>JZKD02S1598274.1:271820-288222 GCA_000966675.3 Picea glauca
TATAGTTGATGATGTTGGTACATATTGATGAGTCATAGTTCATGAGTAGTTGATACATGATTGGTACATACTTGGTACATGGTTGGATGCACTTGTTTATTGTACAGGTTGAATACATTTTGAGGTATAGGTTGATGCATGGTTGATGCATGGTTCAGTTTTATTGGTACAGGTTTAAAGTGGTATATCTCACAGTGATAGTGTGACAATGGTTCCATCATTCTACTTCTACTTCAGGTCAGTTGGATGGGCAAGGACAGGTGGTTGTAGCTAAAGATCATAGGGAGTTGTAGCCTCCTTTTGGTTGTAGCCAGAGAATTGGGGAGTTGAGCTTCCCTCAGGTTGTAGCTTTATAAGCTAGGGGGTTGGATCCTCCTTCCAATTGCAACTAGAAAACAAAGGAAGTTGGTGCTTCCAATGAATGTAATTCTTCAAGACATATAATAAAAAGCATTATGTGGTTTTCTCCCTCTTTGGGTTTCCACATAAAACAATGGTGTACTGTGTATGTGTATGATTGTTCATTTCTCCATTTCTTTTTTACTCTCCATTTATTGGATGATAATGTTACATTGATATAGCACTTGGATTATATGGTTAAAAAGGATTAAATTTCTCTATTACTAATTCACCCCCTTCTCAGTAATCCAACATCACAAAAGTAGGAAGAAAAACACTCAGAATGCAAAAGAAACATGCAGACAAAAAAGTAGGTAAAGCAACCCGAACAACAAGTCAACTTGAGTTATCATGAATTGTAATAGGTTTTTGGGATGAACAAAGTAGGGTTTTAATCCCTAGAATTTATGTATAAATATTTAATGGGTTGGGAGAATAGGGGTTCTTCTCGAGTTGTACCGTGGAGTATGTTGCAAGTGGTGGAGATTTCCTATCAGTAAGGAGAGTGATAGAATAGGATGAGAAGGAAAGATTCTATGTCGGAATGTGAAAGAGATATTTTAGAAAGAGAGAGGTTTTCACTTCAGAGTGGCTAGGCTAGATGAAGGAAAATATAACATGATGTATCTTTGTATGTGCCATGTGCATGCCTAAGACAATTAAAGAAATAATAATAAAGAATCCAATCATTGTGGATGTAGGCCAAAGTTGGGCGAACCACGTTAACCACCATGTTTACTTGTATTTTATGTGATTGATAATGGATACTTTCTTGATGCATGTTAGACTAGATTTGTCTTCTATGTGATCATTGCACAATAGTATGAATGTTACAGTACTTGGTTTTTGTTGTAATATGAAGTATAATAGTAATACATAACTGAATTCACTAAGTAATCTAAGAAAAGAAACTACAAAATAATGTGCGTAGAACAGATAAGTGAATGACAAGGATGATCACCTCTCATTCCCTCACTACTACAAAAACTCAGTTCCTGCAACCCCAATAGATACCAGGGATAATTTTAAGGATGGAAATTTATCTCAAAATTTAGAAACCTTGGCAAATCTTACTAGTCCTTAATATGCAAACTATAAAATGTTGGTGATATTTTTGTAAAAATATTCAAATTTATAAGGATTTTATATAGATTCTATAAAATTTGGCCTACTTTTAAGGTAAGATAATTTTATTCTATATAATTTGGGCTAATAAATTTTATAAAAGAGAATCTTTTTTTTGGAAAATTAGCCCATGAGCAAAATTTAGCCCCTAAAATAATCCATAATAGATACCTTGGGTGAGACTTCACTTGCATGCAAGTGATTTTGAAAGGACCGGTGTCTAAAGGGTTTTGTTGGTCAAGATAAATCAAACCTAGGGTCTTACAACCAAGCATATGCCAACAAATGGTTTCATTGTCGGGACCTATAATCTATGATTGAGGGAATGTTTTGGAGGCCGAGTAAGAAAGAGATATCATAATTATTAGAAGGGAAGGAATGATATTTTGCTCAGAAATAAAATAGAAACCCCTGGATGAGTAACAAGAAATTGATGCAAAGGTATGTGTACAAAAAGTTGCATAAAATTTTCTTTGGTGAATTTCCAATTATTCTAACTAAGTGGTTATAAATATTAGTGGATAATACTGTAAGGTATCGAACCGCAACGCTGAGGAATTGGACTCTTGAGTTGGTAAGATAGTTAAAGCCTGTAAGTAATAAAACTTCTCTGAAAGTTAATTACTGGTTGGATAGTATATTAGGAGGATATATTACATAATTTGAAGTAGATTGTACCTAGTCATATAGTGTTGCAGAAAGGGATTTCTTCAAAGGTCCGCACGGAAGGTTCATGAAATCATTGGGTACGTGGATAGATATGTTGTCTTGTGACAAGTGTGTGATGAAAATGGAGTCCAAATTCTAAGGGGCTTCGCCCACATAGGGAAACTAGGAGATCATAAGAGGATAGTCTGAGGATAGGAGAGAATGAAGGAAGAAATGAAGAAGGAAGGGATGGACTGAGGATGTAGAGAACCGAAGAAGTTGTATCATAGGAAGAAGACGAGTTTAGAATACTGTGCAGTGGAAGGAGGTACAAGAGGTGAAAGATTGGGGTTGATAAAGGAGATTCACGTAGTGAACCAAAGTGGAGAGGACAATGTGCAATATTCCAAATCATGGAGATACCACACATAAAAGGAGAGGAAGAGGAGATATAGTCCAGTCCTATAATATAAGAGTCGTCAAGTCCTACTTAGACTGGATCTTGTGTTGAATCGACGACCCCATGTGTGTCACCATAATATGAGATAATAGTTGAAGAGCTGCCGAAAGAACTTGTAGTTAGCAAAGGGAATCCTAGTAGCAATCAAAGCAGTGGGAGAAGTGGGCAGAGTTGGTTTCAACCAACATTGCCAAGAGGAGGGACTACACAAAGAAACATGGAAGGGGTAGGCAACACCCTCATACTTCTTGAGTTCTAGGGAGTTGGGTCAGGGTACCCAAAACAACATCTGTTTTTCTATGAGACAATTTGGGCTGCAAAGAATGTCCAGGATGAGGACATGAAGATCTCACAGTTGGCTACAACATTTAGAGGTTGTGAATTAGTATGGTACATGAATTTTTAGAGTACCATTTCTATAGGACAAGATAGGACTTTGGAAGAGATAAGTCAAGAATTGTTGAAAGAATTCAGGATGCCAAAGTCTGAGTCACAGTATATTACATAGATGAAGGAATTAAATCATTGCAGACTGAATCACTCTGGGATTATGATGAATGTTTTAAGGATATGATGGGTAGACTAAATTTCTAGAATCTTGATCAACAACATCAGGAATGGTTTATTGTAGGAATTCTACCACATATTCGTAGGCCATTGATTCAATATAATGTTGCTTCACAGGCTGAAGCTTTGGAGATTGCAATGAAAATGGAAGCATTCCCTATAGGAGAAAGTAGAGGGATGGCTCAAGTCTAGACACAGTTATCTTCTCTGTTTATTAAACTAATAGAACTCACAAGGAAAGAGAAGCACAAACAAATATGGTGTACCAAGTGTAGGACTGAAGGCTATCACAAGTACAAATGCCCAACATTTGCGTAGTATTTGGTGACTAGAGAAACAAATCCATTACCAGGAGGGGGGTATTGTGAGATATGTAAGAAATTGGGACATCATCCAACTGAGTGTTCACTACTACAGAAGTATCAGAGTACACCAAGGAACTTATTTTGCAATTTTTTCAAGTTAGTCGCACATGAAGAGAAGGATTTCCACACATTCGATTTGATGAGGGAGCACACTTCAGATATGTACAAGATTCATGAGGATAATGTTGTGATAGAAGGAGGTGGTCCACAATATAATAATCAAAGAGGATTTAATCTAGGGAAAAAAGGAAATTTCGATAGAGGTCGAGGCAGAGGGAATTTTGGCAAAGGAGGAAGAGGGCCAATAATATGTTACAATTGTAATCAATCGGGTCACTTAGCCCATGACTACCAAAATCCATGTACAATGTGCACTTACTGTAGATAACTAGACCATGTGACAGACGAGTGTCCTCAACTAGTTTTGAAATGGAAAAAAAGAGGGAATCTAAACCAGAATCCAAATCAGATTGTACAAAAAATATCAGTCAAAAAATGCGACGAAGGACTTAGAATAGTAATTGTTACGCATAGAGGATCTAGAACAGGGGTTGACGTCATGAATGGAGGGAAGCATGCTGAGAAATGGGTAAGGAATTCAGTAGGACCTATGACAAAATTTGATCCTGAGAAAGAAAAGGAGACATATCATAGGGAAAAAAAAAGGTACTTTGATAGGATTGAGGAGAATCAACATCATTTGTGCCCCATGTCAATGATTATTTTGTGTCGGAGAAGCCAACTAGGAAGGTAAAAACTCTAAGAGAATTCCTAAGAATTTGTGTAGAGCTAATGAAATATGAAACTATGTTGAATGCACTATATGAAATGATTTATTATTTCATGCAAGGAAGGGAAATTCCCATTGCATATAGGGTGGTGAATCAGGAAGTCCGCAGAAAGAGGACAGACAAATAATTCAAATTCAATGTGCAAATTGAGGAATATGATGCAGATAATGTTGTCTTGGACTTGGGGTATGATGTGAATGTGTTACCTAAGAAGATATGGGAGATGATGGAAAAACCCAAGATGCTCTGGTCTCCTAAATAGTTAAGGCTCACAAATCAGCACAAGATAGTACTGATTGGTTGATTGATAGGAGTACATGTGAACATATATGGGGTGCACAATGTGGTATACTTTGAAGTTATTGAGATCATGGATGATAGTAAACCATATCCAACATTGATGTGACTTGATTGGGATTTTGATAATCAAGCGATCATTAATCTGAAGAGGAGATAAATGATATTTGTAGTCGAAGATTTGAAATTTACTGCATCATTGGACCCAATAGAAGGAAAGGGATACATAGAGTTAGCAAAAGGGAATGACATTGATAATTTGTATAACATGATTGCATGGATGGACGATTATGTTAACCCCACTGCAGATGTGTGCTAAGTTGGAAAATTATCATTTCGTGTGCATCAAATTTCTAGGAAGGTATGGAGCATTGGAAACAAAGGATGCATGAAGTATCAACTAGATGATGTGTACGCATAACCTCATCCTTGCATTGGATTGGGACAAAGTTATGTGATTCTCCCAGGTATGATGGATTGATTGATATAACCTTGTTTGTAAAGGAATTTGAGTTGTAGGTACTTGAATAAAAAATGTTGTTGGCACTATATGTTTCCTAAAAGCGACTATATCCAAATGGTGGAATGCACACAAAGAGGGAATGGAAGACTAGTCACAATGTAGAAGAATAGTGCAAGTGAGGTTTGGTACTGAAGTAGAAAATATTGCATAGAAGTATATAGGGGAGAGTGACCTAGTGGATCATTTGGAGCAGTGCAGGAACATATGGAACTTAACATCGAAGGAGGAATGGATACACATATTTATACATACAATGGATACAATTCCGAAGAATTGGTATTTGGAATTGGAAATGCATAGACAAACAACCAACTGAGATGAGTTGAATTAGAGGTTCAAGGTCAAATTTACATTTGAACATGCATCTCCATCAATGGATGCAATGCTACAGGATATTCAAACTAAGGTATTCTCAAAATAAGGGCCAATGGAGGTTGTACCAGTCTATGATGCACACAGAGCTATTATGACTGTCCATGATTTATTGGAATGTTACAATGTTGATAAGGAATAACACAATGAATAATATCCCATGAATGTGAAAGCACCTAAAACAAAAGGATAACAAGCATTAGAAGGGCTAGATCTTGAGTCTGTTGTATACACACAACCAATAAATATGTGAAAGGTAAACATTGGGATGACAAAGAACCCAAATTTTGTGTAGATAGGGGATTACTAGAGTCATGAGACAATAGAGACGATTTCAGACTTACTACGCGAATATTAAGACCTATTCCCAAATACAGTTTTAGAGATGAAGGGGATAGTTGGGGACTTAGGTGGGGTGAAGATTCTTTTGAAACCAGGTGCTAAGTTAGTGCGATAGAGACCCTACAAGCTAAATTTGAAGTACAAAGAGAAAGTGAAAGAAGAAATAGATAGAATGTTGGACATTGGGATAATTGAACCTGTGGTAGAATAAGAGTGGATAATTCCAATTATAGTGCAAGACAAGAAAACATGAGGAGTCATTATTTGCATGGATCTAAGGTAGCTTAATGATGCATGTTTACATGACCCATTCCCAAAACCATTCACATATTAGGTACTGGAGAACATAGGAGGGAAATAGACTTATTCTTTCACACATGGATTCTCAGGGTATCATTAGATAAAAATTGTGTAGGAAGACCGATATAAGACCACTTTTGTCACATAGTGGGGTACTTATTAATATATAGTAATTCCCTTTGGACCGAAGATTGCCCCTGCATTTTTTTCAAGAGTTGTGATTTTAACGTTCAAGGAATTTATTCATAAGTTCCTTGAAGTATAATTAGACGATTGGACTATGTTCAGTCTACTAAAGGATCACACATAAGTACTCAACCTAATGTTGGATAGGTGTAGACAGTGTCATATTTCGATGAATTTGAAGAAGTATATTTTTTTCACACCATTTGGAATTTTGTTGGGTCATGTAGTCTGCAAGCAGGGATTACTAGTGGATCCAACCAACATTGTAGTGATTTTGGATTTAGAACCACTTATATCAGTCAAACAATTGAGGGAAACTCTGGGTCATATAGGATATTAAAGGAATTTTATCAAAGGTTATGTGTAGATCACGTGATCAATGGAAAATTTGTTGAAGAAGGAAGGAAAGTTCCAATGGAACAAGGATTGTCATAATGGTTTGGTCACCTTAAAGCAGAAACTAGTGACTGCATCATTTTTTTATATTTCCAGATTGGAACAAGAAGTTCCACGTTCATGTAGATGCATCGTCCATTGCGTTGGGAACAATACTATCTCAACCAGGGGAGGGAGACATAGATCACTCAATTTTTTTTGCAAGTAGGAAGTTGTCCATAACATAGAATAATTACACCACCATAGAATGAGAAGGATTGGAAATGGTATATGTGCTACGAAAGTTCAAACATGATTTACTAGGGTCTCATTTTAATATGTATGCAGACCGTTCTACACTAAAATACTTGGTGAACAAGCTAGTGTTGGGGGGGAGAATATGCAGATGGATACTATTGTTTTAGAAATACGATTTTGAGGTTGTGTAGAAACCGGGGATGTTGAATACAGGACCAGATCATCTATTGTGCATATTATAAGGAGAAGATTCAGGGACTTTAGATGAGAGCTTACTAGATGCACAACTATTTGTAGTTAAAATGGTGGATGATTACTTCACAGACATCGTACAGTTCCTAAGTACGGGAATGGCCCCATCAGACATGAAAGTTGTGCAGAAGAAATAATTGGTAGTTAAAGCATTATACTATCATATCATTGTAGGAAATTTGTATAAGTTAGGTGCAGAAGGAATATTGAGACGATGTGTGTTGGAACACGAAATTCCTATTATACTCACAAAAATGCATGAAGGGATTGGATGAGGACATTATGCAGGTAAAGAAATTGCACATAAAATTTTGTGCACAGCGATTTGGTGGCCCACACTTCATAAAGACACTAAAAATCATTATCAGGCATGTGATGTTTGTCAAAGGGTGTGAAATCCATCTAGGAGGGATGAAATTCCTTTAAATCCACAGGTTACATTGCAAGCATTTGATAAATTGGCCATAGACTTTGTGGGGTCAATTAACCCACAAGCAAGAATATTGGAGGCAAGGTACATAATCACCATGATGGAGTATTTGAAAATACGAAAAAAAGTATCACCCATCATAGACTATACCGTGGAGACTATTACACGATTTCTATTTGAGAATATAGTCACACGATTTGGATGTTCGGGCATATTAATCAATGATCAAGGAGTTCACACTTCTTGAATAAAACAATTGCAACATTGACATAGGAGTTTCAAATTCATCATCATAAGAGTACCCCATACCATCCGCAGTCCAATGAGATAGTGGAATATTTCAATAAAATCCTAGAGAATGCTTTGAAAAATATATGTAACGTAGGGAGAGATGATTGGGACTTAAGAGTTCCTACAAATTTATGGGCCTACAAGACTACCAATACAAATTTGACAGGGAAGACACCTTTTAGGATGGTCTATGGGAAAGAAGGAGTAATTTTGATGGAGTTTATTCTCCCTATCCTTCGCATTGCAGTGATTATTGATCTTTCGAACTCTGGCACAATGGAGGATATATTATCACAGTTGGTGAAACTTGAGGAAGATAGGTTTGTCACAGGTTTCCATTATCAAGTTTAGAAAACAAGAGAGAAGGCATGTCATGATAGACACATTACACATAAAATTTCCAAGTGGGAGACTTAGTATTACTCTATGACAATAATTTTATGAAGCATCCACAGAAATTTCGAATGCATTGTTTAGGACCCTATGTGATTTAGCATGTGACAGAGGAATGTGTTGCATAGTTGGAAATCTTGAATGGGAATTCCTTGGAGGAATGGTGAACAAGATTCAGATGAAACTCTATAAAGATGGTCGAAATTTTACGCAGTAAATGGTCGAAATTATACACAGTAATCTGGGTTGTGCCAGAACCCATGTATCATAGTAATTGTACTATAGTAGGGAGGTATAACACAAAAAGACATATAAAAATTATAAAAAGGGAGAAAAAAAAAAGAAAAAGTAGATGTAGAAAAAGAAAAAGATTCCATAGTACAAAGGCATAAGAAATTGTGAAGAAGGAAGGATTGTCACACTATTGGGATGGAACTACACCAATTAAGAAAATAATACACAGATGAAAAATACCGCGAAGCAAACAAACACAAAAGCAAGAATTGTTGCATTGTATGGCACTGACAAGATTGTTAAAGGCATTAAAGCAAGGAAATGATGGCTACAAAGTGGTAATGACAGGTCATAAAGACGTTGTATAATCTTAAATGGTAAAAGCCACAGAAAATCATGACAGACTGGAATTACTAGACAAAAATCCCACAATGGATTTGGTAATAAAGCCACATTTATTTAACCATTCATCAACCCTGTAGTAGGATGGGGAAATTTAGTTAATGTGTGAAGAGACTTGAAAAATTGGCAAGGAGGCACAAAAGCAGTTGAGGGTCGCCAAGAGGGAGTTATTGTTACTACGTGTTGCATGCAAGTGAGAGAAAACCAAAGTGAACCAGAGTGACCTAGTGTGAACTAGAGCCAACTCAGACCCGAAGTTGTTGTCAAGGATTATATGTTCTTATAGAAATGGAACCATTGAAAGCACCAGTTACCATACCAAATAAGGCCCACACAAAAGCATCACCAATAGAACCATACGTATCAGTGGTTGAGGAAATTACGGGAGCAACATCATCCTTAGAGACAAGGTTCCCCTATGATTACATTCCACCCAAAAAATAAGACACCCGACCAGTGATAGTGTTGAAGAATGTTAACCACACATTTGTGACACTCGACATACCAGAAGGGGTCATCATCGATGAATATATGCTAGGGAAGGTGCCACAACTCAGATATGCATACCATGACATAACAAACACTAAAAATTTCCCCAAATTGGCACCCCACCATTATTTGGAGTTGAAGGTAGACCCAAAAACAAACCTGATCATACTTGTGCCCTAGTGTTGTAGAAAAATTCCCCTCTGTAGAGGTGAATGTCCTCTTGGATCTTAGACCCCTATGACCAAGATATAAAGTTGCTAACTTTGAACACTGACATTCCTTTAAACATAGCTAAACTAGTCAATAGAAAAGAGGAAGAAAGTATGAGTACCTTTTTATGAAGTTTGTCCTCATTTAGTCTAGGTTGAGTAGAATCTTAAAGTTCTTCAACGAGTCCTACAATCCAATAAACAACAAAGAAAAAACATACTTCCTATTCTATTATGATTACTTTAAAACTATATTTATCCAAAGAGATAAATTCATGCAATTGTACACAAACTTGAAGGAAACAATCCAAGCACATGTATTAATGAGAAATCAAAAGAGATACTTACAAACCATTGATGAAGTTGCAACAACCTCTCTGAGTCCTCCTCATCTAGCCCTTGCAAAAATCTGGCAAGACCATAGGTTCGATATCCTAAAGATTTCTCCCAAGACCATAGGTTTGATACCTCAAATATCCACTCCCCTCCTCCATGGAAAGCCCTCATTATATAGAATTTGGAGGCTTAATCACCATGGAGAGGATCACTCATCAGATCCACTAAAAAGGGATTTGGAAGATGTTTAGGGAGAAAATATATCTTAAGGATTTTAGAAAGGAAATATCTCTCAAGGATTTTAAGGAGGAAACATTTCAACCATCCATGAGATCCTCCACCTTCCCTAAAAAATAGGAAACCAAATGTGAGGTGGATTCTCACACTTAATTGATTTCTTTTTCATGAATATTACTAATAATTCATGTGCACTTGGTATTTTGGCCTTCATGTAATATATCCCTTCTCCACATTGACTAGGTATTGTGACATAGGTTATTATATGGTGTCGAGGTGTATGAGACACTTATATGACACTTACAACACTTAGGGAGAGGTACGTAGGTGTGCAACTTTCATGTGTAACACCACCTAAGTATGGGCCAAAGGATTGGAGAGAGTAGGCCTACTCAACCTGTTTGAAATCCCACACTTCGGACGGAGATAGAGAAACAAAGTCAATGTGTGCATTAAGTCGCTCCTATATTGCATGCATTGAGGATATTTGTGGATGGATAGGCCAATTTCGATAGATACAGACTTGATCGCAAGGATCACAGGACTATGAACATGGGGGGAATATCCCACCCTGATGTTTGCTGATAAAAATACACATAGGGCCTTGTCAGAGGCAACGAAAAAAAATTCACACAGTTAGACGGTTGTGAAACTTATATTTTCTAAGCATATGTGACCCATGTTGGACAACTGAGAGGGGGGGGGGTGAATCAGTTGTTACCGTGCTTAAACAATTATTCTTATTTTAAATATTTTACAGAGCACTCAATGACAATCACCATAATGTAGGGAAGTAAGTGATAGAACATTCAACATCATTCACACATAAGGAATACACAGAGACAGCTATTTCCAGAGGAAACCCATAAAGGGTAAAAACCTCTTCTTCTTTATATGATAAGTATTCTTTACATTCTTTACATTATCATACCTATGAGCACCAACTCATAATGAGGCTTCAACCTCTGTTTTGCAAGCTACAACTTGCTGAGAGCACCAGCTCTCTGTTTTCTCTAGCACCTACTAGAAGGAAGCACCAACTCCCTGGTTTCTCTAGCACCCACTAGAAGGAAGCACCAACTCCCTAAGTGTTCCAGCACCAACTTCCAGTCACACAGGAACCAACCTGTACAACAGAGAACAATAGTTCTCCCTTGCGCCACCATGCCACCCTGGTTTCTCTGGCTGCAACCAGATGAAAGCTGCAACTCCCTGTGTTCAAGAACCCACTTGAACCTCTGAGGACAACAATCCTCCCTAGCACCTCCCTTCCACCCTAACATATAAAGTTTTCTATATATAAATTTATCACAATGATACAATATTTATCATTGGCTTACCAGGCTCATCACTGTTCTACTATGCTTCTTTGCTCTCCTATATCAGTGTCTCTCTGTCTACATGTTCTTTCATTTTCTGATCTTCTGTTTTTCACTATAAGAGCACCTCAGCCTTCCTTTACTGCCTCACTGTCTTGCTTCACACATACCTTACATTTTCTGTGCCTCTGCCTTTTATGCTCTGTGTGCCATGTCCATTCAATGCACCATTCCTCTTCTTCGTGTTTCTGCTACTGCACACTCCTCCTTCTACACTACTTGATCACTCTGAACAACAACAACCTGCATCTCTTCTTTGTTTTGCATACTTATAGTCTATGTGAACCTTTTTCATGTTATCTCGCTATGATTCTGCATGCTCTCTCCATGTCGAGTGCTCTGCCTGATCATCATAGAAACTCTTCATCTTCTCTGGCAGTTAAACCCATGCGTCCATCATCACTGGGTGTTATGCTGAGATTCTTTAGCCTTTCTCGTATTTGAGACTCTTTGTATTCTCTATCAAAGTTGAGTTGATCCTCTCTGTTGCAGTTACAGGGTTCAACACTCTTCCATCTATCAATCACCTCTAAGAATAGTCTTCCTTCCACTGGAAGATGCCTCGAGCCTCTTCATCTTCTCTGGCGATCACACTAAGGCCTGTTTCATTCCTTTGGTAGAAGCCATCCATTGTTTCTAGCAGTTACACTCTGAATTGCAATAGTAACCCTCCGATCATACTTAAATTCACCTGCACCATTGGATTGGATCTATAGGATCTTGCGTTTATTTCGCATTTCGACATTTCAGAATTTCAGCATTCTTGTGGTGAAGAGTCTCAATTCTCCATGTCCCAAACTCCGAAATGGAGCTTGTCTCTTCGAGCTCTTCTCTATAGCTCTTCAATGATGTGACCACCGGCGGTGACCAAGGCTTACACCAAAAAGGTGTTTTCACATTTCTCATTTCGGCATTTCAGAATTTCAGCATTCTTGTGTTGAAGAGTCTCGATTGTCCATGTCCCAAACTCTGAAATGGAGCTTGTCTCTTCGAGCTCTTCTCTATATCTCTTTAATGATGTGACCACCGGTGGTGACCAAGGCTTACACCAAAAAGGTTTTTTCACATTTCGCATTTCAGAATTTCAGGACTCCTTTGATAAAGAGTTTCAACTCTTGACTCTTCCAACTCCCGGTATTCGAACCTCTGAAATGGAGTCGGATCAATGGTCCACAATATTGATGATTTGATGGTCCAGATCTCTTCGTGATTGCTCATATCACGATTTTGACATTCTTGATGTGAGAGTTCTTGACAAATCCAAGTCCCAGTATCCGAAACTCTGAAATGGAGTCGGATGAATGGAATTTCAGCGTTTCTCATTTCACCGTTTCAAGACTCTTGTGGTGAAGAGTCTTGACACTTAACTCATCCAAAGCCCAGTATCGAAGTTCCAAAATTGAGTCGGATCAAAGATCCGGTATTTCATTGTTTCGCATTTCGACGATTCGACATTTCAGCACTCTTGTGATGAAGTGTTTCAACACTTCAACTCCCGGTATCCGGAACTTTGAAATGGAGTTATTTCCCAGTCTGCGAAATTCTTTGTTGGTGTTCCTATTTCGATATTTCGGCGTTTCATATTTCGGCGATTCGACATTTCGACACTCTTGTGATGAAGTGTTTCGACACTTCAACTCCCGGTATATGGGACTTCGAAATGAAGTTATTTCCAGGTCTGTGAAATTCTTTGTTGGTATGCCTATTTTGGGTTTCGGGTTTTCGGGGTTTCGCATTTCACGATTCCGAGACTCCTGATGATGAAGAGTCTTGAATATTCCAACTCTTGGTATCTGAAACTTTCCTCCTGCCTTCAGGATTTCGTAACCCCGCTTCATCTTTCTCTTCAAAGAACATGCAGGTTCTCATGGATCCAACGTCGGTTGGACCTTAGGCTCAGATCTGACATTCATCAGGAATTCTCAATGGGATCCAAAGATCACTATCGCTTCTCCTCCTAGGCTTTCGTTGTCCCTGTTTTTCCATCATTGCATACTCTGATCTTCCCATCAATGACAATCACACCTTCCATCAATGATAATCACAAAAATCTCCCCCTTTGGCATTGATGGAAACCCTAAATGACTGCGCTAATCTATTTGGACCTCCAACTGTAGCATCCAGTCCGGACCACTCCTTTTCTCCCCCTTTGACATCAATGTCAAAGAAAATATGCTCCCCTTGAGTTGTTGCAGTATTTTTAGGAGGTATCAGAAATTCAATCAATACAAAACTCCTCCTAATAGGATGGACTCTCTTAGGTGTGAGACGGGATGACACCCAGCTTATGTCCGAGGTATTCAAATGGTGTCTTGGCTAGGGGTTTAGTAAAGATGTCTGTAATTTATTCTGTGGTTGGAATGTAATGGACTTGAACAATCTGATTGGTGACCTTCTCTCTCAGAAAATGGTATTTTATGGGAATATGCTTGGTCTTGGAGTGGAATATAGGATTCTTGGACACACTAATGGCACTAGTGTTATCACAATGAATTGGGATCGGTGCAACGTATTTTACCTCTAAGTCTACAAGTGTCTGAATCATCCATAATACCTGAGTGCAATAGGTAGCAGCAACAATGTACTCTTCTTCTATAGTTGATAAAGAAATGGAACTTTTCTTTTTACTAAGCCATGCTACTAATGAGTCACCTAGGAAGAATGATCCTCCACTGGTTCTTTTTCTCTCATCAACACAGTTTGCCCAATCTGCATCTAAATAAGCAGTTAACTGAAAATTCTGATTTCTGGGATACCACATACCATAAGTCATTGTTTCTTTCAAATGCCTGAATATCCTTTTGACAACTAGCAAATGACTATGTTTAGGTGCAGACTGATATCTTCCTACCATTCCAACAACATCATTATGTCTGGGCGAGATGCTGTGATGTATAGCAGGTTTCCTATCATTGACCTATATGAACTTTGATCAACATCAAGTAAGTCATCATCCTTGCTTAATTTGCATCTAGTAACCATAGGTGTGCCCACAGGTTTATAATATTCCATTTGAAACCTTTTCAACATTTCTCTTAGATATTTTTCTTGAGAAATGAACATCCCTTCAGACCTCTAAGTAATTTGCAGACCAAGAAAAAATGTCAGTTCACCTATCATAGACATTTCAAACTCAGACTCCATGGAAGAAGCAAACCATTTTACCAATGAATCCTTATTACATCAGAAGATGATGTCATCTACATAGACCAACACAATGAGAAAATCATTACCCTCTATTTTGATATATAGATTGTTGTCAACTGTTCCTCTCTTGAACCCTTTGTCTTTGAGATACGTATCCAGTCTATGATACCAGGCACGAGGGGCTTGTTTTAACCCATATAAATATTTCTTCATCTTGCATACTAAGTCAGGGTTATTAGACAGTTTGAAACCCTCTGGTTGTTCCATATAGACTTCTTCATTTAAATCTCCATTTATAAAAGATGACTTGAAATCCATTTGATAGACTTTAAACCTTTTATGACAAGCATAGGCAAGAAATATTCTGATAGCTTCTAACCTTGCTACGGGCGCAAATGTTTCATCAAAATCCAGTCCTTCTATTTGAGCATAGCCTTACAAACCAATATTTCTTTGTTCCTGACAACTTGTCCCTACTCATTCAACTTATTCTTAAAGATCCATTTGGAACCAATGATATTTTTACCTTCCGGTCTATGAACCATCTCCCATGTATTGTTTTTCTCAATATGATCAAGTTCATCAGTCATTTCTTTAACCCAATGGTCATATTTGATAGCTTCATTAAAGTTCTTTGGTTCGAGCATAGATATGAAAACTATATGTGATTGCTCGGTGTTTTTTATTATCTTTCTCTTGGTTTGTACACCTTTGTCTTTTTCACCAATTATTTGACTTGCAGGATGATTCTTTTGAGTGATTATGGAGGAGGAATTTGAAGTTTCCTGTTGAATTGATTCTGTCTGAGTATGTGTGTCTTCATCTGATTCAGAGTCTTCGTTTTTTAATTCTTGGACCTACTCATCTTCAGCTTTAGTTGTTTCCTTTGTAGAAGACTCATTATTGTACACCTCTCTTGCTGGAATTCCTTGATCAACTTTTATGTCAATACAGTCAACCATTTTATGCAGCCTCTTATTATAGCATCTGTATCCTTTACTGTTTGTAGCATATCCTAAGAAGATGCTTTCATCAGCCCTGTCATCCTATTTTCCAAGGTTCTCATCATTATTATTTATGTAACATTTACTCCCAAAGACTTTTAAGTGTTTGATTGAAGCAGGTCTCCCATACCACAGTTCATAAGGTGTCTTGTCACTTTGTGGTATGAGGTGGGATTTGTTAAGAACATGGATCGTTGTGTGTATTGCTTCTACCCAGTAGGTTTGACCAATGTTCTTCTCATTCATCATTGACCTGGCCATTTGCTGCACTGTTCTGTTTTTCCTCTCCACTACTTCATTTTGTTGTGGAGTTCTTGGGATTGTGTATTCTCTCTTGATCCCATGCTTATCACAAAATTCCTTGAAATCACTTGACATAAATTCTCCTCCTCTGTCTGATATTACTTCCCTTAACCTCTTGCCTATTTGATTCTCAGTTAAAGCCTTAAATATTTTAAAATTCTCAAATGCTTCATCTTTTTCCTTGAGAAATGCAACCCAAGTAAGTCTGGAGTAATCATCAATAATCAGCATGAAGTAGTTTTCTCTCCCTGTGCCTTCCTGTCTTGATGGTCCACATAAATCCATATG
>JZKD02S1598274.1:288320-298772 GCA_000966675.3 Picea glauca
GCCCATCTACAAGTAGAACATCTTGGGATTTTCCTTTTCCATTACTTAAACTCACCATCCCTTTACCCTTTATTTTACCTGGAGCATCATTTCCAAAGGTTACGTTTCCTTATTTGCTTTCACTTCGAGATAGAAACTTACCTTTGTCTCCCGTCATATGTTTGGAGCATCCACTGTCTATATACCAAGGTTTCATTTGTCTTTGAGCTGACAACACTAATCCACACTTGTCACTTTCTTTCTTCTTCCAAACCTTGACATTTTCAGTAGGGGAATTCAAATCTGGTTCATAGTTCCTTAAGCGACAGTCAACAGATTTATGTCCATAGTTATGACAGATGTAACATTCTGGTTTGTTGAATAAAGGATCATAATGATTGTTATGCTTAACCTGTGTCCTTTTCACATCCATCAAGTGATTTGTAGTATGTGGTGATTTGTTACTTGGTTGTCTCATTCTTTGTTGTGGCATATATCTATACCTTGAGTGTCTTGATTTGATGACACACACACCCTCCACAACCCTGCAGGTCGGAAGGTCCATGTCAACACAGGATCTTTCCTTTACCACTAGCCCGAAGAACTCTAAAATGGCTCTTCTATTTCCCTATCGGGAAATCTGCACCCACAACAAACTCTCACGGGATCCCCTCTTTGCACTTAGGAGATCGGAATTCGCACTTGTGCAAATCTGTTGGTCAAGTGCCTTGGTTCCAATCTATGAAACCCAAAAACAATCAACGTTGAACCTTCCTCTTTCTCTTCAGAATTTTCCCTATCGCAATTTCGGTGGTCGCGGTGTCCAACAACTTGTTCTCGCGATTCTCGAAACCCGATTTTCCGAAATTCCGACACGCTCACAAGGTTGACCCTTCAATGCCCCTTTACTTCATCGGGACTTCGGACTTCACAATATCATGAATCCTAATGCAGTGAATTCGAAACTTCACTCCACAAAACTCTGAAATGGTCAACGAAGTTTGACTCTGTGTCAATAGTGCACCACCTGTCCACTCGTTGACTCCTCTGTGGCCCACACAAATCCTTTTAGCTTTTTCGGACTTCGTGTTTGGTGATTTCACGATTCCCATTGCAAATTTTATGGGACTTCAACCTACGAAACCCCAATATAGAAATCCACGTGTAAATCCAATGGCCCTTATAGCTCGGATCTACAGTCCTACTCCTCTTGATCTTTAGAACCTTTAGAGATACTCGCGGTAACTCCCCTCCTCCTCCATGAGATCTGACGGCTCACGGGACTTCATGAATTCTCTTCAGAGAATTCCGACTGTCCGTCCTTCCTCTGAGAACTTCTGCACAGCTAACCAAGGTATTTCTCCCCATGGATCTCATCCTCCCGCGGTCCCTCGTCACTATGCCTTCTTTCGACTCCTTATGAAATTTCCACGACTCTGCGTCTTTTAGAAAAACCCCTGCTCGCACTCCTTGCAACAACCTTTCAAACACTTTCAAGTGTTTGAAATCCTTAGACTCTACACACACCTACAATAGCAGTATTTCAATGCTTCGCTCAGGTTTGTAACCCTGAGACTTCACTTGGCCTACGCACTCCTTGCACGGCTCTTGTGCCTAACTTCACCTCTGTGGAAATGAGAACAAAAGATATCTCTCCTGAGCTTACAGAGACAAATCTCTGAACCTTCTGTCAACGCACTCCTTGCGGATAATTCAACTGCACTCCTTGTAGGAACTCTTGTTCAGATAGAGAAACAATTGAAACTCATTTTGTTACCCTTTCCTCTCAGGTTTCAAACATTCAACAAGAAATCATTCATACATAGCATAAAAGCAATTTCATGACAGAAAGAGTAAAACAATTGTGAGCATAACATTCAAAGATGCATACACAGAGAATATATGAACACCATGAGACGGAATCGCAACTTTCTTTGTATTAATTCAAAACTTCTGTACATGGAGTCTGCTACCCAGGTCTCTGCTTATATTCTATGCTCTTCCTCATGCTAATACTAATGTTACAATACACAATGAGGGTGTCTATATCCTGTTTTCCTCTTGCGCTCTAAAACTGTCTAATCTACCCATTCAATTCTACCTACTTGCATTAACTACCATGAATTCCTTCTATCTACTAAGGATGAGAGCGAATTGCTCAAATTCCATTTACATTATACAAGTGCACCTCCACTTGATGTTTCACTAATGGTTTAAGATATTTCAAAATTTGTGCTGGGCACTTTTCCATCTGTCCATTGTCTCCGCACTGGCTCGCTTGAGATGCTCCTGCATCATACTCCCTGGCTTGAAAACTTTCATGGGCTCCTGTCCATGAGCTCATGTATGGTGTGTCCATGTTTCTAGATCTCTTCTTCGTTCTCCCAGCTGGCATCTTCAACTGGATGGCCCTTGCACTTGACCAAATACTGAAAGTATTGCTTCTGCCTGGTCTTCTTGCCCACTCTTTTGTCCAGTATGCACTCCATCTACGACTTATCTACAACTGGTATATGCTTTGTCCATTGGATCATTGGCCCCTTATTTCCTGTCCCTGCTTCCATAGGTTTATATGGGTACAAATCTAAGATGTTGAATATCGGAGAAATTCTGATCCCATTGGGTAATTCAATCTCGTAAGAATTCGCCCCAAATTTCTTTAAGACCTTACATGGTTTGATTTTCTTCATCTTCAGCTTATTATATGTTCCTCTCGGGAACCTCTCCTTCCTTAAATGTGCCAGAACCAAATCACCAACCTTGAACTGAAGTTGTCTCTTGTGTTGGTCTGCTCTGCGTTTATACTCCTGGTTCGAACTCTGCAATCGCTCCTTCACCTGGCTGTGAAGTTCTTTCATCGCCTCTGCGCAATCTTCTGCACTAGTGCTCCTAGTCGCATTTTGTTATGAATCTCTCAGTTCAAAAATTCCTCTCGGCTGCATTCCATAGACAATCTGAAATGGACTCTGCCATGTGCTTCTGTTAACTGAGTTGTTATAAGAAAATTCTGCCTGTGGTAATATGTTGTCCCACTGGTTGCGGTGTTCTATCACCAAGCTTCTCAGCAAGTCTCCCAGACTTATTTTCACCACTTTCGTCTGTCCATCCATTTGAGGATGATAGGCCGAACTAAACGACAAGTTAGTTCCCATCTTCTTCCATAAGGTCCTCCAAAAGTTCCCTATGAACCTTGTATCTCAATCCGAAACTATGCTCCTTGGTAAGTCGTGAAGTTGAATGACTTCTTTGAAAAACAGATTCGCAATGTGAGTTGCATCACTAGTTTTCTGACATGGAATGAAGTGCGCCATCTTGGAAAATCTAACCACCACCACAAATATTGAATCAAATCCTCTTTGCATTCTTGGCAACCCAAATATGAAATCCATGCTGATTGCATCCCACGACCTTTCTGGTATGGGCAATGGTTGATAGAACCCCGTATTCTATCTTCTTCCCTTCGAATGTTGGCAAATTCTGCGTTTGTCCACGAATCTCTTGATGTTTGCTCGCATTACCAGCCAAAAATATGACTCATTCAATTTTGCGAACGTCTTGTCGTGACCAAAGTGCCCTACTAATCCTCCACTGTGTTTCTCCTTCAGCAAATTCTCCCTCATGGAGCATTTCGGAATACACAGTTGATTACCCCTAAATAGTAATCCTTCCTAGATCATGTATTCTGTCCATTAGCTTCTATCCCTGAGAATTGGATTCTCAGTTGCTTCGTACGCCTCCTTAAAATCCTGATCATCTGTGTACATGTCCATGAGATCAACAAAACACAACGTTTTGACTTTGAACTCTTGCAATAGCAAACACTTCCTGCTCAAAGCATCAACAACTTTGTTAGCAGTACCATAAATATGTTTAATCACAAAAGTGAAATTCTGCATATACTCAACCCATTTAACATGTTTCTGATTCAACTTCTCCTGTTGAGTCACAAACTGTAGTGCATGATTATCACTATATAAGACAAACTCTTTCGGGATCAAGTAATGCCTCCATTTTTTCAATGCCTGTATAATAGCATAAAACTCCTTATCATAAGTGGATTATTTCACTTTCGCTTCATTCAGCTTCTCACTGAAGTATTCTATCGGTCTGTCATCTTGACTCAAGACTGCCCCTATAGCAAACCCACTTGCATCGCATTTCACTTGAAATGTCTTTTGGAAATCTGGCAACACCAGAACTGGTTGTTCCATGATCTTCCTCTTCAACAGATTAAAACTCTTCTCAGCCTCTTCTATCCAGTGAAAAGACTTGTGTCTTTTCTCACTGTGTCCATCATTGGTGCACTAATCCCACTGAAATTCCTGATGAATTTTCGGTAGAAACAGCCAATCCGTGAAAACTTCTCACCTCAAAGATATTCTTCGGTGATGGCCAATTCTTGATTACCTCCACCTTATCTGGGTCCATCCTCAACTCATTTGATGAAATAACAAATCCCAAGTAAATGAGCTCTGTCTTCACGAATGAGGATTTCTTCATATTTATTAACAATTTCTCCTGCTGTAACCTCTGCATCACTGTAGCCAAATGCTTCAGATGCTCTGCCACTATTTTACTGAAAACTAGTATGTCATCTAAATACACAATGACAAATTTTCCAATGAACTCCCTCAGGACTTCGTTCATCAACCTCATGAAGGTACTTGGTGAATTTGTTAAGCCAAATGGCATAACAAGCCATTCATACAATCCGTCACTGGTTTTGAATGTTGTCTTCCACTCATCACCTTCTCTCATGCGGATTTGATGATAACCGCTTTTCAAATCAATATTTGAAAAGTATTTTTCTCCACTCAAGCAATCCATCAGATCATCTATCCTTGGCAATGGAAATCTGTACCTGATGGTTATCTTGTTAATCTCCCTCGAGTCGGTACACATCCTCCAGCCTCCATCTTTCTTTGGATTGAGTACTGTTGGAACAACACATGGACTCAAGCTTTCTCTAACCAAACCTTTGTCCAACAAATCCTGGACTTGTATTTTGACTTCTTCATTCTCTTGCAGTGTCAATCTGTACGTGGCTTTATTTGGCAAACTGGCTCCTGGTATGAGATCAATGTGATGACTCACACTTCTGATCAGTGGCAACGAACGAGGTAATTCGTCCACTACTATATCAACGAACTCTTCCAGCAGTTCCTGAATCTCTTCTGGTAAATCATCCACTCTTGTGCTGGTCAAAACAATCTTCGGTTTTCTGACCACAATGAATTGTGGTTCTTCCTTCTTCTTAACCTCTGTAAGAAGTTCCTTCCCACTCATGAGAAGTACAGTGTTGCTTACTTCTGGTTTTACCTCCTTATCCTTATTTGGAAGCAACATGTGAGTCCTCCCATTCTTCTTTAGGGTGTATGTGTTCATTCTCCCAACATGAATCACATTCTTGTCATATTTCCATGGTCTACCCAGAAATAGATGACAGACATCCATAGGGATAACATCACAGAGTATCTTATCATTATAGCCCCCTATCTTAAATTCAACTAAACATTGTTTAGTGAAAATTACCTTGTGTCTTTTTTGTAGCCACGAAATTATGTATGGGCTTGGATGATCAATCGTCTCTAGCTCCAGCTTTTCTACCATCTCTGTAGAAACGAGATTATCCATGCTACCACTGTCCACAATGACCTTGCATACCCTGTCCTTGGTTTTGCAAGAAGTCTGGAAAAGTATGGTTCTTTGGACTGAACTCTCCACCTCCTTCTCTGGTGTCAAAAGAGATTTTCGCATCATCAACGATCTTCTACCTTCAGCGTCTTTTGCTTCAACATCTCGCCTCTGTGCCTCAGTAATGTGAGCTTCTCCACTCTCCTTCTTTTTGTCTGGACACTCGTAGGATTTGTGCCCATTATTTCCACATGTGAAGCATGTTATTACTCCACCTCTTCCTCTTCCTCTACCTCTAGTACGAGGAAAAGTATTATTATCAGCATAATCTCCTCTTTTCTCAATATGTTGTCCTCTCTGTTCAGCATATTTCCCTCACTGTGAGATTCCACCTCTCTCAATTTAAGTCTGAGGTTTCTTCCAGTCCTCCTTGGGCTTCTGATATTTATCCTGGGCAACTGATTTGCCTCTGGGCTGACTTCTGCCTTGGCCTCTTTGACCCTTCTTTCGGCTCAGCTTCTCTTCTGCTTTCAGAGCCATCTGATAAGAATCTTACACCATTCATATGGTTACCATGCTCATCTCATCCTAGATGTCGTATCTCAGGCCATTCATATATCTGGCAACCTTTTCATCATCGCTCTCCCGATGACCTGCCCTGATGTTCATCTTGTAGAATTCTTCAGTGTATTCTTTCATTGTCATCAGCTTCTGTCTTGGGTTCTGCAACCTCCTGAACAGAGTGATCTGGCAATCTCTGGGGATGAATTTTGCCTTCATCTTTGCGATCATTCTATCCCAACTTTTGATCTTTTGCTTGCCTTTGCAGCGTCTGTCAGCTTGTAGTTCATCCCACCACAATGTTGCCTGTCCCTTTAATCTTGTGACAACATGCTTGACCTTCTTGTCCTCTTCGACATCTTCATAGTCAAAGTATGTGTCCAGATCTCTAATCCAGTCTAGAAGCTCCTCTGCATCCAGATTTCCCTCATAAAATGGAATGTCCATTTTCGCTCTTGCACCCATTCTTGCAATAGCTCTGATCAAACGTTCATTTGTTGCATCTTCTGTTGCAAATTATTCTTCATGTTCAGCCTCAATTTCACTTTCGGAATCACTAAGATCCCCAACACTGACTGTGCATCTTTGTTCTGTCTCCATGTCTTCGAGTCTGGCTCGTAGATCATACATCTCTCTGTCCATGGCTTGATCAATCATCTTCCTGCCTCTTCTTCTCGTCATTTCCCTCTCTTCTGGTGGATCGGGTGTTTTCCTATCCCTTCTCCTTGGCGGCATGGTGAATTCTCCTTTTCTCTGCTACAAAAATAAAAGAAAACTTTTTGCGCTCTGATACCAAAAGTGATGACGCACACACCCTCCACAACCCTGCAGGTCAGAAGGTCCACGTCAACACATGATATTTCCCTTACCACTGGCCCAAAGAACTCTAAAACGGCTCTTCTATTTCCCTATCGGGAAATCTGCACCCACAACAAACTCTCATGAGATCCCCTCTTTGCACTTAGGAGATCGGACTTCACACTTTCGCGAATCCATTGGTCAAGCACCTTGGTTCCAATCTTAGAAACCCGAAAACATTCAATGTTGACCCTTCCTCTTTCTCTTTGGACTTTTCCCTGTCGCAATTTTGGCGGTTGCGGTGTCCAACAACTTGTTCCCGCGATTCCCGAAACCCGATTTTCCGAAATTCTGACGCCTCACAAGGTTGACCCTTCAATGCCCCTTTATTCCATCGGGACTTCAGACTTCGTAATATTGCGAATCCTAATGTAATGAATTCGAAACTTCACTCCACGAAACTCTGAAATGGTCAACGGAGTTTGACTCTGTGTCAATATATTGTGCACCACCTGTCCACTCACTGACTCCTCTGTGGCCCACACAAATCCTTTTAGCTTTTCGGGACTTCGTGTTTCATGATTTCACGATTCCTGTTGCAAAGTTTACGGGACTTCAACCTACGAAACCCCAATATAGAAATCTACGTGTAAATCCAACGGCCCTTATGGCTCGGATCTATGGTCCTACTCCTCCTGACCTTTAGAACCTTTAGAGATACTCGCGGTAACTCCCCTCCTCCTCCGTGAGATCTGAGGGCTCATGGGACTTCGCCAATTCTCTTCAGAGAATTTCGATCGTCCGTCCTTCCTCTGAGAACTTCTGCACAACTAACCAAGGTATTTCTCTCCATGGAACTCATCCTCCTATGGTCCCTCGTCACTATGCCTTCTTTCGACTCCTTCTGAAATTTCCACAACTCTGCATCTTTTAGAAAAACCCCTGCTCGCACTCCTTGCGACAACCTTTCAAACACTTTCAAGTGTTCGAAATCCTTTGACTCTGCACACACCTGCAGTAGCAGTCTTTCAATGCTTCGCTCAGGTTCACAACCCTGAGACTTCACTCGGCCTGTGCACTCCTTGCACGACTCCTGTGCCTGACTACACCTCTGTGGAAATGAGAACAAAATCTATCTCTCCTGAGCTTACAGAGACAAATCTCTGAACCTTCTGTCAACGCACTCCTTGCAGACAATTCAACTGCACTCCTTGCAGGAACTCTTGCTCAGATAGAGAAACAATTGAAACACATTTCATTACCCTTTCCTCTCAGGTTTCAAACATTCAACAAGAAATCATTCATACATAGCATAAAAGCAATTTCATGACAGAAAGAGTAAAACAATTGTGAGCATAACATTCAAAGATGCATACACAGAGAATATATGAACACCATGAGCCTGAATCACAACTTTCTTTGTATTAATTCATAACTTTTGTACATGGATTCTGCTATCCATCTCTCTACTTCTCTTCTATGCTCTTCCTCATGCTAATGCTAATGTTACAATACACAATGAGGGTGTCTATATCCTGTTTCCCTCTTTCACTCTAAAACTGTCTAATCTACCCATTCAATTCTACCTACTTGCATTAACTACCATAAATTCCTTCTATCTACTAAGGATGAGAGTGAATTGCTCAAAGTCCGTTTACATTATACAAGTGCGCCTCCACTTGATGTTTCATTAATGGTTTAAGATATTTCAAAATTTGTGTTGGGCGCTTTTCTAGCTGTCCGTTGTCTCCGCGCTGGCTCGCTTGAGATGCTCCTGCATCATGATTGCTCATAATTTAACTTTAAAGAACAGTTTACTGCTTTATGACCAAAGTTAGAACAAAAGAAACAATATCCATAGAAAAAATGTTGGTACCTGGAAAATTGTTTTCTTCTTTGAACATGTCGATTTCTTCCATGCTGATGATTTCCTTGAGCAGGGAGTGCATTATTTCTTTTTTCTATAGATTCAATCCTGGCACCTTTTTCTTTACTCCTCCTGGGTAGCTGATTGTCTTCCTTTGTTTCTGCAGGTTTTTTGTTGTCATTGGTTGTAGATTTGACAAACTTGATGGTTCTTTGTTTCTTGGATGACCACTACTTGATCCCTCTTGATAACCCAAACCAGTTTTCAGCTTTGGATTCCTTTGCTGACTCAGAATGGTAGCTAATCCTTCTGAGGCTTTGATACTTGACAGATTCTGATGATACAAGGCTTGAAACTTCTCCAACTCTTTCCTAGTTTTCACTACTTCTTCTTCCAGAGATTTACATCTTTCCTTCCTTTTTTATAACTGTTGTTTCAGAATGTCCTCGATTTTCTTTGCCTCTTCTAATTCTACTTTTAGCAAGGCAAAGTCTTCATCAAGCTGTTTACTGTCTTTCATGAACTGTATCAATAATTGTTTTTGCTTTTTGTTCTTAATTCTGAGTTTGTCAATCTCTTCCAGTGCACTGATCAGTTCTCCTTCCATATCAACCATAACTTCTTCTTCATTAGCCTCACTTCCTATGATTTTATTATCATAATCCTCTTTGGCCATAAGTATGAAGTCATTTAGTTTATCTTCAATGGAGGAGACATTATCTTCATCATCTGAAGGATCATCATCATTGTTTACACAAAGACTTTTCTTCTTAAAATTATTCTCTTAAAAGATATTTCTGTGTTTGTGCTTCTCCTCATCATCACATGTCTGATCCTTTCCTTTTTGAGGACATTTATTTGCAAAATGACGTATCTTACCACAATTGAAACATTTGAAAGGTAGTTTACCTTTGTATTTGCCTGATCCCTTCTTCAGTCTCTTCACAAATTTTTCTTCAATTTCATCAGGCTCAGAATCCTCATTCTTGTCTTCTTTAAATGATGCTTCTCTGGAGGTGGGTTTATCTTTAACTATTCTCATTTCATATGCAGTCAATGTTCCTAGAAGTTGATCGAACTCCAAGGTTTTTATATCATTAAGTTCTTCTATAGGAGAAACCTTCGGGTTGAACCTATTTGGTAGAGATCTCAAAATTTTCTGAACTAAAGAAGGTTCCTCAATTTTTTCACCAAGTGCTTTCATTGCATTTACCAGTTCTTCAACTATCAGAAAGTATTTTCCAACAGTTTCATCTTCTTTCATCTTCAGTTGTTCAAACTACACTCTGTAGATTTGAAGCTTGGCGTCCTTTACCTTCTCATTACCTTCATAACTGCTAATGAGTTTGTCCCACATTTCTTTGGCAACTCCTAGGTGCATAACTTTTATGAATTTTGCTTTTGCAAGCCCACTCAAGATAGCATTCATATCCTTAACATTGAAGCTAAATTCTATCTTGTCATCCTTATTAGCTAGTACAACTGGCTTTACATAACTAGTATCTACCACATCCCAAACATCTGTACCCAAAGCCATTATGTAAGTTCTCATTCTAACTTTCTAGAAGGAAAAGTTTGTTCCATTAAATAGAAGGGCCTTATTGGTTGAATTT
>JZKD02S1598274.1:298889-331460 GCA_000966675.3 Picea glauca
CAATTATACTTATTTTAAATTCTTTACAGAGCACTCAATGACAATCACCATAATGCAGGGAAGTAAGCAATAGAACATTCAACATCATTCGCACATAAGGAATACACAGAGACAGATATTTCTTGAGGAAACCCATAAAGGGTAAGAACCTTTTATTCTTTATATGATAAGTATTCTTTACATTCTGTACATTATCATACCTATGAGAACCAACTCATAATGAGGCTTCAACCTCTGTTTTGCAAGCTGCAACTTGCTGAGAGCACCATCTCTTTGTTTTCTCTAGCACCTACTAGAAGGAACCACCAACTCCCTTGTTTCTCTAGCACCCACTAGAAGGAAGCACCAACTCCCTAAGTGTTCCAGCACCAACTGGATGGAGGCACCAACTTCCAGTCACACAGGCACCAACCTGTACAATAGAGAACAACAGTTCTCCCTTGCGCCACCCTGCCATCCTGGTTTCTCTGGCTACAACCAGATCAAAGCTACAACTCCCTGTGTTCAAGCACCCACCTGAACCTCTGAGGACAATAGTCCTCCCTAGCACCTCCCTTCCACCCTAACATATAAATTTTTCCATATATAAATTTATCATTGTGATACAATATTTATCATTGGCTTACCAGGATTATCATTGTTTTGCTATGGTGCTCTGCTCTCCTGTATCAGTGTCTCTCTGTCTACATCTTCTTGCATTTTCTGATCTTCTGTTTTTCTCTACAAGAGCACCTCAGCCTTCCTTTATTGACTCACTATCTTGCTGCACACATACCTTGTGCTTTCTGTGCCTCTGCCTTTTATGCTCTATGTGACATGTCCATTCAATGCACCATTCCTCTTCTCTGTGATTCTGCTGCTGCACACTCCTCCTTATACACTCCTTGATCACTATGAACAACAACAACCTGCATCTCTTCTTTGTTTTGCATACGTATAGTCTCTATGCACCTTGTGCATGCTATCTCGCCATGCTTCTGCATGCTCTCTCCATGTCGAGTGCTCTGCCTGATCATCATAGCAACTCTTGAGCTTCTCTGGAAGTTAAATCCATGCGTCCATCATCACTAGGTGTTATGCTGAGATTCCTTATCCTTTATCACAATTGAGACTCTTCATCTTCTCTATAAAAGTCGAGCTGATCCTCTCTGTTGTAGTTACAGGCTTCAACACTCTTCCAACTGTCAATCACCTCTAAGAATAGTCTTCCTTCCACTGGAAGATGCCTTGAGCCTCTTCATCTTCTCTGGCGATCACACTGAGGCATGTTTCATTCCTCTGAAAAAAGCCATCATTTGTTTCTAGTAGTTACACTCTAAAGTGAAACAATAACCCTCCGATCATACTTAAATTCACCTGCACCGTTGGATTGGATCCATAGGATCTTGCGTTTATTTCGCATTTCGACATTTCAGAATTTTGGGATTCTTGTGGTGAAGAGTCTCGATTCTCCATGTCCCAAAATCTGAAATGGAGCTTGTCTCTTCGATCTCTTCCCTACATCTCTTCGACGATGTGACCATCTGCGGTGACCAAGGCTTACACCAAAATGGTGTTTTCACATTTTGCATTTCGAAAATTCTGGACTACTTTGATAAAGAGTCTCAACTCTTGACTCTTCCAACTCCCGGTATCCAAACCTCCGAAATGGAGTCGGATCAATGGTCCACACTCTTGATGATTCGTCGGTCCAGATCTCTTCATGATTTCACATATCACGATTTTGACATTCTTGATGTGAGAGTTCTTGACAACTCCAAGTCCCAGTATCTAAAACTCCAAAATGGAGTCGGATCAATGACATTTCAGTGTTTGCAATTTCATCGTTTCAGGACTCCTGTGGTGAAGAGTCTTGGTGCTTAACTCCTCCAACTCCCGGTATCGAAGTTATGAAATGGAGTCAGATCAAAGATCTGGTATTTTGTTGTTTCACATTTCGTCAATTCGGCATTTCGACACTCCTGTGATGAAGTGTTTCAACACTTCAACTCTCGGTATTCGGGACTTTGAAATGGAGTTATTTCCTGGTCTGCAAAATTCTTTGTTGGTGTGCCTATTTAGGGATTTTGGCATTTCACATTTCGACGATTCGGCATGGGAAGAGTCCAAGGATGCGTAGTTCTTGGGCCTAAGGGGGAAGTCGTGTTTAGAAACAAAATACCAGAACTTCTGGCATACAATGAATAAACAACGCCAAATAGAAAACTATGTATAATTTTTCATCTATGTTGAAAGGATTCGACATTAAATTAAGGACATGCCACACATAACATCATAATTGGTGGAATCATATGCACCAGTTGCATAGTTTCAAATAGATCAGCATCACATATATGTCTAGGAAAATAAGGACCCAAGAGAGGAGTGGGTCTAGATGAAGTACACGGTTACTGAAGAGGAAATCTAGCTAATCATGTAGGATTGGGCCCCAAATTGGAAGATCCCTACTGATGAAACAAAGACAACGCAACCTGGTAATGAAGAGGAAGAACAACACAACGATGTAGGGAATGATAAGGACCACAGTCAAGGACACAAAAGATAGTTCCCAAGATAGGAAAGAAAAGAAAGTATAAGGGGAAGGTTCTAGTAGGAGGTGCGCACAAAAATATGAAAGAGAATAAGGAACTGACCATTTATACATTTGTCGATGATGGCATGGACCAAATTCTCTACCAAGTAAAGGATTCCATTGAGGAAGTAGTTCAGTAGATGGCAGAGCGGCAAGAATAAATTGGTAAGAAGATGTAAGAGAAGTTAATTGAATTGCAACAAAAGATAGAGATCATAAGTCTAGTAGTAGAAATAAGATCCATGGAAGGACAACCAACAAGCGCAATGAGGGAAGTAGAAGCTACCACTTTTCACTTCTCACAAATGGTGGAAGGGCTTCTTGTGATAAAAATATCAGCAGATGCAATCGACTTCCCCACACCTGAGATACAAGAGCATGTAAAAATACTAAGTCACTTAGACTTAGTCATCTCAAAGATGACCACAATCATGTTACAGGGGTTTCAAACGGGTATTGCATAGGAATTACAGCTTCGTGCAGACTCCACTTCTAGCGAGTTGATAAATTCACAGAGGAAAAGACAAAAATAAAGAAGAAATATACCATGACTCTCTAGGAAAAGAGTGCAGTGGAGCAGAAAGTTGAAAGCATATTGAAGGAAAAGAGTGAGGCCAAAGGAAAGGTAGAGAAATCAATGAAGGAGAAGGACAAATCCAATCAAATGGTGCATCACATATAGATGGTTGTCCAAAATTTGTACATATAAATCCGATAGGTACAAATAGTAGTAGAGGCTACTATGCAAGTATTGAAAATTGGTGAAGTCATCAAAATATTTTGTACGAGGATTGGGGACCTACAGTTGCATAGTACGTCGAGAACACCACCGAAGGAAAGAGCAGGAAGAGAGAGAACGACGATGACAACCGTAGAAAAAATCAAGAAGTTGGAGGAAGAATACGCAAAAATCTATGAGGAAACTACACAAATATGGAAAGATTTGGTAGAGGATCCAGAAATGAAGGTTGTGGAAGAAAAATTAAGGGATGCACAGGAAAAGGCGTAGAAAGCTTCAGAGAGCATAAACACCCTTCCACCGGTTGAAATAAGACGACCCTTTTAGAACAAAGGAAGTTATATGTGGAAGTTGAAAATATGTGGGATCAATATAAGATCCTTTAGTAGTTCTTAAGACCACTGCAAGAAGAATCATTGAGGGTGATAAGAGAACTTTCCACTGCACAAGTCAAGGTGAAGCAAGCAATGCATGAAACAAAATAAAAACTTACGTCCCTAACTGTGCAGGGTGTGGGGGAAATTGTGGAAACATAAACAACAATGATGAAGGAAGTTGTGGAAGCTAAGGATGCCTCCCAACAGTTCATCCAAGCATGGAGGAGAGCATAATAGGAATAAGTGGCTTGGGATGAGCCACAGGTGAGTGTTGGGGGTATGTTGGATAGGCATTATGGAAATAACATTCATCAAAATCCTAATTATGCAATTGGTGAGAAACAAAAGAAGAAAAAGAAGGAAGACAAGGTAGGCTCGGGAGTGTGTAGTTGAGGCACATTTAGGGGTGCAGTGCGCAGAAAGGACATACAAAGAAGATGAATAAAGAAAAGGAATAAAGTAGAGAATAAAGGAGGAGAAGAAAGTGGGCAAAAAGGAAGGATGATAGGTTGACGTGCTAAATATAGAAGGACACACAAAAGTAGGATGAACAACAATCAGAATGTAAAAGCAGCATACAAACGAAAAAGTGGGTAAAGTAGCCCGAAAAACAAGTCAACTTGAGTTATCATGAATTGTAATAGGGTTTTGGGATGAACAAAGTAGGGTTTTAAGCCCTAGAATTTATATATATGTAATGGATTGGGATAATAAGGGTTCTTCTCGAGTAGTACTGTGGAGTCTGTTCCAAACTTTCAAGAGTTCCTGTCAGTAAGGAGAGTGATAGAATAGGATGAGAAGGAAAGACTTTATGACAGAATGTTAAAGAGATGTTGCAAAAAGAGAGATGTTTGCACTGCAGAGTGGCTAGGCTAAATGAAGGAAAATATAGCATGATGCATCTTTGTAATCGTAGTGCGCAAGCCTGAGAAAATTACAATAAGAATAATAAATAAGGTATTCATTGTGGACGTAGCCCAAAGATGGATGAACCACATTAAGCATTGTGTTTACTTGTCTTTTATGTGATTGGTCATGGATACTTTCTCGATGCATGTTAGACTAGATTTGTCTTCTATGTGATCATTGTGTAATAGTATGAATGTTACAATACTTGGTTTCTATTGTAATATGAAGTATAATAGTAATACATAACTGAATTCAGTAAGTAATCTAAGAAGAGAAAACACAAAATAATGCACATAGAACAAATAAGTAAGAATGACAAGGATGATCACCTTCCATTCCCTCACTACAACAGAAACTCAGTTCCTGTAGCCCCAATAGATACCTCATGTGAGACTTCACTTGCATGCAGGTGATGTTGAAAGGGTTTATTTCTGAATGGTTTTGTTGGTCAAGATAAATCGAACCTAGGGTCTTACAACTGCACGCACGCCAACAATTCTTTTGGCATAGTCTAGCCAATATCCCAAGTGGAGTCACCCCAAGTTGAGTGGAATGATGTTTCAAACTCCTTAGTTGTGAATGTTTATTTCTTAATGTAGCGACACATGTTGCAGAGTTACCCCAAATGGGTTAGAGGCGATCCCTCAAAACCCACGGCTCTAGCTAAGTTTTTTCATGTGGATGTAGTTTCGTTAAGACATTCAAGGAGTTATCCCAATGGGAAAGTGTAGTGATCCCATCAAACCACAAATGCTAAAGAAATATTAAACAATGTTGTTGGAGTTTTTATGGAGTTTCCTCAAATGTGAATGGGATAATACCTTCAAATCCCCACTTGCTAAGGATCTACACAAAATCCAATTCGATCTCCTATAGATTTTTCCCAAATAGTTAGGGATAATCCCACAAAACCCTAGATCCAAACAAAAACATAATAACATTTCCTTGATAAAAATAATATAGTCCTACAATAGTAGCTAGGACATGAAAGGATTTATCCCAAAATAAAATGGATAAGAATAAGAGGTCTCCACACTCTCTCAATTTTTCTAAAGTGAAAAACAATTCCTTAAGACAAAGTAAAAAAAAAACACGTGCAAAACTATTAAAATGAGGCTAATATGTTTGTACTTCTAAGAGAATGACCAACATTTTTGGATAAGTAGCCTTAAAATATTGCATTGTTGTTTCAAAGACTTGATTGCAAGTACTATTAAATCCTATATATGAAGATGTAATAATACATAATGACATTAAGTAGAGAATAAAAAAAACTCATAATTTTTTAATCCTTAATTAAAATATTAAACCAAAATGTTTGACAAGATACTCGCATCATGAATGATTATTTAAACCCACTCATTATATATAAAGAGTTTTAATAATACATTAAGTAGAGAATAAAAAAATTCATAATTTTTTAATCTTTAATTAAAATATTAAACCAAAATGTTTGACAAGATACTCGCATCATGAATGATTATTTAAACCCACTCATTATATATAGAGAGTTTTAATAATACATGCATTGAAAGGGAATGGATCTCTTAATGAGTTTTAATAATGCATGCATTGAAAGGGAATGTATCTCTTAATTGTTTACTTATAGATATGAGATTTAGTGCCCACATGAAACAAGCCTCACCAATGTTGGAAATGAAATGAGATTTAGTGCCCACATGAAGCTCGCCTCTTCCCATGCTAGGGAATCTCGGGATTCTCTCGCCTTGTTTCTTTGTTTTTTCTTTCCAACATCCATATCAATCACTCCTCTTATTCTCTTTATTTTTTTTCTTTTTTCTTTTCAACATGTTGGGTTTGTTAGTTGTTATGAGCATTGTATGCCATCACAAAAAACATACTTGCAATCACTGACACTAGTATTTTATCATTCATTAAATATATTTGTAACGGATTTGTCTTATGAAAAGCACGTTATTGAAAATTAACTGATATGAGCATTTTTTTTAATTATTTCTTTAAATTTTGTCTAAAAAATTTCTTAAAAAATACATATCATTATAAGATGATAATTTAATTAGAGTTACTTTATTGATACATAAAAATATATTTAAAATTAATACAATATTGAACTACTTTGTATTTTATCATTTATTAATATTCAATATTTTATATGGTTGTGAAGTTTGGGGTTGCACCACCTTTAAAGAATCGTGGAAAAAAATAAAGTAAATCAAAAAGTGTTTTATAACTTATAATCTTGAAATCAAAGGCAACACACCTTATCCTATCCTCCTCATAAAAGTGAATCTTTTCTCCATTGGGAGCATAGCTATTACTAGGTACCTAATGTATGTGGCATCCCTCTTGGTGATAACTTCTTAAGATACATAATTCCACAAGTTGAACAATTAGCATCAAGTTTCAAGAGTATATTTACGTAGGTTGCTCAAGTTACATCAAAGTTTTATAAGACATTTGCTTTTTTAAAACATACTCAATATATACTAATCAAAGATATCAATTTAATTATGAAATTCAACTTCATATGATTGGAACAACTAATCAATCATTATGTCCATTTACATATTCAATTTCATTGTCACGTAATCATCATCACAGTATGGTATATTACTAGCCTTGATTTTGCATATACTTGTTGAATGCATAAGTCAATCCAGATGCTTAAAAATAATATAATCTCTAATCAAAATTCCACAAAATTATAATTACATATAATACATAATACATTCTAATCATTCCACATTAAAATTATATATGTATTTCAAACTCCATATGATTATTATTTTTCATCAAACTTCTTCTTTATACACTACATGTAGTAAGCTTTGATATATATAAGAGAGAAGAAGCTATAAAACTTAAAAAATAAACCCTTAAACTCCAAATATACCAAATCATTTACCACGAACAACACAAGAATATAGATAATAAGAACCCTTAAGGTAGATGTAAAATCTCGCTCTACTGAGCACATGTTATCGACTTAGTCTTTCAGGACACTTGCGTGCAAGTGATCCGATTATAGTACATCCTTATTTGTTTCGACTATGGATTTTACATGATGATGTTGATGGGATGTGATTTATTTTTCCTTGATATATGTATTGACGGATGTTATTGATGAGTTTACCTGAGTGTGTAGGACACATGACATATTATAGATGTTGATGGCATCAATGGGCCTCCTTGGACTCCATATTGAGTCAAGGAGTGGATTGTATTGGTTTGAGTAATTCATTTTATGCATATGTGACATATGATTGATTATAGTACGATTTGTATATGGATCATTGACAGTGCTTCATCGATGGATGCAGGATGGAGAATGCTTGCTAATTTGACTCACATAAGGAGTAAAGGGGCCATGCACAGAAAACCAGACTTTGAGGGAGAGGTGTGGCAGAGTCCCTGACACAGCCTACTAGCACTCTCGTCGTGGCTCGAATTGTAGGTTAACGATTACCTAGTTTGAGAGGTCCACGATGTCGTGAGGGAAGACTGACACAGTCACTCACGGATATTTCTAAGGGGTGCGCAACAAGGCATCATCCTTATTCCTTAGAATCCCTTAGTCTCTCACAAGGTCTTCCAAGTGGAGTGCTAACTCCAAGGGTTGGACAACTACCAAAACCAGTCAAAAGGAGAGTGGCACCCTTGGACCACGAGAGTGCGTCTTGAAGTCCATGTCACGTAATTTAAAAAGAAACTTGAGTCAATGAATCTAGGTGGCCTAGAAAACAATAAATTGATTTGACATTGTTGGATTTAAAATAATTAATTAATAAATAATTTTATTTATTATAAATCCCCATAAAAGTCTAAGCCTATTCTAAGACAAAGCCTAATTCTAAGTTTAGTTAGGGGACTAAAATAAAATTTTAAATAAAATAAAAGATTAGATATAAATCAATCTAAAGAAAAAGTGAGATGAATCTAAAGATTTGATATAATGCACATGTGTGCAATAAAATACCAAAACGGAATTTTAAAATAAGAAATGAATAAAGCATGAGAGAATAGGTGTACACATAGAATGGTATCTAGAGTTTAGCTACCACTAGTGTAACTAGAAGAAGACTCATATTTTAACTCTAACTCATATTTAGTAAGGAGTCAATCATTAAATGAGAATCCAAGGAATAAAGAGACAACTAGGAGCGATTTAAAGAACACATTTAGGAAATGTGATGGAAATGGACTTTTAATTAAAATAAAATATGTAATTACTTATGCAACTTGGGGAGAGAATGAATAATCCAAATTTATTTAATTAAAAAGATAATTAACTATTGATGAAAACCCCCTACCTCAGCAGGGTCCACTAACCTCTCGGTCTCTGGATCGATCTTCCTCTGAACCGAAATGGCCCTCTGGTTCTCTGCTGGAACCCTTTGAATTAATCCACAGGTCCCTTATTGAAACCCGCCTGTGCGTTTGAGCACTAAGTGTGAGCTTCACACCCATGTGATAACCGGTTGTGACCACATGCCTTGTCCAAAAGGCGCTCGTCGCGTTTCGCGATTTTGCGAGTCGAGACTCCCTGTCTCACGACTCCTTCACTCTTGAACTCCCGGGTCCCGAAATGCTGAAAAGGGATTAACTTCATAGATGGCTCCTCCCTTAATGCTCGACCATGCGACCATTTCTCGTGACTATGATCCACTTTTCAGAATTTCATAATTCGCGATTTCGTGATTCCAGCTGCAAACGATTCTAGGTCCTTCAAACTCACGGGTCCCGAAATGCCGAAAAGGGCTTAACGGGTTTTGGATCCTCCCTTACCATCCGTCCATGTCACCACCACTCTATGTCCACACGCTTAATGCCAAAGTGCTACCAGCTTTCGTGATGCAAGCGTTCCACTGTTCTCTGTCTTTCGAAATGCCAAAACCCGAAAAGGGCTTAACGGCTCCTTGGCTCCTCCCTTAAACCTTCTCCATGCTACCCGGTCCTGTGACCTGGTGCTATTCCTCCAAAGTCTTTTGAGGTTTCACGATTCGGGGAATCACAATGCAAGCATCCCGCTCCTTTGTCTTTCGAATCCCCGGTCCACGAAATGCCAAAATCTCTCCCTCTGAGAGATCAACGACCTAGGCCCTTCTAGAACCAACGGCTACGATCCCACTGGATCGACGAATCGAAATATTTCGAGCCTTTCCCAGAAACCTCGACTGCTTTCCACGTGTCCTCCTTGATGGACGGTCCTAGTCCTTTCGGTGATTTCTACGAAACGTCGACCAATTGCCACGTGTCCTCCTTGATGGACGCTCCTGGTCCTTTCGCGATTTTTGGAGACTCTTCAATCTCAGTCTCCCGGTGTCTGAATCCCTGAAATGTGGGTCTCTTGACATGCGTCCTCTGAGATGGATGGTCCCAAATGCTTTTGGGACTTTGATAGGTCCTCTCTCTCATCTTCTCTTACGAGGGTTAAACCTCGGGCATCTTTTTTGGATCTGACCACTCATGAAAAATTGACACTTCTCCCTCGAAGTTTTTGTCATCCGTTCTACCCTTCTGTGTGGCTTCCCAAGGATTAAACCCCGCGCACCTTCTTCCGGATCTGATGGCTATCGGTCCTCTGCACTAGATCTGACGGCCCAGATCTAATCTTCTGCACGTCTCCCAGGGACTAAACCCTGTGCACGTATCCTTGATCCAACGACTCTCATGCCAGTGCACTCCCGATCCAACAGTTGGCGCATTTTCACAGTTTCACGTCTCTGGGAGTCGAAAGAATCTCCCTCTTATGTTTCTCGGTATATGAAATGATGAAAAACTTAAACATGCGCACCTTACTTCAAGATCAACGGATGTTGATCCATGCCTCCAGATCTGACGACTCAGATTTAAACATCTCCTATGTGCGCTCCTCCTATCTGAACACTGATCTAATGGTCCAGATCTCGTCTTCCCAGTTGATCTAACATGAGTTGTTGCTCCTCCTTCCTGAGCATCCCTTGCTCTCTAACTTAGGATAATTTCTAAGTATCGAAGGTTTCAAACTTCGATGCTTCCTCTTGTGAGCCCAGTTCCTTTGGGTCTCGTTTGTGTTATAGAAACACTCCCCCTCCTGAGCTTTGTCAACTCAAAAACCTCAAAAGGTTTTCTTTGTGCACGTTCTTCTCACGCTTTCTCTTCTGATCTTATGGGTTTAGGACAAGTCCACTCTTGCACACTCCTGGTGCTACTGAGTATTTCGCTAAAATCAGATCTGATAATTTTTCTTGGAAATAAAACTCCCTACGCCCACCTGGCATTCTTCTGCTCGATCCCCACCTTGCAGAGCCTACAGAGTATTCAACAACTCTGTGAGTGTCTTTTCTTCGACACTTCCCTTTCCTCAGAACTCGAAATAGAGTTCTCTGGTGCACTCTATGCACTCACTCAATGCCCTCTCGGCATAGCTTTACAGAACCTTCAGTAGTTCTGTCTTCCCTAAACTCGAAACAAAGTTCCTTCCTGTGCACTCCTTGCACCTCTGCTGATGAAGATTCAACGCTATCCCTCTTGAGATTTCCTGAGGTTACCTCACCTCTGTCAATGAACACCTTACGGACTATGTGCACTCCTTGCACTCGGAAACTCAAAGACGAGAAGAAATTGAAACTTCTGAATTACTTCACCAATTATGAATTTAAAACATGAAATGCATAAAAACATGCAAACACATACAGACAATTCATGGCAGGAAAAACTACTCTTCTATTAATTCAGAAATGCCTATACAAGGTGTTTACAAAGGCTGGACTGTAACAAGTCTTAGCTCTCTCTCCCGAGATCTCTCTACCTAAGAACTCTCCTCTTTTCACTAACTCTCTACTCCTTGAGAGACTCTCATTACAAAAGAGGGCTCCCTTGTGCTTATCCTCCTCCACCGCCTCTGTGCTATCGCTATCTCAGAGCGGCTCCTACCTCTACGACTACATTACACAAAAGGAAGTCGCAGACCTGACTGATATGGACTTGCTATAGGTAACCATTAAAGGAAACCTCAACCACTTCTTATAAAAATGAGTGGTCGGCCCTTACAGCCTTACAACATGAACGATCTGTATAAGATCGTATTTCAAAAATTCAAAACTGAGAGGGTTGCGCCTCTCCCTTTTTCCATAAATGTGCGCTGAATGCATTGGTTGGATGGCACGCTACTGACATGGAGCGATGCTCTTGCATCATACTCCTCAGCTAGAAAAATCATGAGCTCCTCTTCTCCGGTGTTGAAATCCACCTGGATCCCAAATTTTTCCTTGGAGCTATCCTCCGACTCCTCTCCAACTGTGTTGTTGCTGTTGCTTCTGCTTCTTCTTCCCTACTTCTCTCGCAGGCTTCTTTCTGCTCATCTTTCCTTTGCTGACTACTTCTTGTGCTGACCTCAACATCATCCTCCTGATATCCTAATAATCTCGTCCAACTGCTCCCATGGTTGGCTCTTTGTATGCAGTCTTCTCTTCTGCACTTTTGTCTTCTCAATGGGCAGATCTGCTCAATCTCCCATGTTGTCTTTATTTCCCTTTATGGCATTGAGTGGCCACTTCGCTGCAGATTCTAGCTCTGCAGTATCCTCACTGAATTGTTGCTCAGATTCTTCTTGTGGCAGTTCTGCTACTGCCATTTCTCCTCCTGGCATACTTCCATCTTCTTCCAGCTTCTCCCCAGGCTGGTATGATCCACTACCTTCTTCCAACTTAGCATGTTGGATGTACAATCTTTGCACCATCACCCTATTTTCCAGGGCTTCCAATTCTTGATACAGATCAACAAATTCCATGTTGTTTGCTTCCTCTTCTGCTGCAGGCTCCAGTGCTACAATCATCTCTGTTTCATCTTCCTGGCTGAAAATTTTGAGCCATTCTTTTGAATGCTCCTCCTTTTCTCCTTGGGAAAACATCAGTGTCTGCTCCACTTCTTCCTCCATGATAGTCTCTGTTAGCTGTATTTCTTCTGTTGCTGCATCTGCAACACATTCTCTGGCCTCAACTGGGCTACTTGGTAGGAATACTTCAATTCCCCCAATGATCAGAATTCTCTTCTGATTCTCTCCTAACATCACTCCTTGTTGATCTGAACTCTCCCCTCAGTTCATGAGACTCTCAAACAGTCTCATCTCTTTTCCCCTGCCCACCTAGCAGTCTATGAGATCCAATGATCCCATCTCATTTCCCACTTGGCAATCTGAACTTTTACCACTGCTCCCATGGCAGTACGTGAGACCTTCCACTGATCTCTTTCCATTGCCCACCTGGCAACTTGAAATTTCACCTCTACCCACCTGACAGTTTATGATATCCTCTGTTAATATCATACCATTTCCCTCCTGGAAATATGAATTTCCATGGCTATCCTCCTGACAGTCTATTATATCCTCCAATGATCTCATTTCATTGCCCACCTAGCAATTCGAAAATTCATCCCTGCCCTCCTGGCAGTTTATGAGATCTGAAACTGATCCCTCTTCCTCATCACTGAGGGTTTATCCAACTTCTGTCTCACAGATGCAAACCAACTCTGTGTCACTCAGGATTTTAGCATATCTCAGCCACATTTTCAACAGCATTTGCTATCTTCTAGCCAACAATTCCTTGACTGGCCACTTCACCCTCTTCTTTATGGGCCACTCATACATCCAACGTGCTTCTGCATTCTGTTGCATTATTAATGCAAGCTGCTCCATTTTCGCTCTTATCTTAGCAAGTTCCTTGTCAATCTCTGCCTTGGTTTTTTGTTGGTGGTCTCCTCTTCGACCATGCTCATGACCTTCAGTATCCATCTCTACCTTCTGTCTACCCTCCTAGCAAACTTATGGATCACTCTACGCCTAAGAGCATCTCCATGTCCTCCTACAACTTGCCTGGCTGTCTATTGACTGTTTCACACCTGCAAACAATCACAACAGAGAATTAACACCCTGCTTCTTTCACTTGTTGTATACAGATGAATCTCTGCTTCTGATTCCACTTAATGTTACCATAATTTCTCCTTTCAATCCCTTTTTCTGCTATCTGCAAAAAAAATCCCGCACTAATACCACATGATGGTGTGTATCAGAGTATTTTCTTTATCTACTCTACATCCCTCTACCTGTAGTCTACAGACAAAAAGTGGCTCTGATACTACATGATGCAGACCCCCTACTTCTGCAGGGTCCACTAACCTCCCGATATCTGGATCGATCTTCCTCTGAGCCGAAATGGCCCTCTGGTTCTCTGTTGGAACCCTTTGAATGAATCCACAGGTCCCTTATAGAAACCCTCCTATGCGTCTGAGCAATAAGCGTGAGCTTCACCCCCACGTAATCACCGGCTATGACCACAGGCCTTGTCCAAAAGGCGCTCGTCACGTTTCGCAATTTCGCGAGTCGGGACTCGCTGTCTCACGACTCCTTCACTCTTGAACTCCCGTGTCCCAAAATGTCGAAAAGGGATTAACTCCGTAGTTGTATCCTCCCTTAACGCTCGACCATGCGACCACTACCCGTGACCACGATCCACTTTTTGGAATTTCGTAATTCGCGATTTCACGATTCCAGCTGCAAACGATTCTAGGTCCTTCGAACTCTCGGGTCCCGAAATGCCGAAAAGGGCTTAATGGGTTTTGGCTCCTCCCTTAGCCTCCATCCAAGTGACCACCACTCTGTGTCCATGCACTTAGCGCCAAAGCGCTATCGGCTTTCACGATTTGCGGAATCGCGATGCAAGCGTTCCCCTATTCTCTGTCTTTCGAAATGATGAAACCCGAAAAGGGCTTAGCAACTCCTTGGCTCCTCCCTTAAACCTTATCCATGCGACCCGGTCCTGTGACCTAGTTCTATTCCTCTTAATGCTTTTGAGGTTTCATGATTTGGGGAATCACAATGCAAGCGTCCCGCTCCTTTGTATTTCGAATCCCCTGTCCACGAAATGTCAAAATCTCTCCCTCTGAGAGATCAATAGCCTAGGCCCTTCTGGAACCAACAACTACGATCCCATTGGATCGATGGCTTAAAATATTTTGGGCCTTTCCCAGAAACCTTGACCGCTTTCCACGTGTCCTCCTTGATGGATGGTCCCGGTCCATTCGGCGGTTTCTACGAAACGCCGACTAGTTGCCACGTGTCCTCCTTGATGGACGGTCCTAATCCTTTCACGATTTTGGGAGACTTTCCACTCTCGGTGTCCCGGTGTCCGAATCCCCGAAATGTGGGTATCTTGACACGCGTCCTCTGAGATGGACGGTCCTAAATTCTTTCAGGACTTGGATAGGTCCTCTCTCTCCTCTACTCTTACGAGTGTTAAACCTCATGCATCTTTTATGGATCTGGCGGCTCACGAAAAATCGACACTTCTCCCTCAAAGTTTCTACTGTCCGTTCTACCCTTCTGTGTGGCTTCCCAGGGATTAAACCCCAGACACCTTCTTCCGGTTCCGATGGATATCGGTCCTCTGTGCTAGATCTGACGGCCCAGATCTAATCTTTTTCGCATCTCCCAGGGACTAAAACTCATGCACATATCCTTGATCCAGCGGCTCTCATGCCACTGCGCTCCCTATCCAATGGCTGGCGCTTTTTCATAGTTTCACGTCTCTGGGAGTTGAAAGACTCTCCCTCTTATGTTTCCCGGTACACGAAATGCTGAAAAACTTAAACCATGCACAACTTACTTCGAGATCAATGGATGTTGATCCATGCCTCCAGATCTGACAACTTAGATTTGAACATCTCCTATGTGCACTCCTCCTGTCTGAACACTGATCTAATGGTCCAAATCTCATCTTCCCAGCTGATCTAACGTCAATTGTTGCTCCTCCTTCCTGAGCTTTCCTTGCTCTCTAACTTAGGATAATTTCTAAGTATCAAAGGTTTCAACCTTCGATTCTTTCTCTTGCGAGCCCAGTTCCTTTAGGTCTCGTCTGCATTATAGAAATGCTCCCCCTCTTGAGCTTTGTCAACTCAAAAACCTAGAAAGTTTTTCTCTGTGCACATTCTTCTCACACTTTCTCTTATGAGCTTATGGGCTTAGGACAAGTCCACTCTCACACACTCCTGGTGCTATTGTGTATTTCTCTAAACTCAGATCTGAGACGTTTTATTGGAAAGAAAACTCCCCACACCCACCTAGCGTTCTTTTTCTCGATGCACACCTTTCAGAGCCTATAGAGTATTCAACAACTCTGTGAGTGTCTTTTCTTCGACACTTCCCTTTCCTCAGAACTCAAAATAGAGTTCTATGGTGCACTCTATGCACTCGCTGAATGCCCTCTTGGCAGAGCTCTATAGAACCTTCAGTAGTTCTGTCTTCCCTGAACTTGAAACAGATTTCCTTCCTGTGCACTCCTTTCACCTCTGTTGATGAAGGTTCAATGCTATCCCTCTTGAGCTTTCCTAAGGTTACCTCACCTCTGTCAATGCACACCTTCTGGACTATGTGCACTCCTTGCAATCGGAAACTCAAAGACGAGAAGAAATTGAAACTTCTGAATTACTTCACCAGTTATTCATTTAAAACATGAAATGCATAAAAACATGAAAACACATACAGACAATTCATGGTAGGAAAAACTACTCTTCTATTAATTTAGAAATGCCTATACAAGGTGTTTAAAACGCTAGACTGTAACAAGTCTTAGCTCTCTCTCCCGAGATCTCTCTACCTGAGAACTCTCCTCTTTTCACTAACTCTCTACTCCTTGAGAGACTCTCATTACAAAAGAGGGCTCCCTTGAGCTTATCCTCCTCCACCGCCTCTGTATTATCATTATCTCAGAGTGGCTCCTACCTCTACGGCTACATTACACAAAAGGAAGTCGCAGACCTGACTGATTTGGACTTGCTGCAGGCAACCATTAAAGGAAACCTCAACCACTTCTTGTACAAATAAGTGGTCAGACCTTATAGCCTTACAACATGAACAATCCATATCGGATCATATTTCAAAAATTCAAAATTGAGAGGGCTTCGCCTCTCCCTTTCTCCATAAATGTGCATTGAATGCGCTGGTTGGCTGACATGCTGCTGACGTGGAGCGATGTTCCTGCATCAACTATGCATATCGAAACGTGTCAGTGCAAAAATTCCTATAAAGAAAATGGTCTATATGGGAAAGGGATCACATTGGTTTTTGGTAAAGTTATGCTGCCAAAATCATTTGACTAGTTTTACTTGTGAGAGTTGGGATACCAAGATTGATCTAGAGTAGTGGTTCTACCTTGCAAGGGAAGATTGGAGATACAGTATTTTATGGTTTTTGTGTACTTGGACTCTTTGCAGCTTGGGGGTCTAAGGGGGAAGAATAGTACCCCTAGCATTGACTGGGAGGTACCGGTGGAGTCTCAACCATTAGCAAGCGGGAGAAAAGAGCACCATTTGTCGAAGAACATCTTCAACTTCATCGTCTTTAGTTTCAATATTCTTATTGAATTTGAAATTTTAATCAGTTAAAATTTTATATATGTTCTCTACAAATATTGTCATAAACCATATTTTTATTCTGATATCGAATTTGGCAATTCATGTTGGATGTTTGTGTAATAAAATAATTTCTAGAATGTGGTGCCATTTCAAATTCTCATCTTGGTAATTGGAAATTTGTGTTATCTCTCTTCCCATATTTCCAATCCATTGATTCTATTGTTGGCTACTATTTAAGATTTATCCTTGAAAAATTTAGAAATTATTGGATCACTGTAAATAGACTTGTATAACCAGATACAATTTATTTTGGGTCACTTCCTTCGACTTCCATATCAAGATGTTAAAGTTTAATTATCATTTATATAATGGATATGTATGCAATTAATGGTCCCTATATGACGTGTCTAAATGAATGTTGTATTTTATGTGTTGTTTGAGGCAAAATCCTGATGAACTGACTGACCATGCAACCCCTGCTTCAAAAACATTATTTTTTGATATACTCTGTTTATAATATCAGATTTAAAATTGAGACTATATTCTTTTGCATTCAATGGAACAATGGGTATTTGCATAGATTGGTATTTGGTGCTTGGCAATTAACTTCTATACAGGACCCAAAAATTCTATGTCTTAGTTAAGACAAATTTCATTTCCAAAATGCGTTGAGATCTGAATTGAGTTGATTGCGCACATTCTGGACATGTCAAATTATTAAAGCATGAACCATACATGTTTATCGGTGGTGAGGAAATCCGTTAGTTAGTCGCTTCCATTGTTGCTTGCCAAAATTAATTTTATTGGCTTTTTGAATCAATATCCAAAACGAAATTTTAGTTTTGTTTTCTTATGGTTTAAAATTTGGAAATTCTAGGAATGGGAATCGTGGTGATGCAGGAATTTCAGACTGAGTATTTGATCGTTGGTTTGTGAGATTTCTCGTGTTGCCTTGTGTGGAGACGCTACCTTTTATTGGAGTTGGGCATTGATTTTTGCGTATCATTGAGTTTAGAAATTTTTTCTTTTGAAAAACTCGTTGCATGAAATTTAATTTTTGTTGTGGTATTCTTATTTAGTTTGAAATTTTAATTAGTTAAAATTTTATATATGTTCTCTAGAAATATTGTTGTAAAATCTATTTTTATTCTGATATCGAATTTGGCAATTCATGATGGATGTTTGTGTAATAAAATAATTTCTAGAATGTGGTGCCATTTCAAATTCTCATCTTGGTAATTGGAAAATTGTGTTAGCTCTCTTCCCATATTGCCAATCCTTTGATTCTATTGTTCACTTCTATTTGAGATTTATCCTTGGAAATTTTAGAAATTATTGGATCAATGTAAATAGATTCATATAACCAAATACAATTTATTTTGGGTCGTTGCCTTCAACTTGCATATCAGGATGTTAAAGTTTAATTATCATTTATATAATGGAGATGGATGCAATGAATGGTTCCTGTATGACATGTCTAAATGAATGTTGCATTTTATGTGTTGTGTGAGGAAAAATCATGATGAACTAACTGACCATGCAACCCCTTCTTCAAAAAAATATTTTCTAATATATAGTCTGTTTGCAATATCATCAAATTTAAAATCAAGACTATATTCTTTTGTGTTCAATGGAATGATGGGTATTTGGTTCTTGGAAATTAACTTCTATACATGACCCAAAACTTATGTGTCTTAGTTAAGACAAATTTCATTTCCAAAATGCATTGAGATACGAATTGAGTTGATTGTGCACATTCTGGACATGTCAAATTATTAAAGTGTGAACCATACATGTTTATTGGTGGTTAGGAAATCCGTTAGTTAGTCACTACCATTGTTTCTTTCCAAAACTAATTTTATTGTCTTGTTGAGTCAATGTCCAAAATGAAATTTCAATTTTGTTTTCTTATGGTTTAAAATTTCAAAATAATGGGAATGGTAATCATGGTGATTCAAGAATTTTAGACTGAGTATTTGATCATTGGCATGTGGGATTTATATTGTTTCCTTTTGTGGAGACACTGCCTTTTATTGGAGTTGGGCATTGACTATTGCATATCATTGAGTTTAGAAATTTCTGCTTTTGAAAACTCTGTTGTCTGGGATTTAATTTTGCTACCATCCCAATGGAATCTATGCCTAAATCTCTGTCTAATCCTTGTGTTGTCATTTAACCAAGTCTAATTCATTGGAACTTCTTGACAGACCCTGTATCAAATCTATGGTCCTTTCCTCTAAGACTACACTTTTAGAAAATCCATTTTTGCTGCAAGTTGAAATTAAATTAAATTATCAGAATTTTAATATTGGATCAAGTGTCGAATCCAGGATCAGATTGAGTGTTGTATTATGGTATGTAATGAATTTTGGATGGTTCTTCTTTATTGATAATTTCCTTCTTGAAATCTTAATAACTACTTTAATCTCATTGTTTGTTGCCACACCAAGGGCAGCCTCTGTATAAACTTACGATCTTTTTCTTTAAAAGGTTTATCAATTGATGCATCATATTTTGTTGCCCAACCTGTAGAAGCTTATGAATTTGTTCTTTAGTGATTGTTGTCAAGGATTGCAACTCTGTAGTTGTGGATTTCCTTGTTGTCTTTTAGAAAATAATCTTATAATTTAATTGAGCGATTTATGTTTTGTTTAGTTTTATTTTCTGAATTTTAATTTCGAAGTATTATAATTTGTGGAACGAATTTGCTGCTGCAAAAAATAACTTGACATTCTTGAGTGCCCATGTGTTTATTTATTGTCCTTTCCTGAATGCTTAACCATTCTAAAATCGATTCGTTGCATGTAAAATTTAAATTCATTTTTTTTCATAAATTTAGTTTCATTTCAAGGTCTGGATTAAGTACTAGATGGAGTGTTGGATGGAGTGTCGGATCAGGTGATGGATCAGGTGCCAGATTAGGTTTTGGATTAATCTCTGTGTGGAAGCGTCCCTCTTGAAATTAACATTGTTATTTAACCTATTCATGTCTGGTTTTCCCATTTCTAGTTAACTTCTTTTGTATTAATTTTCCACGTTTAAAAACAATGGTATTATTCGTAGAGTAAACACCAAGAAGGGTGAGTTTTGTAATTGTTTGATTGGATTGATGTATACACATTTACTTACCTCTTACCTGTCACTGTCACTTCTTGATAGACCCTGCATCAATTATTGTCACTTCCTTTGAGGCTATGTAATTAATAAAATCATTTTTGCTGCATGTTGAATTTAATTAAATTATCAAAATTTAGTGCCGGATTAAGTGCTGGATGGAGGGACGGATTGAGGTCTAGAATGAATTTTGTATTTTTATGCACATCATCTTAGGGGTTGGGATAGATTTCATAACTCCTTCTTTGTTTCCTTACTATGGTTATGTGATTTATCTTTTGAATATCATTTATTTATGGTCAATTAAGATTTGTCTTCCTAAACTTTTAAACGAATTTATAAGTTAGCATGTGAGTGCTTATTTATGGTTTAATAAGACTTGATTTTCTTAATTCTTAAATGGATTGTAAATTAGTATTGAGTTATTTATATGTTGTTAAAATACTTGGTCTCTCTTTATTCTCTTAAATGGATACATAGAGTAGTTGAATTCTATCATTTACTTATTACGGTTGGTCTTCCCTTAACTCATTTAATTAATTTTTGAGATAATAATTGCATTCTTACATATGGGTGAAATAAGAGTTGGTCTTCCTTAATACGTTTGAATGGAATTGTAAGTTGACATTGGATTCTTATATTATTGTTGGGTCTTCCCTTGGTTCCTTTAATTGGGCTTATAAGTCAACATTGGGTTATTTATTTTTATTATTTAAATAAAACTTGATCTTATTTAATTATCTTTATATATGGATATGCAAGATATCATATAATTTATCTTATTTAATTGTTAATTATGGGTTTGAACTTCTTATAGTTTATTGCAATGGAAATGTAAGGTAGTCTTGGAATATTTCCATATTGCTTGTTATGATTGAACCTCTTAGTTCTTTTAAAATGGATATGCAAGCAATATACTTCTTACAAATTGTTATTTATGATTGATGTTTATTAGTTTTATAAATTGGATGCATAATGCAAGCTAGCATCTAAATTTAATTTAATTCTTAAGAAGATTGATCTTCTTTTGGTTTCTTGCAAATGAATATATAATTTTATCCTTTAGATTCTTGATATATATTCTTAGAAGATATTCCTTGATATGAAGATGCATAGTTGAGCTACACGAGACTAAGATTTTACTTATGCTCTTGGGTTATTATTATTTATGTAAAATCATCTTATTCATTTACACTCAATGTTGCTTGAAGATTGATTAAGTAGAGTAGATTATTATTTGCACTATGATGAATTGATGGTTAAGTATGCTGATAATTCTAGTTTTGAATAATGGTGTATGATTGAATTAATGGGAATTAGATACTTGTTTCTCAGAACAGTGGCCAGTCCTGAGACCTTAAGTGGTCAAAATCAATTGGATGAATCCTGGACTTGAGCATTGCTTATGTGTCTTGGAGGTCCTAACCAAGCAGTATAGGTTGGGTGGGTAGTTCTCTTATGTTGTCACTTGAGACATGTTGATTGAATAATAGTGAAGTTGATTTCAGTTGATCATGATGAGATTGATTTAGTGGTTGTTAATTTATATTGTGACGCATGTCACATGTCCTGAAGTTATTTATTTAAAAAATAAATATTTTCCTCTTTTGTAACCACTAATTGTTGACGTAACGAAGGGAACATTACATATGGTATCAGAGCGGGTTCAACCCTGCTACAATCGATCATTACGCCTTCCACTGTGTTGAATGTTTGATTAAAATATTATCACTAATAAATTTTGAAATTGTCCATGCGACAATCATGGTTAGAGGGCATCAGATGAGTAGATGTCGTGGTGTGGGGAGATGAGGTATGCCTCCTCTGAGTGTATCCAAGCTAGATGAATCTAATCCTTATAAGGATGAACATACTTCTGAGGAGGAGTAGGTCAATGTGGGAATTATGGTAAGGATGGTGAGATCCTTTCAAAGGATGTTGGAGGCTTGATCAGTCATCTTGATCAGATGAGGGCATGACATTTGGACCCAATAAAATTTCACAATGCCCTCCAATAGTTAGCAGTAGTGTACTTAGGGAACTTGAAAAAGTTAATTTTTCGAGCTCATGGGAACCATGGACGACTCAACCGCTGAGGCAGGGTTGGATAATATGGTGATATGATTCTCACTTCATGATTATGCCTCCAACATGAAATTTCACATGGCGGACTTTCAACTGAAGGTGAGTTCTCTTATATGGTGGAAGATGCTCCTACCTCAATTAAACATGTTCATCGAATTCCTGTCATGGGATTTTTTCAAGGAATGGTTTTGAGAGAGGTACCTATTCAAGGAATTCATTGAGCGCCATCTTAATGAGTTCAATGCCTTACAATAGTATGGTCGTGCGGTGTCGGAGTATGAGGCCAGGCTCATGGAACTACTTAGGTATGCTCCACATCTAAACACATACAATTAAAGGTCAACAAGTTTGTGTTCGGCTTCAACTTCAACCTTAAAGAAAAAGTGAGGAGCCTAATGACTCAAATGTTGTTGGTAGGGCTTGTAGTTTGCACAGAGAAGTTTACACAGTAGGGCAGTTTGCACAGGGCAGTTTACACAGTAGGGCAGTTTGCACAGTTTGCACAGGGCTTGGTTTTGTCATTAATTTCAAACTTTAAAATGCCAAAGGGGGAGTTTGTTGGTCATTTTGCACAGGCACGATGGTTCCTAATTTGGAGATCAGCATGTCTCTCGACATGCCGAAATGCTAAAAGACGAAATGCCGAAATGTGAAATGCCGAAACGCCGAAATGTGAAATGCCGAAATACTTGTTTGTAGTCACCTCCATTTGTCATGTGAGAAGGAGGAGCTAGCACCAATTTAAAGAATTTCATCACAGAAACGTCGAAATGTTGAAATTGCGAAATGCGAAACCATGACTTAATCTCCATTTCAGAGTTTCGGATATCGAGAGTTGGAGGTGTCAAGGACACTCATGACAAGAATGATGAAATCGCGATATGCGAAAGATTAGAGCATGTCAAAGATTCCATTTCGGAGTTTCACAGACCAGGAAATCAAAGATCAAAGGAACTTTAACCTTTGAAGTAGCGAACCTCGAAATCCTGAAACAGACACATCAACAAACCAAGTCAGCAAACCACATCAGCTAAGGACACGTGGCATAATCAGGAAATGAAAAGTGTCAAGATGATTCAACATTTCAGGCACATGTAAGTCACGAATTAGAGTGACACGTGGCATCTATTCGGCACATGTCAATCCATGTGTGACGTCAGCAGGTTTACATCACATCGAAACTTTCTATTTCAGGGTTTTACATAGCAAGCAGAAACTCCACCATCACCAAGTCTCGAACTCTGAAATGCCGAAAGGGACTATTGTGAGTCTCAAAAACCCGAAAGGCAAAACTCTGAAATACCGTCAAATGTCCATCTCAGTGGGTTATGTGAACCGTCCGATCACTTCGAAGATTTTTTGATCATGAATTTTATAATGTTAGAGTCACGATGACTCGAAGGGAAAAACGTTGAAATCTCGTCAGTCATTAGATTAAGAAAAGAAAGGATCAGATTATGAAGTTTTGTGGACCGTTGATCTGGCTCCATTTCAGGGATTGCAACTTGGAGTGTCAAGATTCCTCACCACAAGAATGTCGAAATGCCGAAATACTGAAATGTGAAATGGTGAAATCAACACGATACCCTGTTCTTGTAATCCAATGGTGTTAGATACTTGGAAATCTGTTTGAAGGGATATTGTTTCTCTTCACGATTGATTTTTCAGTTACGATTCAGTTAGCAGAACTGAATCATGGTTCTTGGACAGTTGGCATTTCAGTTGTTGAAGTGTTGTTTTAGGGATATGAGGGGTAACCGAAGCGGTTGTAGAAGATAAAAAGGAAACACACAATGACTGTGTGGCATTGATGCGTATGGAATTAATGGTACAGCCGTAGCTCTAAGGTAAAATTCATTTCTGTAAATGAATATAAAACTGAAATAAAATCATACAATGACAGTGAGAAGAAATGATGAAGATATAGCAGAGATCAAGGGGAGAAGAATGGATTTTGATATGATTATATAAATAGAGAGGACTTGAATGATGAATTCTTTTCCAGAGAAGATAAAGAGTTGGTTTGAAAGTTCTTAGTGACAAAGAAGGATTTCAGGGTGGTAGGGAGGAGCAAGGGGAGACTGTTAAAGTCTCCTGTACAAGTTGGTGCTTGTACATATGGGAGTTGTAGCTTCCATTCAATATGTGTTACACATGATTTTGGTCATCTTGGTAATGTATTAACGATGGTGTATTCAGGATCCCAACAAGGACTTTTTGCCTGAGAAAAGTGGATCTTGTCTCCTTCCAAAAACATATTTTCAAGGTAAGTTCGTAAGCTGCATATGGCCTAGGGTGCGAGAATCCCTCATTCTCGTAGGCCACCTTCATTTACGGTGTGAACTTCTCGCAATTTTCTCCATACATAGGGTGCAAACCTGTTTTCAAGCTTGGAAAAGAGAAGAGGTCTTGAGGGTTCTAGAAGGGAATCTTCTAGAAAATGAGTTGGCATTCGTATGGTTGTCATTTTACTGACTTCTCAGATTTGATGGGATCATCCTCATCCATGTAACCATCTCTCAGTATCCTATATATTGAAAGGATTCTCATGGAAAAGGTTAAGCAAGATTAATTGAAGAATTGGTGAATGAATTGTGTGAAGAACCCTGCTTGGACAGAGGCTTCAAGGCTCTAGTTGGTCTATCAAGAAGAATTGGATCTTCTTCATGCAAGTACAGAGCAAGTGTGTTTGTTGGAACCAAGGGTCACTGAAAGGAACATTGCGACATCAAGGCGATCAGGTTGTATCTTCTACTTTCAATTAATGTGATATAGCGGCATGTCCCTTTCCCATAAAGTCACTCTTACGTTATCGTGTAATTCCTTGATCATATGCATAAGTTGACATTGAATACATTTTTATATCTTCACTTTGGTTGGTTTGTGTTGTCTTGGTCTTGACCTCACGAGAGCACCGGAGCGAAGCAGGGGCAATAAAGACCTAAGGAAGCGATACAAAGGTATGTCACTTATTCCTCCTTATTAGCAGATTCAATTATCACAACTTAGGGAAAGAGTCATGTCATGTGTTGTTTTGTTCTAGATCCAGGTGGATCTAGGGAGATCTGTTAGTGTTCGCACCTACCAATTAGTCTGATAACAGTAGGTGCTGAAGAAACAAAGGTAGCAGCCTCATTTGGGTTATAGCTCAGATAAAATCAGAATGTAAAGAGGAGTTGGATCTTGCCTTTCATTCATAAGAAGAAGAAGTTTTTCCCTTTTGGGTTTCCTCATGAAAAATCACTGTGTCACTATTTCATTTATGTGATTGTATATTTATTGGTTAAATGTATTACTGCAAGTTAAATGTTAAAGGCATGATTTATTGATTAATAAGTAATCTTCTTATAAAATGAAAGAAATTGTATACAATTGATTCACCCCCCTCCTCTCGGTTGACTTATTATGTTCAACAATTGGTATCAGAGTGGGTTACTTCAAGATATCAGTTTAACCACTGGAAGTTTTTTATCATTCATAATGGATAAGAAGTTAGAATTTACGAAACATGGATTGCCTTTGTTTGATGGTCATAATTATGCTTTTTGGAGTATCAGGATGAAGTTGTTTTTACAAACTCAAGGAGTAGATATCTGGTAGACTGTACTAAATTAATATAAAGTCCCAGTAACCATTTCAATATATGTTACAGGTAAGAGAATCTATGAGAGTAATTCCAAAGCTATGTATGAAATACTAGGAGGTCTAGCAGGGTCAAAATTTGTTAAAGTTATGCATTGTGCATCAACAAAAGAAATATGGGATAAATTGAAAAATGTATATGAAGGAGACACTAAGGTAAAGAGTGCTAAGCTACAATCATATAGAATTCAATTTGAAAGCTTGAAAATGGAAGAATCTGAAGATATATCTACCTACTTTCTTCGTATTGATGAAGTTCTTAATACCATGAGAGATCTAGGAGAAACAATTAATAATATTATTATTGTGAAAAAGGTACTTAGATCACTTCCTGCAAGATTTGATTCAAAAATATTTGCATTAGAAGAAAGAACAAATCTTGGTACTTTAGAAATGGATGAATTACATGGAATACTAACAACATATGAGATGAGAACCTCTGGTGAGAATTCTTTCAGGAAAGAAGCAACTTTCAAGGTAGCAAAGAAAGATAAGAAAAAGATTGAATCATAAATCAATAGTCATGAGGAGTCAAAAGGTGATGTGGAAGAAGCAAATTTTGTTAAAAATCTGAAAAGAGGTACTGGCAAGTATAAATGTAAGCTTCCTCTGAAATGCTTTGGTTGCGGTAGAATAGGACATTTTGCGTCTAAGTGTCCTTACAATAAGAATGCTGATAATGAAGAAGACAGTGATAGAAAACCTAAGGAATTCAAGAATATACATAAGAAGTTTTTTCGAAGAAGAACGTACAAAAATAAAAGCCTGCGTATAAAAGATGGCAGTGATATTTTAGAATCTGGTGAGAGTGATGACCGTTCAAATGTACAACTTTTTATGGCTATGGAAAAACAGGATGATCAGTCTGGTGAAGAAGAAGAAGGTGAAGTTGATCTAGAAGTTGAACTGGTAAGTGCTTTAAGTGAATTAAGAAAAGTGAGAAGGGAATGCAAACATTTTAAAAGAGAAATTGAGAATCTAGAATTTGAATTACAGAAATCAAATGGTTTGATTGATAGCATTGAAATCATGGTAGTTGACTTAAAACTTAAAATAGAAGAGGCTAGAGTGACTGAATAAGATCTAACTAAAATGCTTGCAGAAAAGGATAAGGAAAATGAAGGTTTAAAAATATAAGTAGTCTCGTTAAGAAAGAAAGTACAAGAAAATGACATGAATTAGAGTTCTCAAGTGTTAGATCAAATTATTAGTAGTCAAAGATCAACATATGATAAGACTGAAATTGGTTATAAATCTACAGTAACTAATGGATGTTCTAGTTCAAGTGTTGAAAAATAAGGTATAGAGGATAATCATGAGAAAATTACTAGCAAGAAGATGGAATCAGAAAGGAAAGAAGAAAATCAGGGTTCAACAATGCATAGAAGAAGTTATGGAAGACATCAAAACAGGTTTGAAGGTCATTGTTTCTTTTGTTATAAGTATGGACATAAGGCTACATTTTGTAATAGTTTTTCAAGAAAGATAAATGCACATAACAATAATGAAAGGTCTAATTTTGAATATAGAAAAGGACATGGTAAAACTAGTCAAAACAATATGAACTACTCTTACAACAGATTTGACACCTTAAGATATGAGACTGAATGTTACAAGTGTAACAACTTTGGACATGTGTCAAGAAATTGTCCTATGAGTTTTCGGAAATTTAATGAACCCACTTACACAGATCTGAAAACCAAATTTTGGAAAAAGAAAAGTGAAAATCTGAACATTGAAAAATGCACTATAGCTTTACAAGAAGAACATAAAGTAAAATGGGTTGTGGATAGTGGATGTTCAAAGAATATGACAGGTAGAAAACAACTCTTTGTTGAACTAGATGAAGGAAAAGAAGGTACAATCACCTTTGGAAATGATCAATCAACTAGGATAGTTGGAAAAGGAACTGTATGTCTAAACAACAAGAAAATCATGGCTGAAAATGTCTTATTGGTTGAGGAAATGGAACATAACTTATTTAGTGTAAGTAAAACCTGTGATAAAGGTCTCTTTATGATTTTTGATTCAAAAGGATGTCAAATCAGAGATATAAAATCAAATAAACTAGTTGGAATAGCCACAAGAACTTCAAGCAACATTTACATACTAGATGAAGAAAAATAAATTTTTTATCTTGGGAGTGAAGATGAAAGTTGGTTGTGGCACAAAAGACTTGGACACATTAACTTTGAAAATCTGATTCAGTTGAATAAAAAGCAAGCAATAAGATATTTACCTGTCATAAAGGATCTTTCAAGTTCTGTCTGCAAGCAATGTCAACATGGTAAGAAAACTAGAGTTAAATTCAAAACCAAAGAACATTCAACAAATAAACCATTGGAAATAGTACATGTTGATGTCTATGGACCTATGAGAAAAATAGGATTAAAAGGAGAAATATATTTTCTACTATTTGTGGATGACTTTACTAGAATGACATGGATGTTTTTATTGAAAAAGAAATCTGAAACTTTTAGCTATTTTCAAACCTTCAAGGAGTCAACTGAAAATGAATGTGACATGAAAATTAAATGTTTAAGATCGGATAATGGAGGGGAATTTGTGTCTAAAGAATTCAACAAATACTGTGATGAAAATGGGATAAGAAGAAATTTTTCTGTTACTGAAACACCTCAACAAAATGGAGTAGTTGAAAGAAAAAATAGGATTGTTATGGAGATGGCTAGAAATACGCTCAATGAATCTAAACTGAGTAATATACTATGGCCTCAAGCTGTTTATACTATTTTTCACATTTTAAATAGAATCTTGCCGAGAAAAAATCATTTTAAGACACCCTATCAGTTATGGAAAGGTAGACCAGCTAGTGTTAAACATTTCAGAATTTTTGGCAGTAAATGTTATATCAAAAGAGTTGACAAGCATTTGGGTAAGTTGGAATCTAGAACAAATGAAGGTATTTTAGTTGGGTATTCCTATTCAAGGAAAGCTTATAAGTGTTACAACTTCAGATTGAACAAAATAGTTGAAGCCATAGATGTGAAATTTGATGAGTCCTCATTTTTGAAGTCTAAATCTAAACAAAAGAATCATCAAATATATGAGATAGATGAAAAGAATAAAATGAATGATGAGGTAAGTGAAACATGAGAAACTAAGGCTACTGACAGTGAACAATTAATTCCTACTTTGACACAAGACACAACTCCATCCAAAATCATGACTCCATCAAAGACTCCAAGCAAGAGAATACACAAAAATCACCTTGAAGAACAGATAATTGGTGACATAAATGCAGATGTTGGAACAAGAAGCAGAAGGCAAGAATCCACCTCAACTCATGAACAAGTATCTTTACTTTCTCTGATTGAACCCAAAAATATTGAAGAAGAAATTAACGATGAGTACTGGATGAAAGCAATGAATGAATAACTTAGTCAAATAGAACAGAATAAAACATGGAAATTGGTTCCTAGACCTTTGAATAAGAATGTCATAGGGGCTAAATGCGTTTTCATAAATAAGATGGATGAAGCAGGTAAAATAACTAGAAACAAGGCTAGATTGGTTTGTAAAGGGTATGCACAAGTAGAAGGAATAGATTTTGGAGAAACTTTTGCTCTTGTTGCAAGAATGGAATCCATTAGACTGATTCTAGCTTATGCCAGTTCTAAACACATTAAAGTTTACCAAATGGATGTAAAGTCTGCATTTTTGAATGGTGATTTAGAGGAAGAAGTATATATGGAACAACCAGATGGTTTTCAGGTACAGGAAGCAGAACAATATGTTTACAGGTTGAAAAATGCATTGTATGGCCTGAAGCAAGCACCAAGGGCTTGGTATTCCAGACTTGACAATTACTTGAGGCACCAAGGATTCAGGAAAGGTAACACTGGTAGTAATCTATATATTAAAGAAGAAAATGATAGCCTGATCATTGTTGAGATATATGTAGACAATATCATTTTTGGTAGTGATGATAATAGGCTTAGTAAACAGTTTGTTGAAAGTATGCAGAAATATTTTGAGATGTCCATGCTAGGAGAAATGAAGTTTTTCTTAGGCTTGCAAATTACTCAATCTAATAAAGGTATTTCCATTTCTCAAACCAAGTATATCAATGAAATGCTTAATAAATTTCAGATGGAAGATTCTAAACCAGTTGGCACTCCCATGGTTACTAGTTGTAAATTAAGTAAGTTTGATGATACTAAATATGTTGATCAGACAATATACAGATCTATGATTGGTAGTCTTCTTTATGCTACAGCTACAAGACCTGATATTATGCATGCAGTTTTTCAAGTTGGCAGGTTTCAGGCTTCACCATAAACTTCTCATCTACTTGTAGTCAAAAGAATTTTCAGATATCTTAAGGGGACAACAAAGTATGGTTTATGGTATCCTACAGGTAATCAGCTTGATTTATATGCTTTCACTGAAGCTGATTGGGCAGGTTGTGTTGATGACAGGAAGAGTACTAGTGGAACAACATTTTTTCTTGGAGGATGTCTTGTAAGTTGGTCAAGTAAAAAACAATCAGCAATGTCTCTGTCTACTGTTGAAGCAGAATACATTGCAGCTGCAACTTGTTGCACTCAGGTTCTATGGATCAAACAGATGCTGGAAGATATACATATTCATTATAATGAACCTATACCTATCTTCTGTGATAATACCAGTGCAATTAGTATTTCTAAAAATCCTGTTATGCATTCCAAAACAAAGCACATTCCCATTAAATTTCATTTTCTAAAAGAGCAGGTTATGTCTAAAGTTATTAAAGTGGAATATGTTGGCACAAAGGATCAGATAGTAGATGTATTTACTAAACCTTTATCTAAAATGAAATTTGAAAGTCTCAGGGATCAATTGAGGGTTTACCCTCTGTAATTTCATTTAATTCTCAAATATTGCATGGGCTTCATTATAAAATCAGACTGCATAGGTTTATTGACTATTATTGATATGGGGAGTTGCTGCTGAAATGATACATCTTTGCAAGTGATTTTATTTGCTCAGGGGGAGTATGGTTGATTCCTTTTCCATAGATGTCAAAAGGGGGAGAAGAGATTTAAAGTTTTCCATCAATGCCAAAGGGGGAGTTTGTTGGCAGGGCTTGCAGTTTGCACAAGGCAGTTTACACAGTAGGGAAATTTACGCAGTAGGGCAGTTTGGACAGTTTGCATAGGGCTTGGTTTTGTCATTAATGTCAAACTTTAAAATGACAAAGGGGGAGTTTGCTGGTCAGTTTGCACAGGCACCGTGGATCATTTTTCACAAGCACAGTGGTTCCTAATTTGGAGATCAGCATGTCTCTCGACATGACGAAACACTAAAAGTCAAAATGACGAAACGCTTAAATGTGAAACATTGAAATACCTGTTTGTAGTCACCGCCATTGGTCATGTGAGAAGGAGGAGATAGCACCAAGTTAAAGCATTTCATCATAGAAACACCGAAATGATGAAATCGTGAAATGCGAAACCATGACTTAATCTCCATTTCGGAGTTTCGGATACCGAGAGTTGGAGGTGTCAAGCACACTCACAAAAAGAATGATTAAATCATGAAATGTGAAAGATCAAAGCATGTCAAAGACTCCATTTCGGAATTTCACAGATTGGGAAATCAAAGATCAAAGGAACTTTAACCTTTGAAGTAGAGAACCTTGAAATCCCAAAATAGACACATCAACAAACCACGTCAGCAAACCATGTCAGCTAAGGACACGTGGCAGAATCAGGCAATGACAAGTGTCAAGCTGATTCAACATTTCAGGCACATGTAAGTCACGAATCAGAGTGACACGTGGCAGCTATTCGACACATGTCAATCCATGTGTGATGTCAACAGGTTTACGTCACATCGAAACTTTCTATTTCAAGGTTTTACATAGCAAGCAAAAACTCCACCATCACGAAGTCTCAAACTCCGAAATGCCGAAAGGGACTATTGCGAGTCTCGAAAACCCAGAAGGAAAAACTCCAAAATCTTGTCAAACATCCATCTTAGTGGGTTATGTGAACCGTCCGATCACTTCAGAGATTTTTTGATCATGAATTTTATAATGTTGGAGTTATGATGACTCGAAGGGAAAAACGTCGAAATCCCATCAGTCGTTCGATTAAGAAAAGAAGGGATCAAATTATGAAGTTTTGTGGACCGTTGATTTGGCTCCATTTCGAGGATTGCGACTTGGAGTGTCGAGACTCCTCACCACAGGAATGCCGAAATACCAAAATGTGAAATGGTGAAATCAACGCAAGACCATGTGCTTGTAATCAAACGGTGTTGGATACCTGGAAATCTGATTGAAGGTCTACTATTGCTCTTCACGATTAATTGTTCAGTTATGATTCAGTTAGCAGAACCAAATCATGGTTCTTGGATGGTTGGTGTTTCAGTTGTTGAAGCGTTGTTCTAGGGATATGAGGGGTAACCGAAGGGGTTGTAGAAGATAAAAAAGAAACACGCAGTGACTGTGTGGAATTGATGCGTATGGAATTAATGGTACAACCATAGCTCTAAGATAAAATTCAGTCACGTAAATGAATATAAAACTGAAATAAAATCATACAGGGATAGTGAGAAGAAATGTTGAAGATATAGCAGAGATCAAGGGGAGAAGAATGGATTTTGATATGATTATATAAACATAGAGGACTTGAATGATGAATCATTTTCCAGAGAAGATAAAGAGTTGGTTTGTAGGTTCTTAGTGACAGAGAAGGATTCCAGGGTGGTAGGGAGGAGCAAGGGGAGACTGTAAAAGTCTCCTGTACAAGTTGGTGCTT
>JZKD02S1598274.1:337220-359026 GCA_000966675.3 Picea glauca
TGACTAAGAACCTTTAACAAATGAACTTATGATTATATACCATACTCTTCCAATATAAATAAAGTCTATTTGTTTCAACTTTCTCAATAAAATCCACATACCCTTTTCTTATATGCGATGTTGTTTCTCTCAATTTTTTATAATCACACACAATTATAGATGTAGTGATTAACACTAGTTTGTAGTTGATGTAACTTTTTTATACACTATTAATAAGGAGTATCTAAAATATAAAAAATTCTTGACAAAATCTACGATAACATGATGAAATCTGCTAGTCAAACAATGAAAAATGAGAACATGCCCAAGTGTCTTCGAAAATAAAACTGTGACCACTGTAAGTAGCATAAAATTGTGACCATTGTATGTAGATGCAAATCAGCACGTCATAATTTAAACCAACCCAACCCAATTGTGGATGACAAGTGGTTGGTATTCTTTTTTTAGTGGTGAATTTCAAAGATTGACATTTTGTCTACAAAACAACTTAGAGGCTAGTGTATGGTGTCGAGTGATTCAAGTTTGANAAATTTTGACCACTTTCGTTAAATGGTGTGTAATTATTTTCCATGGTGATTCAGTACACACTACTCTAAAGTACAAATTGAAGCATATTGATCTTAATAGTTAATCGATAATAAAAAAAAGCATATCAAAATGTCTTAGAAGAAATAATTGTGAGGATTGTAGGTCACTGTAAATAAACATATCATAATCGAAAGGAGTAGCTAAAATATCATGGAGTAGTTAAAATATAAAAATTTGACAACTTACTATTTGGTATGGTGTAGGTAAGACAATTAGTTGTCAGGACAAGGATTTGTCACTATGAACGAAAATGATAGGAAGCTTTCTTGGTTAAGAGATGCATTAGAGGCGAGGGGCGATGGAAAATGTTATTTCCCTTGCTATGATTGTAGAAGCTTGTAAAGAAAAATACTTTTAATAACAACGGATGAAAGACATTGTATGGAGAAGGGGCACGCTGAAGGGGGTTATGGATATCGTCCCTTGGTAAGAGGATTCAATATTTAATGTATTCTCTGTAATAATCATCATGTCATGAATTTTAGTAATATTTCTTATCGGGATTTTTATATTTTCTATACACACTAACTTTTCTACATTGTTTTTAAATATATAGATGATGCCCCCAAAATGTCGACCTCTAGAGAGTTATTTTCCAAGTACTAGCAGAAATACTCCTTTATAGGGTGATGAACTTTGAGATCAGAATATTGAAGCTCTAGATAAAGTTATTAATGATGATATGGATGGAGATAGCGTTAGTGATTCAAATCAAGAAGATGAGATACATACATTGATCCAAGACACATTTGTTCCAATGGATGAGGACAACCAGAATGATAGTTATGATGTTGATCCTTTACTCGAGAAGTCACGTCAACCTCTTTATGAAGGCTCAACAAAAAATATTTTATGTTCTATATTGTTGTTGGTGAACCTGAAGGTTTTGAATGGTTTATCAAACACACGCCTCACACAGATACTAAGGTATTTAATTTGTTAATTATTTATTCCTGCATGTTCACAAATACTTAAAAGGTTCAATTTCTTTCCTATATTTCTATTGTTTTCTAATTCGTAAATTAGTATCTTGGATGTGATATTGATGATTAATATTGTTTACATTGACTTATTGTTTAAAATTTTGTATATTGTTAGGTGAATTTCTATTACCGACGTCAAATATTTTGCCACGCACATATCGAGAAATATTTGTGATTATGAAAGAAATTGGAATGGACTATCAGGCTATTGATGCATGTCCTAATGATCATATCATATTTTATGGACAATATGCATTATAAAATGAATGCCTACAATGTCAAATAAGTAGATATCGAACTGATAAAGCATCAAAGACGATGCCTCGCAAAGTTCTTCGTTATATTCCGATAATTCCATGTTTCCAATGGTTGTTCATGTGCCAAAGTATAACACAGTTTATGGATTTCCATGCAAAGAACATAAGTCGAGAAAATTCTCTTCAAATTCCTGCAGATGGTTCTGCATTGAATTACATCAAAGAAAAGTGGCCAATTTTTAAAGAAGAACAATTGGCACAGGGGAAGACCTGGGGTTCAACGCTACAACAGTGCACCAACAAAGCCCTAACTACCGACCCTTTCGGCAACACTTGCGAAGCAGATGAAGTCTCACTTGAGGTAGAGGCAGGGGTGGTTGCAAGACTCAAGTGTCTACAACCTTAGATGGGACACAAATCTATGATTATATCACATACAAAGCACTTAGCATCGATCATTCATCAATATTCAACCCGTATTATACTTCGCAGATAACACAGAGCATCGCAACATTCACTTAGATCTAAGATATTTCAACATTTAACAACAGTAAAACAGATCAGATCTAGTAGATCGGCACTAAGCATCTTCATGCATATCATATCTAACATTCATACACATCTAAGAAGCACAAAGAATAAGTAGATCTATCTATATATATCAAATCACTTAGAAAAGAAAGAAATAAACACATCAAGTCAAAGAACAAAGAATAATACACAGATTTATGCGGTTCACCCCCTCCCTGGGGCTACATCCACCAACTCTTCTTATTTATTAGTGTCTTCAATCGGTTACAACACAAAGCCACTCAAAACCCTTACTTCACATAGGACAGAAGATTTGTGCAACTCGCTAGATCCTTCTTCCTTGCACTTCAACACAAATCCTTCTACAACCTCTTACAACAACTTGCACTTAGCTCTACAAGCCTCTTACAATCATGCAAAGAGAATTTACAATCCACATCCAATCACACATATATAACTACTAGAACTAAGCCATCGAAATTCTTACATTGCCTAAGTATCTATTTATACATTACAAAAGTGGGCCTAAGCATGGGTAAACCCACGGGCTGACATCCCTTTCCCATTACATTAACCCAAAACCCTAAAAGGGGCCCAAAAGTGGACCAAGATTCCATGAACTCTGCTTCGCTTGGCGCTCCTTCTTTGAATAGCTGTCGAAGTCCCAAAATAGGTCAAAATGACAAAGGTTATCCAAAAACTTGGTCAAGGGGCAACTGGCCCCCAACACTCACTTGTGACTCGTCCCGAATCACTCTGGTCTGTGCAATTCTTCTTCGAAAGCCTCAAGATTCTTCGACCTTCTGCTTCGTTGTGGCCTCCTACTGGGTGAATTCTAGGATCACTGTGTTGTTTACTAGTCCTTCCAGACGTTGTTCTGCAATGATGACGACTTGCTCAAGCTCTTCTCCCTAGCTTTCGATCTCGGAAAATAACATGCATGCCTTGTCTTTCACCGGTTGGATTCACTGAGTGGCTTCCATCACTTTACTCTGGATCAGATGTATCTGCTGCTGAGATGTGCATTGTTCATGAGATCTTTTCATTCTATCCACTGCAGACAGGGCCTTCAACTGTGTCTGTAATGTATTTGCATGTTGCTTTGCTTCCAGAAGATGTGAGTCCAGTGCTTGTAACTTTGGATTCTCTATAAGGTTCTCATAATTTTGGGCACTCTGGTTACTGATCTGCTTGCACTCCAAGGCAATATCTTTCAATCGCTCAGCTACACTGCGAGAAGTTGCTTCTCGCTAGTCTCTTATCTCCTGATCTCGGGCACAACGTGGAGTTCTAGATCGACAATGTGATGCTAAATCTTATGTATAACTTCTTCAAGTTGTTCTGCCTGCTATGGAACTCTCTCTTCAACATGTACTTTGATAACAATCATAGAGCGGAGTGCTCTGTTGACTAGTTCCTTGACTTCAATCTTCTCTGTGAGAAATTGTTCCTTGCTCTGTTGTAGCTCCGCTTTCTCTTTGTCCCACTGTACCTGAAGAGCAATTTTTTCTTGTTCGACAGCACTATGCTTCTCGACAAGTAATCCTTGTACCTATTTCAAAGCCTGGGTGTATTTTTCTGTGTCTTCTTGAGCTTGTCTAAGGCGAGCTTCGATCATATCAAGAATCCAGTGAAGTTGAGCTACCTCATCTCCTGGTTCTACTGTCCCTGTTGTCAGAGGAGCAGTGGGGATTGTGCGGCTAGAATGGAGTGCCTGCTACACTCCATGGAGTTCAATATCTATACGGTTATACATATTCTCTTGCTTCACCTCCTTCTTCTCTACTATCTCCTTTGAAGCATCATCTACCACTGCAATGATGAAATAAAAGTCATCCAAAATGAGAGTAGTTCGCATCTTGGTTACAAGGGTTCTAGGTTTCTTTCGGGAGGAAGATTTTAGAGGTGATACCTTCCTTTTCTTCGATGAGTCTTATTCGTCCCTAGGTGATGGTACTTCACCTTTCTGTTGTTCAATTTCTGTGTCTTCTATATCTTCACCATCACCTCATTCGTCTGGTGTGATAGAGGCAATCCTTACAGATTCACTGTCTACTTTGTGAACCTCTTCAAACTTCTTCATTTTGCTTGGTCCCGGTGTATCCGGTACATTCTCTGGGATATCAATATCGAACAGCTCTACGGGGTTCACTGGAATGAGAAGGTATATTAACCAATCCTTGGTGATCTCTTCGATGTCTTCCTTGATCAACTTGTAATAAGACTGTAACTATTTCCTGTGTTCATCAGCTCGCGTTGTTATATAGATGAAGTGGAAATCTGCACTGAACTTCATTAAGGGTCTGAATCTATGGAGCGTGTTCAGGGTAATGCGAGGCATAGACTGGATGGTAGTCTTCAGCTGGTCTTAGTATACGTGGAAGACAACATTTGACTTCCATTGCTTGCTCATATCGGTCGAGTACCACAGGGTACTGAACCTCACAGCCAAAGGTTCAAATGGCTTGGTCTCTGGGAAAGTGGCACCCTCCGACATATCCCATGCTATGAAGGTGATCAGTATGAAAAGCCAACTGAAATGGAACTCATACCCTTGGTCTTGTGCTTCCATGCAATCCATTTCGAGATGATTCACCAAGTACTTCACCCAATTCAATTGAAGTCTTTCTGGGCACTTCACTACGATATCAACTACGAATCTAGTCACTTGGGTGGGTCAGTTCTTGCGAACTAGCTTGTCTATGATCAACTAACAGGAAAGGTGCATTGCGCTGCTCTGAATAGAGGCTACCTTGTAGCCTTGCGTTCCCTTCTTGACGACACCATAGGTTTCTTTGATCTTCGCTACTAGCGCTCTGTCTGTGGTCTTTATAGGATAAAACTCCTGTGGGTTAGGGCCTTGCATGATGATTCCTATGATCCGATTGATCAAGTTCAGATCCACTGTGAAATGATGGTTCAACCACAAGTAGCCTCTTTGATAGAAAGACAGAAGAAACTTTATGCACGCATTCACCTCCTGGTGCCTACCAAAGTGCGGGATCTTCATGACATTCAACAATGTTGACTGCGTGAGGTTCTGGGTCCAAGACTGTGGTACAATATTCAAGTTATTTCCCTTCATCTTCGTTAGATACTTGTGTGGGGTGAGCATATTGTAGACTTTACTGTGACCGAGGTTGAAGTCGCTAAACTTCAACGCTGCGAGCTTGTCCTGATCGGCACGAACTACGCGCACCCATTTCGGCAAGTACGTAGTGACCATATCATACTCAAATTATCGGGGCACACTGTCATAGTTGATTTCACCATGCAGAGGGGGTAGGTAAGAGGGAAAAATGCTCAGAATCAGTTTAGCGTTCGCAAGATCATCCTTATGCTTCGTTCACTTCTCATCGACCTGTCGAGATAGTCCCGCTTGAGCAATAGATGGAGAAGCTGCTACTCCTCTTATCGATGATTCTTGGACTCCAGTGGACATTCCTCTTTCCTACATGACTCTATCAGTCCTTAAATCAAGGAGGACCTCTATGATGGATTCTTCAACTGCGGTGATCTCGTTGGACATACACACTCGGGAAAAATAATTGGGGTCATGATGATCTCAGATACTGCACTAGGATTAATAATCAAATCACAATGACCACTGTATACAATCACTAGTTCTGTGGGCTTCAAATTCTCAGTTGGAAAAAGTGTTCTTCGGGCATGGTGCGATGAGATAAATAAGAAATTTGGCAACGGTCTGCTTGCAATGGGTATGAAGCTTCCATTAAAGTTGATCTGTCCATTATGGAAAGGTCCAATGGTCTAGTGGTTATCCTTTAATTATTTTATGTCCATTTGGGGTGGAAGTTGAATGGGTATATCGGTCCAACGACTATATTGCTTCGCCATGGTGAAGTGCCATAGGTCATTGTTCTGATATCCTGACGAAGCTCCCATTCTACAAGTTTTCTTTCTGCGATGTTCCATCTGGAATCTCCTGTAACTTTTCAATCTTCACCCTCTTCTTACTTAACTTTCTAGCCTTCTTCATAGTAATCTTCAACTTGGTCTGTCTTTTTCCATTCTGATTCCTATCTTCTTTTAGCATAGTCACTGCACGTTGTTGAGATTCTCTCCGGGGTAATAATTCTTCTTTCTCTGGGATAGGTGCTTCAGTCTTCTGTGAGCCTTCTGACATTCTTTTAGCTTCGACATTGGGGTCTCTAGTGTCAAGGAGCTTCGATCTATTCTTTTTTTCTTCAATCAACTGTGAAATATTTTTGGTCATAAAATATTTTAATTCTTGTTTCTTCGGTTCCAAAACTTCTGCTTCTTCCTTCCATCTAACTTGATCTCTGTCAATCCAAATTTTTCCAAGTAACATAGTAAATGGGGCGCTATCCTCAATAAATTTAATAATCTCAAAATCTTCTTCAGTTGAAGTTCCATTAGCATTCGTAGATATCTAAGTGAGCCTTCCACATAGGTTTACCAATTTTCCTATGAAGATGCCTATTCCTCTTAGTGAAGGGATCATGGAACTCTTCCCTATATCCTCCCACATTGTCTATGTCATGATATTCATCTGTGTTTCCTCATCTAGAATACAATCAATGTCAAAGTCCCCTATCCTTCGATGCATTCTTTTTCTTTAAATACCTCTGATAATCTAACATGTCGGTGTTCATTCAGGGTTTCTTTCATCTGGATTAATACTTTCTCTGATTATTTTTGAGGTTCTGCTATCTTTGGATATACCTTAGGGTTTGGATTCATTCCTTTGAGCCTAAAAATCATTCTGGGGAAATCCAATGCTTCATGATCTAGAGCTTTGCAACAAAGACAACTAGGTCCCTAACCAGGGCATTCCTTAGCTAGATGTCCTGGTTTTCTGCAGCTGTAACAAAGGGTTAATCCTCTCTTTGTTGTAACTGATCCCTAGCCTCTTTTGTACTTCGCACCAGGATCATAGGGGCCAATCTGCAACAAATTATTTCTAGGATCCTACATCTAGTTGTTAGTCCAAACATTCTTTCTATGCATAGGAATAACATATCTATCATTATACTTATCATATCTATTCATATCAAGCTTTATTTCATCTATTAATTCCCTAGGTTTTAAGATAGGGCAAAGTCTATAAAAAATACATAGATCCATACTTTAGAAACAAAAATTTCCACTTATCTTACTTCTACATAGCACAAAACTTTCAGATCTAGAATTTTCTTACCTTTATCAGAGCATAGAGCTTACAGATATTACCTCTTTTAATTAGAAAATTCCACCTTTACCTTTCTTAGAGTACAAAGCACTCAGATCTTGCTTCTTTTCTTCAGTATCAACCTCTTTTCTTCCAAATCTAACCTCTTTTCTTCAGATCTGGCCTTTATTTCTTAGCACAAAGCTTCACATGTCAAGTAGAACACTGCCCACTAGGGAAACAGATCTATGCACAGAGATTTCTTTGCACAAAGCTTGTTCTTCTCTAGTTCCCAACAATCACAATTTCAGGTCCCAACAACAAAACCATTTGTTGGCACAGGGGAAGACCTGGGGTTCAACGCTACAACAACGCACCAACAAAGCCCTAACTACCGACCCTTTCGGAAACACCTGTGAAGCAGATGAAGTCTCACCCAAGGTAGAGGCATGGGTGGTTGCAAGACTCAAGTGTCAGAAACCTTAGCTGGGACATAGATATTTGATTATATCACGTACAAAGTACTTAGCATTGATCATTCATCAATATTCAATCCTTATTATACTTCGCAAATAGGACAAAGCATCATAGCATTCACTTAGATATAAGATATTTCATCACTTAGCAACAGTAAAATAGATCAGATCTAGTAGATCGGAACTAAGCATCTTCATACATATCATATCTAACATTCATACACATCTAATAAGCACAAAGCATAAGTAGATCTATCTAAATATATCAAAGCACTTAAAAAAGAAAGAGATAAACACATCAAGTCAAATCACAAAGCATAATACACAGATTTACGTGGTTCACCCCCTCCCTGGGGCTACGTCCACCAACTCTTCTTCTTTATTAGTGTCTTCAATTGGTTACAACACAAAGCCACTCAAAACCCTTACTTCGCACAAGACAAAAGATCTGTGTAGCTCGCTAGATCCTTCTTCCTTGCACTTCAGCACAAAGCCTTCTACAACCTCTTACAACAACTTGCACTTAGCTCTGCAAGCCTCTTACAATCATGCATAGATCATTTACAATCCACATCCGATCACACAGATCTAACTACTAGCACTAAGCCATCGACATTATTACATTTCCTAAGTATCTATTTATACATTACAAAAGTGGGCCTAAGCGTGGGTAAACCCACGAGTTGACATCCCTTTCGCATTACATTAACCCAAAACCCTAAAAGGGGCCCAAAAGTGGACCGAGATCCCGTGATCTCTGCTTCACTTGGCGCTCCTTCTTTGACTAGCTGTCGAAGTTCCAAAATAGGTCAAAATGACCAAGTTTATCCCAAAACTTGGTCAAGGGCCAACAAGAACCTCGTAATGTTAGAATTTTGTTTGCAGCTGACGGTGTCAATCCATTTGGAGAGCTTCATTCTATGTACTTAGTGTGGCATGTTTTTGTTATAAACAATAACCTTCCTCGTTGGATGTCGATCAAGAGAGAGAACACAATGTTGGCAATGATTGTTCCAGGTATTTAATTATATTTTATTTTCTTTAAAGTATGACAAAATATTTCATTTATTTGTTTCGTGCATGGTAATTATTTCTTTTATATATAATGACATCTAGGTAAGTATAATTAATTATGCAGTATGTTGAACCAATTAGGTAGGTACCGGGTTAAAGATATGAACATATATATTGAAGCTTGTATCGATGAGTTGTTGAAGTTATGGGATGGCGTCACTATGTATGTCATCTCTAGACCAATAGGGAAAAAACAATTTCAATTCCATGGAATACTATCATGGACAATTCATGATTCTCCCACGTTAACACATTTCTGTGGTATATTGTTACTGTATTTTTTGATTTAATATTATATATATTTATTGAAAATATCATGCATTATTTTAAATTGTAACTCTAATTTGATGCTACATTAATTCATATATATTTTCGGTCTTGAAACAAAGGGTAAAATTGCATGCCTAGTTTGTGGTTCGAGGATAGAATATTGTCATTCAAGGAGTTTAGGAAAGGAAGTGTTTGATGAGTATAGGGACTTTCTACCTAAGAACCATAGTTATCGAACTACAAACAAAGCAAAATTCAATGGTAAAGAAGAAAATAGAAAAAAAACACGAAGAATGATACCTTGCCTATGGAAGTTGGAATATATTAGAAACATTCAAGGTATGCAAATTATTTATGTATGACATAGTATATAAATCTTTGGTTAATTTCATTAGTATTAATTTCATTTTGTCCCATTAATTAGTGTTAATTTCAATTTGTTGATGTTTCATGAATGTTGTTAAGGCACGAATGGGCTTCCACGAGGACTGACAAATAGTTCATTGGTTTGATACAATTTCTATCAGGAAGAACATAACAGAATTGTTATGGAAAATATTAGATGGAAGGACTGACAAAGAGAGAATTGGAAAGATTTGTTGTGACATCTAGGAAACTAATCACGCATTGCAAAGTTTTATTATTAATTCTAATGGCGATGGTCGTGAAAAAAATACTAGTCTTCCTTGGTTATTGATAGAGAAACAAAGCAATATTGTAAAAGAGGTCATTCGAAAAATTAGGTTTCCGATGGGGTTTTCATCGAACATAGAAAATATCTTAACGAATAAAGGTGATTTTGGTGGGGTTAAAACACATGACTGACATACATTCATTAAGGTAATTAGTAGGCTATAATATATTTCCTTATTGGTATGCATTTTTTGGAAACAAACAATAATTGTTTTTTTTTGTTACAATATGTTCTACCTTTATCTCTCCCAGACGACTTTGACAACAACATAAAACAAATTATTTATGTATTTTCCAAATACATGAGGTAAGTATTGTTTTATAAGGAAAATGTACTTCTTATGTGATTTGTAGCGGAACGTATTGACATATTATGTTTTATCTACAAATTTATGTATGCCTTGATATTATTTTATTGCATCGACATTTGTAGGTGGCTATCATCAAAAGAAATCCATAAAGAAGATATAAGGTATTGGAAGAGAGAAATTCCCCAACTAATGTGTTGAATGCAACAATATCTACCTCCAACATTTTTCAATGCACAAGAACACTACCTGAAAACCAAGTTGAGGAGATTGAATTATGTGGACCAGTACACACAAGGTCGATGTGGATGGTGGAGAGGAAGTTGAATCCACTGAAGGATTTTGTTAGACAAAGAGCACGTCCGAAGGGTTCTATGGTTGAGGGATATATGGTATATCAATGCATGGTGTATATTAGTCAATATCTACCTAAATTAGCATAAAATATGAATGTGCCTCACATTTGGCATCTCGACTCCATCAATAAATTTGAAGGGGAGGTCCTATTGGGGAAAGGTAACACGAGGACTGTGAAAGGTAATTATTAGATGTTTACATAGATTTAATATATTACAAATTTATTAAATTATTCCTTTATTAACAATAGCTAATTAATGATATTAAATTTGTATGCTATCATATAGTTGCTCGAGAGTGGGATGCTTTACATTTATACATTGCAAACAACCTTGATTGGATGGAGCATTGGATATAATATATTGAAGAATACTTTGATAGGTTATCATGGGAAGGGGTGAGTAAGATGATTAAAACAACGCATCTTCATCGAGATCAATTTCTTGCTCTTACATCAAGGGAAGTTGATTTAGCCTTTGGTTTAAAAGATAAATAGGCAAGTAAAAAAAATTATCCACATTTTCCTAATTTTCTCCCAATTTTTCAATGTATTTGGTTTGTTTAATTTTTGAAATATATATTTACTAACTCCTATATGAGGTTTATTGATTGGCAATGTATTTTTTACTTGTTTTCCATGTTGCAGTTGAAACATCACAAGGCTATGTGGTGTAATGGTCGTAAATTTCGTATCAAAATGTTGGATGATAAGATGAAAACCTCGTATTGTGGGATAACTGCAGTGTTTAAGGTCACCAACATTTTCTCTAGAAGTGATAGAAAACTGGAAGAAACTGAGAATAGGTAATATGGGAATTTGGAGGATATAATTTAGTGCGACTTTAATTCCTTTAAAATAATTTCGTTTGAGGTTAAATGGTATAGGCTACGGATGCATGAACGTGATCCTGAAAGAACTATTATTGAGCATGATAATGGATTTACCATGGTTAATACAAGGGCATTTGAGCCAGGTACTGAGCCTTATGTTCTTCCAGGTCAATGAGAGCAAGTATTTTACTCAGAGGTACCTGGTAAAGCAGGTTGGTCATACGTTGTTAGATATGATCCAAGAGGAAGACCAGTAAAGTATAATCATGTAGCTGAGGATGAAGATAATAATGAGGAAGAAGATCATGATTATGAATATTAGGAGAAGGTGGCTCATGTATTCGATGTGTCATATGAAGAAGTTAAATAATTTGATCATCCAAATGTAGGAGACGATGATCTCATTGACGATATCGATAACTATATTAGGGAAAATGACGTTGATGATGATGTTGATATGAATGAGAATTTCACCAATATCGATTCTGAACTAGATCCTAATACAGATGTTGAGTTGGATGAATAAGAAGATGATTGATATTTAATTGTTGAAAAGAAGAGGTATGCATTTAGATCTTTTATATGTTTTTATTTTGTATAATGTAGTATATGATACATGTTCTTTAGAATTTCAAATTAGGTAATATGGGGAAATTGAGAGTGATGTGAGGTGGGGGGAGCATAATTATAGCTTCCACCTTCACATGGTTTCCCTTGTTTAGTATAAAATGAACTATTCTCGAAACCAAGAGGAGCTTTATGCGACTGCACCTAATCATACCAACAATGCGTGTAATTGAAAGTTGCCCCTAGTCTTAGTCATCACCCATTATGACACTTGTCATCCAACAATATTTATATCACAAGGTTGGAGGCATATGGGAATTGGGATCATGAGGCTTTATAACCCTACAGTAACAAGAGACACTAATTGAACTTTGACTAGATTGAAAGGTGTGTGCAATTGAAAATACTAACAACCCAAAAGTAAAAGGGATCAATACACAGACTGTCAATGAGTGTTGATCTAGCTGTGGTGTGTAGGAAGAGGCCTAACACCTTCAAAATTATCATTCTCCAAATATATTATACAAATTTTACAAGGAAATTGTACTAGGACTAGACACGGGCAACAATGACTTGTGAATGGGGCCAATGTTGAAATTTTTTGAAACTGTTTCTGTATGCATTGAAATTTGACATGGATACACTATTCGCATGCATTAATGATATGGGAGGGTTTATGGACTCAAATTTGACTCACACACCCACATTCTTCCATCATCAATTCATCATGTAAACCATAAACCCTAATTTAGTGGAGTCATCGATTTGTCAGGTTTTAGTGTTCCTACTGAATGGATGTGTTGTTGTTGACATGGAATGGGACAACACATGTTCAACTTCCTAATTTTATTTCTTCACTTGATGTGGGCCTAGTCATTCCTAGACTTGAATTGAAAGTTGCCCCTAGTCTTAGTCATCACCCTTCAATGTGAAGTTACCCCTAATCTAATTAACTACCACACAATCAAGTGAATAACAATTAAGAGAATAACAATTGCCCTATTACAGTGACATGCAAAAGTAAAAGAGGGGAAAAAGAGAAATTATACATGCACTTACCATCTTAAAGGTGCCATGTTGTTGAAGATAAAATAGTGTTTAGGATCATTTTCAATGTTGTTTTTGGGAAATACTCATTAGAATCATCTTCATCATTAGTAGAAGGATGATTAGGATGATTTCATTGAAAAAAATAATATTGACATTCTAAGTGATGTGGCGCATAATGTGCATTCATTTTTTTTTTACATAACAATTACAATAAGATAAGCATATAATGGAAACTAATGTTAAAATATATGGAAGAAGTTTTTTACATGGAAACATTATTTGTGATTTGTTTTTTTTTTACCGAAACAAATTATTTTTCTTCATTGCTACCATCATCACCCTTTCCATCAACATATTCCCCATTATAATTAGATTCATTGTTTCCTTCAATTTTATCTTTATCATTATGTCTATTGCCATTAATGAATCCTTAATGGATCCAATGTTGAAACTTAGAGTAGTAGAATGATATTATCTTTAGTGGAGATTTGATATAGATGCAATGCATCACCTCCTTTCACCATTATCTGCACAAAATGGGATTTCATTAAACATTATATCATTCAACACTAAATAGACCTTATAAAAAAACAAAAAACCCTTTCTCACCCATCTTTCACCCATCTTACTTATGCAAGAAACAAATATGTGATGGATTATTTAGTGAACTCAAACCTCTCTTAATAGATCCCTAGATTTTTTAATGACATTTGTGAAGATTTACAAGGCAACATGAACCCAAGGGTTACCAAAAAATGGCAAGAATGTTTGCAAGGAATCTGAGTCAATGATTTATATACCATGCCTTTATTAAAATTGAAATGAAAATCTATGTGCATTGCTCATTATTACTGCAAAAAAATATATTTTAAGAGTAATGTTGGGAGCCCGCCCATTGTTGCACGCGACCATAGTTGGGATCCCGCCTATTACTACACGTGACCATAGTTGGGAGTCATAGTGTGTTAGGAGGAGCCTGCCCATTGTTGTCATTGATTTGGATATCATTGTGCACATGACCAAAGAGATCACTGTGCAGGGAGGAGGCACACGAAGGGCACACTGTGCAGGGAGGAGAGGGCACACATAGGGAACATGGAGGGCACTGAGTTGAGGGAACACAAAGGAGATACACTGTAAAGGCACACAGAGGGAACTGAGTTGAGGGCACACAGAGGCCACACACGAGGGCAAACGGAATGGTGAGTACCTCTATTCCCTTATACTATTGTGTGTTTGGATTAGGCTTAAAAGGTATGCAATATTGAGATTCAAACGCATGCCCTAAATCCTTTTTTTCTTTTCAAAACAACCTATTGAGTGTTAGTTGAACATAGAAAATCAACTTAAGGCTTTTGGAACCCGAATTTACTCATGAAGTTGAGAAGAAAGGGCTCAACTTGTGGCCACATAGTATTTTAATACACTTTGACAACAAAAATCATGGACTACCAAGCAAAGAAGGGTAAATGAAGAGAGTGAGCGAAATTTATACAATGGAAGCTTCGAATGATCAAGACTTCTTTCAAGAGGTTAGGTCATTAAATACATAATGAAATGAGGTTAGGGGCATCAAGGACTAGATCAATTCTTCAATGGAGATTCCAAATATAACTTTCAGATCTAAGAGGCCATGGCCATTGAAATATACAATATGAACGCCAATATGCGAAAAGACACAAAATCAATATGAGTCCTGAGATGATATATTGATGGATAACACTATGCATGGAACTATGGAAATTAGATCTACTAAACAATTCTTCCACAGATCTTCAACCACCATACTACAAACAAATGAAGCCATAGTACAAAACATACAATAATACTCAGAAACTTGAAATAGGTATGGCTTTTGGAACATTGGGAATGAAATATTCACGAATAATGCATCGTGCACAAGGTTGAAGGCCCTTTTTTTTCCTAAGGGGAATTAAATCATTGAGTTACAAGATCACAACAATGACATAAATGAGCTACTCATCACAAAAAAACAATCCAACCGGGCTTGTGAAAATGGTAAGGAGAGAAATGCATGGGAGAAAAGAGATTGAAGCTCAAAACTCTATAAACACAACAACCCTGTCACTTATGAAACTATGCAACTATATGCAACTTATGCAACTATGCAACTATATTGAAACAATGCAACTTATGAAACTATGCAACAATGCAACTTATGCAACTATGAAACTATATGCAACTTATGCAACTATGCAACTATATGTAACTTATGCAACTATATGAAACTATATGACAATTTGATATGAAACTATATGAATATATGCAACTATATGCAACTATATGCAGCTATATAAAACTTTATGCAAAACTGCAACTTATGCAACTATATGCAACTTATCATCAGACTTGTGCAAATATAAATGAACTATAAATGAACTACTCATCACAAAGACACAATCCAACCGGGCTTGTGCAAATGGTAAGGAGGGAAATGCATGGGATAAAAGAGATTGAAGCTCAAAACTCTATAAACACAACAACCCTGTCACTTATGCAACTATGCAACTATATGCAACTATGCAACTCTATTGCAACAATGCAACTTATGAAACTATGCAACAATCCAACTTATGCAACTATGCAAATATATGCAACTATATGCAACTTATGCAACTATATGCAACTATATGAAAATTTCGTAAGCAACTATAATATGCAAATATGAAACTATATGCAACTATATGAAACTATGAAACTATATGCAACTATATAAAACTATGAAACTATATGCAACTATATGAAACTATGAAACTATATGCAACTATATGCAACTTTATGCAAAAATGAAACTTATGCAACTATATGCAACTATATGCAACTTTATGCAACAATGCAACTTATGCAACTATATGCAACTAAATTGCAACTATATGCAACTATATTGCAACAATTTCGTATGCAACTATATGCAACAATGCAACTTATCGTGTTTTTTAGTGACTATATGCAACTATATTGCAACTATATGCAACTTATGAAATTATAAAACTATATGAAACTATATGAAAATATGCAACTATATGCAACTATATAAAACTATATAAAACTATATGCAACTATATGCAACTGCAACTATATTGCAACTATATGCAACTATATTGCAACTATATGCAACTGCAACTATATTACAACTATATGCAACTATATTGAAACAATTTTGTATCCAACTATATGCAAATATGTAAATATATGCAACTATGCAACTATATGCAACAATGCAACTTATCATGTTTTTTAGTGACAATATGAAACTATATGCAACTTTATGCAACAATGAAACTTATGCAACTATATGCAACTTATGAAACTATATGAAACTATATGCAACTATATGCAACAATGCAACTTATGCAACTATATGCATCTATATTGCAACTATATGCAACTGTGCTGGTACCACAAACGTATATTGGCACGATAACTTATCTTCTTATTTTAACGAGTGTAGGTACCACCAAATAGGTATCTATCAGATATATCTTCCTCCAGTGATGATCAATATATACTAAGAGAGGTTGAAAGTGAGATGTGTTGTACTAGATCTATCGGTTCTAGATCAACTTGATCTGAAAAGGCAAGGAAGAGATTTTGTATATGCATGCAATTTTTTATTGCCAACGTAGGGTCATGTAATTATGATGTTGAAAGCATAGGTGACATTGAGTTTCCCTTGAGGTATAAAAATCTAGTGCAACGATGGGAACCTAAGGAGCTACCTGAAGTGGACACAGATTTCTTCATCAGTGGGAGGATGTATCGCATTGCTACTCCATCCTTACATGAATTGGGGTTATTTTCCATGGATGGCATAAAGGTCGGCTATGGCACTATAACTGAATTGATGGAATATGCCAGACCATTATACAAATACAATCATTGGTTGATGTTGGTCCGATATACATGAAGTATGTGGAGATACGGAGTTGCCGCAAATTATATACGACTAGTAGATAACAATCAAAATAAAGGGGAAACTATGTATATTGATGGAAGGCCAAAATCTACTGGAAACATTGCAGGCTTTATAAATAGTACATGACCAGTGGCAACAACTAAGAAACTGAATTTCATATTTGAGGGACACGAAGGAATAGTATATTTGTATGTGCAACAAAAACAATAGTTCCAAGTGAAGAGTTGTTGATCAATTACACCTTAAATCGAATAGATGGAGGGGGTGTGGATATGGGGGTAAATGTATTACATACCATTCAACTCAACCTTTGATCAATCATTGTTACAATTTATCACTGCAATATTTCATTTTTTTACTGCATATATTTCATTTTTCATTATTTATTTTCTGATATTACTGCAATATTTCATTTTTTTAATGTTGCAATTACTTTCATAACTGTTGTTGATTAATTTATTGTGTCAACATATAGTCAGGGTGACCATGAGATATCATAGGCTACATTTGTCTAGGGTGACCGTGGAAAGGAACCCATTGTGCCTCAATGGGTAAATGTTAAATACAATAACAACTTATGACCACAACAACTAAATTTCAGAAATTTCATTATTTTTTTTCTGATATTACTACAATATTCCATTTTTTTAATGTTACAGGTGAATTTCATAACTATTGTTGATTGATTTATTGTGTCAACTTATGTCCAGGGTGATCGTGGTAGAAAATCACCCGTTACATCTGTCTAGGGTGACCGTGGAAAGGCACCCGTTGTGCCTCACCAGGTAAATGTTAAATACAGTAACAACTTGTGACTACAACAACTAAATTTTTGAAATTTCATTATTTTTTTCTGATATTACTGCAATATTTCATTTTTTTAATGTTATAGGTGAATTTCATAACTTTTGTTGATTGATTTATTGTGTTAACATCTGTTCAGGGTGACCATGGAAGAAAATCACCCACTACATATGTCCAGGGTGACTGTGGAAAGGCACCCACTGTGCCTCACTAGGTAAATGTTAAATAAAGTAACAACTTATGACTACAACAACTAAATTTCTGCAATTTCATTATTTTTTTTTTATGATATTACTCCAATATTTCATTTTTTAAATGTTACAGGTGAATTTCATAACTTTTGTTGATTGATTTATTGTGTCAACTTCTGTCCAGGGTGACCGTGTCCGAAAATCACTCGCTACATCTGTCCAGGGTGACCGTGGAAAGGCACCCACTGTGCCTCAACAGGTAAATGTTAAATGTAGTAATAACTTATGACTACAATAACTAAATTTCTCAAATGTTAAAGTTCATCTCACTAGTTTTATTCATCAATGTATTGTGGCATGGTCAATGTGGGAAGGCTCCCACTGAGGATATTGATGAGAATGAAATATTTTATTCCATTGACCCAATGACAACTGTAATGAAGGCCTTGAAGAAGGATAACATAGAATATCTAGGTTTTCTTAGAAAAAGACCCCTGACACAGGAGGATGGGGCAAGAATTGTAGAGCTACAAAATACAATAACTAATTTTGGGGTAAGTGGCATCTTCACATAATTTTATCATCTTTGACAATTTTATATCCATTTTTTTTTCTATCTTCTATATGATATGATAAAGTAAAGTTTTCCGTTTGTAGGAGTTTTTAAACCCCATGCACCGAGAACCTGCGCATCATGCAACTGCTATAGGTAGTAGTGATGGCCCAATGCAAAAAAAATCTCGACATAGCAAAGTGCAAGTGAGTCTTTTTGAGCTTCTTGAGGTTTCCCTCGAATCCATTGATGAGAACAATGATTTTGACCAGCATGACACGCCGGAGCATGATGATCTAGAGCTCGGGACTCCACATGACTCCAGAGAGGAACATGTTGTAGATGGAGAGGAAACTATTTTGCATGGAGCAAAATGAATTAAAAGAACTGGATCACTAGATGTCACCTTTCTGGTGGATGATGCATGTGGTCCGACAAAGATTCAGAATATTGCAGGTAATTGTTAATTAATTGATTCATTTTTTTCATCAAATTGAAATGGACATTTGTTGAGATTATTATAAATTAATGGATAACACATTTTTGTAGGAAACAATGTTTTCTATAGAAAAGTAAATGAAAAATCATTGGAGATGTTTGGCACCACCATTCTCACATGGTGGAATGACCAAGATAGAAAACAGAAAGATGATTTGATAGAGCACATGGTATACTTGTTCAACAACACTTTCAACAAGAAAGTGGTTACAAAGTTAGCCGACGAGAATTTAAAATATACCAGGGCCCGGTATAGGGAGAAATTGCAATTAGACCTCAAGCATGAGTGCCTTCCCATGGTTCTGGATAAAGAGTGGAAGGCCCTGATAGAGGATGAAAATGAGAACTTGTTTAAAAAATAAGGAATACATCCACAAGATGGTCAAGCAAGGTACAACACATGTCATATTATTAGTGAAATATGATCATTTATGTTTTTCTTTCCTGTTTTAAGTAACAATTTTGATATCTAATGTTTTTCAAAAATTCCATATGTAGGCTACCAAACACATCCAAAGAAACCAAGGCCAAAGTGGAAAAACACGGGCAGCATAAACTAGGCCAAGCTGGCTATGGAAAACTAAAAGCCTGAATCGTAAGATTTAAATGATTAACTGTGGTTAATATTTATTTAACAGTAGCGAACAAATATATTTTTTTATTATTGGTATTTTTAATGGTGTTATGCATTGTAGATAAATATGTTTGACACTGCTGCCACTGAGGAGGACCTGAAGCTTGGTTACAAGCATGGTTTTAAAATTATGATTGAACATAGAAAAATCTTGGGCCAGACTCCTATCTCCCCAACCATGCATGTAAATAAAATGAATAAGGAAACTGCAATAGCATGCTTTTAAATTATATTCATATTTTATTATATCACCCTTAACTAAGTATTTATGTTTGGTTTCAAGCAATAGTGCTACCGTGATAGTGAATCTAGCGGTATTCAATAGACACCACATCATACAAGGGTGCACATGTCCAATGATAGTGGGGAGCAGAGTACCAATTACGGTATGTATGCTTCAGAATTAGAAATAGTTACTGTGATTGTAGATATTTATTTCCTGACTTATACTTATATATTATCTTCTCAAAATTGAAGAGCATGTAGCTCAAGAGGGTGAATTGCAAGAGGAACCAAGTGGACAAGAAATTAACGCACCAACTATCACAGCTACACAGGCAGGTAAAGAGAAATAGTGTAATGTTAATCAAAATAATGAATTAGTTATTTCAATTATATTTCAACATATCGATATGATCATTTTCGTTGTTGCAATTCACGACCATGTACATATTCCTCGACGCCCTTCTCAATGACATACCAAAAGTATGGTACATGAGTGCATGGAAACACAAGCAATAGAAGGATAGGGCACATGAAATACAATGTCCTTGGATGATTATGATACCCCAATTGTCAATTTTATGAATGTAAAAAAACATAAACCAAAGAAAACATAGATGTATAAATTCATGACTTGTATTTGGATGTTTATCGATGTTTATATGTTCATATTCTTCAATGTTTATATGTTCATATGTTTTGATGACTATCATATTTATGCATGAATGTATATATGTTTTCTATATAAACAAAATCATTTGTTGGGTATGGGGAATTTAGAGCAATATGAGGGGGGGAGGGGCCATATGAGCTTCCACCTTCACGTGGTTGGCCCTGCTCAGTAGAGAATAACCTATTCTTTAAACAAAGAGAAGCTCATTAAGGTATGCGACGGCTTAAGTTTATTATAGAGTATTTTACATAACTAAATGCATGCTTATTTGCTTATATATTATTTACTCGTATAAAGAATTTGTCTTTTATGATTCATGCAGGTCTTGGTGATGGAAATGCATCTTGTGGAAAAATATTATCAAGTTGTATGGGATAATGGATTTGGTGAAAGGAAAATGATAAGGTAAGGGTTTTGACGTGTTTTTTAAAGTAGGCTTTATACTAGTAAAAGTTCAGAATCCTCATGAAAGGATAAAATTGCATTTTTGGTAGACAAGCATCGATATTTTTAGCAAAGTATGAATCATAGACTGTGGGAAAAACCTTTTTTTGTATTCTTACATTGACCAATACAACTATAACATATTTTTAGTACAAATTCTTAACCACACACACACACACACACACACACATATATTAACCCTAAGTAAACAAATGATAGATCATAAAGGGAGAATAACTATTGATAGGAGTGAATGAAGATAATAATATGAATAATGGAGTGGAGAGTGCACTCTAGCCTTGAATTGAATGACACTTGCATACAACATGTCTCATTGTAATTTATGTTGTGATAGTTGTGTCTTCTCACTATAATGTATGTTTCTATGTCCATCATGGGATTCCTAGAGCACCACCTATCATTCATGATCCAACACATAGTAGTCAAGAATCTCATCCATTGCTAATGTGTGCAAGTATCGTATGATTAACTAATAATTTGTATCCTTAATTATGAGATATCAATATTTACTATCACCATATTCTTCTAGTGCATGTAGATTTATATTTGAAGTTGGAAATATTAGTGAAGAATTCAGGAACTACTTCCATGCAAAAGATATCTACATTCAACACTTTATGAACTATCCCAACATTGTTCCAATTGTGGATTTTCGAGAGGTGATTAGGTCCCACATTTTATTTACCTAGTTT
>JZKD02S1598274.1:365349-394617 GCA_000966675.3 Picea glauca
CTCGGAGAACCAAGAGCGGCTCGCTAGCCCCGAATTAAATGTCTCACAAGCTGGTAGGTAGATGGATCCTCAGGAATTAATGAGGGATGGGGGGGTGAACCACCCATTCATAGAGCCGTCAGGCCTGACCAGTGCGAGGGAAATTGCACCACACGCAACCTCGAAAGAGGATAAGGCGTGAGGTAGAAGCGATTGGGGGAAGACGTGAGGGGAGGAAGAGAACTCTGGAGATACACAGAGTGAGTGATAGTAGAGAAGGGGGAGAGTAACCCTCGTTCTCGGTCATTGGAAAATCAAGACACAGTTTCGTAGCATCGTGGTCTCAGCTCGGGGGTGGCTGGTGGTAAATCCTATCGGAATCGATGAGCCTACGGTTGGGTGGAAACGAGCACCCTTCTCAGTAGTTGCACTCACTTCTCGTGTTATTTCTGATAAGTGTTTTACATCTTGAATCTTGAAATTCATATACTGACATATATGCTCATAAACTATGAAATTGTGAATGATTACAGTATAAGACTGTCTGTGTAGTGTTTTGATTAGAAATGGTAGATGTATAATTGTAACAGAAAAACCACGCATGGCTTATGTTGATGCATAAATTTATTTATGCATAAGTTGAACCAAGTTAGACTTCCAGTCCGTTCTCGAGAATTTGTTTCCCCTTATCTGTCTCCAAGAATTCCCCGGAATAGATCTCTCCACAGAGATACCCTTCTTGGAAAAGTTTACCAAGAACCTAAAAAAAGGACTTGAATGCGCAAGTCTTAGCAACCTTGTACGAGGAAGAATGATCCTCTTGAAATCCCGAAGTAGCAGCGTAGGGATAAGTATCGATCAATGGACAAGATCTCATTAGAAGATCTGCGGTCATTCACAACCATTAGATTAGCAGAAGAAACAAGGGCATTACATGGCTTACCCCTTTTCTTTTATCTTCATGAGTAGCGAGGAAATCAAGACCGTAGAACCCCGAGGTCTGTGGGAGTATCTGGACCGTTGGTTTTTCCATGTATAGAGAGAAGTGGGAGAGTGCACGACGTGGGACATATATGAGCCGTCAGATATTAGCTAGAAAACTCAACAACTGTTGGATCTGTTAGGAGATGCATAAGGGTTAAGCCCTCGTGAACAAGGGAGAAAGTCCCGAGAGAGGAGTCGGTATCGGGGATTCAGAGTTCAGGATTCCAGGAGTCCTGATGACAAGATATCGGGACACTCCATGGTGAAAGTCCTGATATAGATATGGACCGCCCATCCGTGAAGGACACGTGGTAGAGATCGAGAGTCCATCGGTATTTCGTATACCAGGGATTCGAGTTGACAGAGGATTTGTGTCATTGGGGGTCGCAAGTTTCGAAATCACGAAACAACGAGGACCATCCATCTGAGGGAGGATACGTGGTAGTAATGTAGGATCTCGGGAGAATCCCGAAAGAAAGATCCCATCGGGATTTCGCAAATCGGGAGTTCGAGAGTCCCGTTGACAAGAGGTCGGACTCTCGTGATTGATAAGTCCCGAAACTTTGACTGGTGAACTCCCAAAATGTTAGCATATGTTTAAGTCTCGATTAAAGGACGAGATCCTCTCAGAAGATCCAAGGTCTGTAACAACCGTTGGAGGTGGGGAAGGAACGTGGATGATAGTTCCTCGACCCCTCTCCGCCTTTGCAAGTAATGCACAAACATGATCCCTTCGGAGGATCCCAGGGTCTATAATGACCGTTAGATTTGAGGAAGAGACGCAGACATTAATGCCACAACCCCTTTTACCCTTGCAAGATATGAAGGAATTGGGATCGTAGACCCCATGGTCCATGGAAGTACTTGTACCATCCATCTATAGAGCACACGTGGCTGTTGGTAAGCGCTTCGGCGTTTCGGCACCCAGGAAACCAAAGGGTAGGAACCCTTGTCCTCGTGAGTCATGAAATCCCAATCACCGAAACCCTGAAATGGCATGAGGTGTGAATGAGATTAAGGAAAGCCGGGATTTGATCGTGACCGTTGATCATCCCAAAAAGATCACGACCATTGATCTTGGTTGAAGGTCGTCACCGCCCATCGAAGGGACACGTGGCTGTCGGTCAACGTTTCAACGTTTCGGCATCCGGGAAACCAAAGGGCAAGAAACCTTGCCTTCGCAAATCATGAAATCCTGATACTCGAAATCCCGACGTGCTTGGTAATAGAAAAGAGAAGTCCCGAAGGAATCTAGACCATCCATCAAAGGAGATGCGCGGTGAGAGGTCAGAGTTCAGGGAAAAGTCCCAAAATCCCATGGACCGTTGGATCCACACTCTTAAGAGCCGTCGATCTCTTACACGAATTTCCATAACGAAATTCGGGGATTTGAATGACAAAGAGTCTTGGAGTTGTTGCATTTTGAACTCTCGAATACTGAAACCCCAGAAGGATCCATACTGTTGAATCAGTGGAGGCTTACGGCCATCGATCTTCCTTTGGAGGGAAACTTTCCATTCTCTATCCCTGTCGGGGTTCGACGTTTCGTTGTTTCGAGCTTCGGGGTTTGAAGAGTCAAAAGACTTGACGTTATGGTAGCACTGAGTTGCAAAGTGCGAAGAGACGTCGTACTGGTTCGGCCCGTAGTCGTGACCCACAACCACATGGAGGGGAACATATGAGGAACTAGCGAATGCTAGGCCCCCCGTGAGTAATTCGGGGATTTTGATCCTCAAGAAATCAACGAATTATTTTATTTTCGTAGCGGGTGAGTTACAAATTGGTATCGGAGCATGGTTACAACACTTGACCTGCTTGGGCTCATGAACGAGTTGCGTAGAAGCTTCGTTCGAAACACTCTTAAAAAGAGTAACTCTCTATATTAAACCTCTTAATTCAAAAAGGTCAAAGTCCGAAATGAAAACCCGATTGTGTATGCATGTGAAAAAAATATGAATTTTGTGCGGGTTATAAAAATGTATCTAACTATTGACTAACAACCAACGTTTGTCTTTGCACACAAGCGGAAGATCAACTGCGGGAAATTATCAACACATAGTATGGTGACTCACCATGAAGTGGGAGATGGCTTTGACGATAGAAGTGCAGTAGGGACCCCTCCAGACCTAGCCGAGACTATGAGGAGTCTCATGGTCGAATTACAAAGCTGCAAGGATGACAATGAAAGGATGATGAAAGAACAAGAAAAACAAACAGAAATTAATGCAGTTTTACTGTAGAGTTTATCCGATCTACAAAGACAAATGCAGCATGAACCTGAAACTTGGAAACATGGTCATATCAGTGGCCACATTGAGAGGAGCACCTCGAAAAATGTCCACCCCAGAGGTAAAGGACAAGTGTCCGATGATTCCTCTATGAAGGAGGCTGGCGATTAAGAGGGCTCTTCTAGCAGTAGAACCAGTTCTTATCCTCGAAGAAAAAAGAAGAAGAAAAAGTCTACCAAAGGTCGAAAATTCAAAGAATTCAGAAAGGCCAAACCACCCTCCTTCGACGGTGAAATAAAGAATGGAGAGGAAGCAGAGGCCTGGCTGCTTGGACTAAAGAAGTATTTCAGAGTCCATGACTTTTCAGAAAATATGAAGGCCCGAGTGACCACCTTCAACTTGAACAGAAAGGATTCCATTTAGTGGGAAGACCTTAAGAATGTGAAAGGGGTTCGCGAAGAGGACTTGTCTTGGAAACGATTTGAGAAGTACTTCTGGAAGAAGTATCTGTCGGAAAAATATTTCGACGAAAAGACTAAAGAGATTTATGAACTCAAACTGGGACAACTTACTATAGAAGAATATGTTAACAGATTCCTCGACTTGTTGAGGTATGTACCTTATATAAAAGCAGAAAAGGCAAAGGTGCAACGTTTCATCAGTGAGCTACCCAAGGAATATCGGAACATAATTGAATTTGATGAGCCAAAGACACTAGAAGGCACCATTCAAAAGGCAACCTATTGTCATGAACAATTTGGGCATCGAGCAGAACCTCATGAAGGATGGAAACCGAGGAATAGTTCAAGATTTTAGAAAAAGGGGATCAAATCCCCAAGATTTAAGAACTACAAGAAGAGCCCAAGAATGAACTTTCCAGCCCGGAGTGTACACCAGCAGAACTTTCCCTCATCGGGCGGAAATAAAACTTCTGGACCTATACCAGTGAAGGTGGATAACACCAAGAGAGAACTTCTGAAATGTTGGGGTTGCGGAGAATAACATATTCTGAGAGACTGTCCACGCCGACAACAGAATAGTCGGAGGATTTATAACATCGAGGAAACTACTACCATTAATGATGTGGCCAGGAGTGTGCCACAAATTTATGCAGCCTTGGATAATAACCAAGCTGACCATCAAGCTTCAATAGTGGAAATAGAAGGTATGATTTTCAACCATCTAGTGTCTGTTTTGATTGACCCTAGTTCAAATTTGAGTTATATAGCCCCAAAAGTTGTTGATAAGTGTAAACTACAACCACAAAACATACCAAGCCATGGTTGGTACAGTTAGACACTGGCACCAAAAGGAAGATAGAAGAGGTTATACCAGCCTGCCAATTAATGTTGGGTGAATTCCCCACCCAAGAAACCCTTAACATATTACCCCTGGGATCATATGATCTGTTGATTGGTATGGACTGGCTAGCCGCCCATAAAGCCAGACTGGATTGTTACCATAAAACCTTAGAGTGTGTAAGTAAAGAAGGGAGAAGAATAACCCTTCAAGGGATCTGAAAACCCGTATCGGTGAGACAAATATCATCCCTGCAAATGAGAAAGTATTGTCGAAAGGGATGTCCCCTATATGCAATACAGGTGTTGAAAAAAATCGATGGTGATAAACCAAGCCCTGACGATCACCCTATCCTGAGAGAATACAGAGATGTGTTTCTAGAAGAGGTACAGGGTCTACCTCCGAGAAGGGACATAGACTTCTCAATAGAACTTGCACCAGGAGCGGTGTCAGTGTTTAGGACACCCTACCGAATGAGCACACCCGAGTTAGTTGAACTCAAATTGAAATTAAAAGAGATGATGGATAAAGGCTATATTCAACCCAGAGTGTCTCCATGGGAAGCACCAGTCTTGTTTGTGAAAAAGAAGGATGGCACCCTTAGACTATGTATAGATTATAGACAACTCAATAAGGTAACCATAAATAACAAGTACCCTTTGCCTAGGATCGATGATCTGTTCGATCAATTGGGAGGCGCATTTATTTTCTCAAAGATCGACTTGAGGTCAGGATACCATCAAGTCTCAATCAAGGATGAATACATCCATAAAACTACCTTCCAGACACGGTATGGTCACTATGAGTTTGTGGTAGTGCCATTTGGGTTAACCAATTCGCCTGCTAGCTTTATGTGCTTGATGAACAATGTACTCAGTAAATTTCTAGATAAATTTGTGCTAGTTTTTATTGATGACATATTAATCTACTCTAAGAATAGAGAAGAGCATGAAGAGCATCTTAGACTTGTGCTACAAGTGCTAAGAGAACATCATCTCTATGCCAAATTCAGCAAATGTGAATTCTTCCAAAAGGAAATACATTACTTAGGCCATGTTCTCTTCGAAGAAGGAGTAGTGGTAGACCCTGACAAAATCAGGTTTATCATGGAATGGCCTACCTTGAAGGATGTTTCAGATATCAGATCCTTTATGGGATTAGAAGGATACTATAGGAGATTTATAAAAGGATTCTCCAAGATTGGTTGTCCAACCACTGCCCTCCAGAAGAAGTGGACAAAATTCATGTGGACACAAAAATGTGAAGAAAGATTTCAAACCCTGAAACATCTATTGACCCATGCACCCGTACTAAAGATCGTCGATCTAGGAGCTGACTTCCTTGTGTGCACAGATTCCTGTAAGGAAGGGCTCGGAGGAGTCCTTATGCAGGAAGGAAGTGTGATCTGCTATGAATCCCAAAAATTAAACGAGCATGAAGTTAACTATGTGACCCATGATCTAGAATTGGCTACCATAGTGCATGCCTTGAAAATGTGGAGGCATTACCTCCTGGGAAGAAAATTTGTACTTATGACAGATCACTGTGGATTGCGATACCTGTTTGATCAACCAAAGATTAATGCTAGACAAGCTAGGTGTATGGACCTCCTTAGTGGGTTTGATTTCGAAATCAAACACATTAAAGGAAAGGAAAATAGGGTGGCCAATTCCCTTAGCAGAAGTATGAAAACAATTCACCTGGAAGCGGTAAGCACCTGTGATACAAAAGTCAAGGAAAGAATCAGAAACACACAAGAAACAGATCCCTTCGTCCAGACTGTGGCCATGTACCTACAACAAGAACCCACCGGAGTAAAATATGAAGGCTACCAGATGACCGAAGGAGGTCTTCTCACTTACATAAATAGACTATATATTCCAAATTGTGACGACTTGAAGAGGTTCATTATGGATGAACTACATAAAAGACCCTATATTGGTAATCCAGGATACCAGAAAATTATCACTGCCACCAGGAAACAATTTTTTTGGCCTAGATTGAAGAAAGACATAGCCGAGTACTTAGACAAATGCATAGAGTGCTAGCAGGTTAAAGCAAAACATCAACACCAAACAGGATTATTGCAACCTTTACCAATCCTAGAATGGAAATGGGAAACCATATCCATGGATTTCATCACTGGATTACCAACCTCAACCAAACAGAACGATGCCATTATGGTAGTGGTGGATAAATTGAGCAAGTGTGCTCATTTCATCCCTATCAAATCAACCTACAAAGCAATCGATATCGCCTAGGTGTTCATGAAGGAGATATTCAGACTGCATGGTATGCCGAAAGAGATCGTGTCTGACAAAGACACAAAATTTACCTCTAACTTTTGGAAATCATTGATGGTTGGTTTAGAGACCAAATTGTTATTTAGCACCGCCTATCACCCTCAAACCAACGGACAGACGGAAAGAGTGAACCAATTACTTGAAGGCATGCTAAGAATGCATGTAATGCATCAACCGAAGAAGTGGGAAGACTACCTACCACTGGTAGAATTCGCCTACAACAACAGCTACCAAGCATCCTTAAAGATGAGTCCCTTCGATGTCCTCTATGGTAGACCGTGTAACACTCCATTCAGCTGGAGTAATCCTGTAAATATAATTTCTTTTGGACCCGACATGTTGAAAGAAATGGAACAACAGGTGACTCAGATAAAACAAAACCTGAAGGTCGCTCATAACTGATAGAAAAGTTATGCCGACCAAAAGAGAACTACAAGAGAGTTCAAAGCGGGATATCATGTATATCTCAGAGTTAGGCCCAGGAAGAGTTCCCTGAAAATGGGAGCTTGTGCCAAGTTGGCACCTTGGTATTGTGGACCCTTTGAGTTTCTAGATAGAGTGGGACCTGTAGCCTATAGGCTACCACTTCCTCCCACAATAAAAGCACATAATGTTTTCCATGTTTCATTATTGAAGAAATATGTACATGATGCTAACCATATAATTGATTGGTCTGTGATCTAGGTGGAACCGGAGGGAGAATTTCTACCAGAACCCCAATGCATACTGGACAGAAAGGAAACCCTACTCCAGAACCGAACCATTGCACAGGTCAAGGTGCATTGGAAACATTTTGGCCCAGATGAGGCTACATGGGAAATGGAGGATGCCATGAAACATGCATATTCGATTTTGTTTACTTCTGTACATGCATTTCATGTTAATAGATAAGAACATCGAGGACTATGTTCCTTTAAGGGGGAGGGAATTGTAACACCCTGTTTCCCCCAGTTTGTAAAAATAACTGGACTGGCCAAGAACTGTGGCAAACTCAGAAATGTGAATGTGTGATGTGAATGGACCTTGTGGAAAAGGTCGATGAATGTGAATAATATTATATATATATATATATATATATATATATATATATATATTGCAAGACTGCTGAGAGGGGATATGCTGAAAAAGAGACCACGATGGCTAGAGAAAGGTGGTGGAAGACACCTAGAATGGTGGCATTAACTTCCACCGAAAACAATACCGTATTTGCACTTCACTAGCCTAGAGAACCAAGAGCAGCTCCCTGGCCTCGAATTAAATGTCTCGCAAGCTGGTAGGTAGATGGCTCCTCAGGAATTAATGAGGGATGAGGGGGTGAACCACCCATCCATAGAGTCGTCAGGCCTGACCAGTGCGAGGGAAAACGTGCCACACGTAACCTCGCAAAAGGATAAGGCGTGAGGGAGAAGCGATAGGGGGTAGACGCAAGGGGACGAAGAGAACTCTGGAGATACGTAGAGTGAGTGATAGTAGAGAAGGGGGAGAGTAACCCTCGTTCTCAGTCACTAGAAAACCGAGACACAGTCTCGCAGCATCGTGGTCTCAGCTCGGGGGTGGCTAGTGGTGAATCCTATCGGAATTGCTAAGCCTACGGTTGGGTGGAAACGAGCACCCCTCTCAGCAGTTGCACTCACTTCTGGTGTTATTTATGATAAGTGTTTTACATATTGCATCTTGAAATTCATATGCTGACATATATGCTCATAAACTATGAAATTGTGAATGATTACAGTATAAGACTATCTGTGCAGTGTTTTGATAAGAAATGGTAGATGTATACTTGTAACAGAAAAACCACGCATGGCTTATGTTGACAGATAAATTTATTTATGCATAAGTTGAACCAAGTTAGACTTCTAGTCCATTCTCGGGAATTTGTTTCCCCTTATCTATCTCCAGGAATGCCTCAGAATAGATCTCTCCACAAAGATACCCTTCTTGGAAACGTTTACCAAGAACCTGGAAAAAGGACTTGAATGCACAAGTCTTAGCAACCTTGTACGAGGAAGAATGATCCTCTTGAAATACCGAAGTAGCAACGTAGGGATAAGTATCGGTCGACGGAGGAGATCTCGTCAGAAGATCTGTTGTCATTCATGACTATTAGATTGGTGGAAGAAACAAGGGCGTTACATGCCTTACCCCTTTTCTTTTATCTTCGTGAGTAGCGAGGAAATCAGGACCGTAGATCCCCGAGGTCTGTGGGAGTATCTGGACCGTTGGTTTTTCCATGTCCAGAGAGAAATGGGAGAGTGCACGACTTGGGACAGATCTGAGCCGTCAGATCTTAGCTAGAAAACCAGATAGCCGTTGGATCTGTTAGGAGATGCATGAGGGTTGAGCCCTCATGAACAAGGGCAAAAGTCCCGAGAGAGGAGTCGGTATCGGGGATTCGGAATTCGGGATTCCGGGAGTCCTGATGAAAAGAGATCGGGACACTCCATGGTAAACGTCTCGATATAGATCTGGACTGCCCATCCGTGAAGGACACGTGGAGGAGGTTGAGAGTCCATCGGTATTTCAGATACCGGGGATTCGAGTTGATAAAGGATTTGTGTCACTCGGGGTCGCAAGTTCTGAAATCATGAAACAACGAGGACCGTCCATCTGAGGGAGGATACGTGGCAGTAATCCAGGATCTCGGGATAATCCCAAAAGAAAGATCCCATCAGGATTTCACAAATCGAGAGTTCAGGAGTCTCGTTGACAAGAGGTCGAACTCTCGTGATTGATAAATCATGAAACTTCGACTGGTGAACTCCCAAAATGTTATCATATGTTTAAGTCTCGATTAATAGACGCGATCCTCTCGGAAGATCCAAGGTCCGTAACAACTGTTGGAGGTGGGGAAGGAACATGGATGATAGTTCCTCGACCCCTTTCTGCCTTTGCAAGCAACACATGAACATGATCCCTCTGGAGGATCCCAGGGTCTGTAATGACCATTATATTTGAGGAAGAGACACAGGAATTAATGCCATGACCCCTTTTACCCTTGCAAGAGATGAGGGAATCGGGACCGTAGACCCCATGGTCCATGGAAGTACCTGGAATGTCCATCTATAGAGCACGCGTGGCTACTAGTAAGTTCTTCAGCATTTTGGCACCCGGGAAACCAAAGGGCAGGAATCCTTGTCTTCGCGAGTCATGAAATCCCGATCACCGAAACCCCAAAATGGCGTGAGGTGTGAATGAGATTAAGGAAAGAAGGGATTTGATCGTGACCATTTTTCATCCCAAACAGATCATGACCATTGATCTTGGTTGAAGGTCATCATCGCCCATCAAAGGGACACGTGGCTGTCGGTCGACGTTTCGGCGTTTCGGCATCCGGGAAACCAAAGGGCAAGAAACCTTGCCTTTGTAAATCGCGAAATCTCGATACCCGAAATCCCAACGTGCTTGGTAATAGAAAAGAGAAGTCCTAAAGGAATCTAGACCATCCATCAAAGGAGACGCGTTGTGAGCGGTCAGAGTTCAGGGAAAAGTTCTGAAATCTTGTGGACCATTGGATCCACACTCTTAAGAGTCGTCGATCTCTTACACGAATTTCCATAACAGAATTCAGGGATTTGAATGACAAAGAATCTTGGATTCATTGCATTTCGAACTCCCGAATACCAAAACCCTGGAAGGATCCATACCATTGAATCAGTGGAGGCTTACAGCCATCGATCTCCCTTTGGAGGGAAACTTTCCATTCACTAGCCCTGTCGGGGTTCAACATTTCACTGTTTCGAGCTTCGGGGTTTACAGAGTCGAAAGACTCGATGTTCTGGTAGCACTGAGTTGCGAAGTGCGAAGAGATGGTGTATTGGTTCAGCCCATATTCGTGACCCGCAACCACATAGAGGGGAACATATGAGGAACTAGCAGACGCTAGGACCCCCGTGAGTAATTCGGGGATTTTGATCCTCGAGAAATCAATGAAATTTTTTATTTTCGTAGCAGGTGTGTTACACCTTTCTTTCCTACACCGTTATCCAGGTGAAGTGGAAGAAGGCATTTGATTCTTTTGAGGAAAATCAATTACACAGACCCCTTCAGGTTAGAATGGATAACTTTCAAGTTGAACAGATCATCAACAAACATAACTATTTTAGACAGATTCCCAATTAGTCGCAGAATATGGAAACTACACAACAATGGTGTGTTGACCTTTGCATAAAACAATTGACCTATTACAAGGAAGAGGCACTTGAAAACTGTGACCAGAGGCGAGCCTTATCACCACCTGCTGTCAGAGAACGGGAAGCATTTGGGGCTCCCAATTTTCGTAGAGCCATGGAAAGAATATCTAGGTATATAGCATGTATGAGGCTTTGTGGGGTTCGATGGCTAGGTTTGAGATTTTCATTCCCCATCATCTGGATGCCACTTGATCAATATCAACCTGATTATGAGGTCCAGAGAGAATGGTGGAAGGATATAATATTGACTAAGGGATATAAGTTTCCAGGGATAGATATGGCTGAGGCATATGACATAGCAGAACTTCATGCCCAGTATCAAGGTTCCAACTCAGATCTACAAAAGCAACGACCTGCATGAGGACACATAGGTGACTAAAGTTTAATGGAGGTGTGTGTAACCACAAGGGTAAGAATGCACCTCTATTATGTCATTTTGTGTATTAGTTCAAAAACGTTAGAGACTGGTTGGGGGTTTACCAAAGAGAATCACTAATTTCTGAAATCTCACAAGAACAGAGAAAACGCAGTCTGGAAAGATGATGCGATCAAGTATGCAGCATAGTCCGCGGGTTGAAGGTGCAAAAGAGGACTTGTTCCATGGTCCAACATTAGGTTATGTTAATCAGTTCATCCTTTGTGTATTTTTAGGAAGAGATGTTACCCTAATCTTGGGATGCTCTATGCTCCACAAATTGTATAAAAGGATGAATAGAGATAGAGAGGTGATTATCCAGTCAGTCAGCGAGATAGGATTTTTCCTGTATCAAGACTGCAACCTATGTAATCTCGTTTTATTTAATGAAAATCGAGTTTCTTCCAAGTTTCTGAGTTTTCGTGGCCGTTAGTTCACCACAGCCTTGATCGAGGAGTTGGGTCCACTCTTTTGGTCAGGTGTTGTCGGCTTATGATATAGTTTTCTTGTGGTTTTGCGTGGAATCTGTTAGATCTATGTGTTCTGCTTTGTTTACAGTTATCCTGGTTCATTTGAATGTTACAATTATTTATGTTTAAGCACTAATAATCTAATTTATGTTCTTTATTTTACTGCAATGATTGTTTACTTACATGATCAATATTGAAAGAAGCACATTCTGCACATACAGTGAGGATATAAGTAATTCCTTTCAATATACCCCACTACTTAATAATTATAAAATCATGGTGGAAGATGATCCCTCACTTACCTCTTCATAACTTTGCAAATGTAGAAGGTTGCAGGGATCATCGCTTGTTGCATTATAAATGACCAACGACTATCATCGCATGTTTTATCCTATATTCCACGTGAAGACCCTAAAAAAAAATCCTAAATACTGAGAACGAAATGTATTTCGACTTTCATGTTCTACTGGATTCCCTTCTGGCATGTAGGGTGGAAATTAAGACTATAACATATACTACTAGCTATTCTACTTCCCACCAAATTGCACTACTGCAAGTGAAATATTTGTTATCTCCCCTTCATCATGTGTGATTCCTACTCATTTATAGTGGTATGTGTTACCATTTGTTGGCATTAATGTGAGTACCCCGACTTCAACAAGTGCAATCATCCTTCATTTAGGATTGTGTGAGAAACTATCACCTAGAGTAGTGTGGTCACCCTTCGTTTCAAAACATTGTGATCACACTAACTTGATTTGGTGTGAACCACCATTCGAGTTAAACATTTCCATTTCTCTTCATTTATATGGTATCTTGTACCTTAATTTGAATAGGATGAGTTACCTTTACTTGAATAGGTGTAAGTGTCTTTGTTTAAACAAGTGCTCCATTGTTGTGATCTACCATTCTTTCAAAGTGTTACAACTTTTTTCGTGGGAACAAATTTGATTTCTTTTATTCATATGAGTGTGAGTAACCTTCATTTTTTTGGTAAGGGAATGACTCGACCACAAGGCTACAAGTTCCTCATCCAAAAATCTACAAACATAGTTGTTGAAAGGGTGTGAATGCCTTTAACCTCATGTTGTGATTATCCCTTCACATTAATAGGTTAAATTTGATATTCAAGGTAATTATTATGACTAGTCTATATTAATATTGATTAATGGTTGTCAGTGAATTGAAGTGGATAAGTAAAGGGTTGGCCCACTCTCACAAGAATAGTGATAGATTTAAAAAAAACACATCTCCCATATTGTTCCCCCGGGATACCCCTACCAATTTTTTTTTGACCTCTAGTTCAGAGCCCCAATATATCAATTAAAACCATTCATTCAAGGGAATGTATTTTATCTTCCCCTTCATCCGAAGGTGCTTTGGGTTTCCCTTTTCGTCCACTAAGAAATATACCTAATAAGTCCCAAAACCCCCTCTGATAAGCCCTTCTCACATAAGAAAACCTTTGAAGGGTCAATCACACATGAAAATATTGAGTATGGGTCAATCACGAATCCCAACATCCAGCTTTTCTTGTAGATTTTTTTTTTTAAACCTAAAGGAAGTGTGGCAATATCGACGATAGTTCGTCACAAGGTAATGAATGTGTTTTATTAAGCGCGACAGTATCGGCAAACTTTCTTCGCAAGGCAATGAATAGGTTTTATTATGCCTGGCAATATCAACGAAAGTTCCTCGCACTTTTCCACGGGTTTGCGTCGCACATATAGCATCTGCGTCGTAAATTTTTTATCTACCAAACATTTGCGTCGCTATTGCCACGCTTTTTCGTCGCAACTTTGCACACTTTTCCGTCACATGTATGGCATCTACGTCGTAATCTGTTGGTAATTTTTTTTACTTTGGCATGGTTTTTCGTCCCTATTACGACGAAGTTTCATCGCTATTGCCACGCTTTATAAGGTAAACCTATCTTGAGGATTATGACACGTGGAGGTCTTATTTCATTGTTGTTTCCATGAATAACTGGTTCATGGATATAGCGACAAAAAAATTTCTATGAAAAATAGTCTTTGATTTCGTGGAAAGTGTGATGGATATGTGTGGAAATAACAACGAAAAACCGTGGAAAATTTGGTCATATGTAGCAGTGTAAAACCATTTTTTCATAATAATCATCTAACGGATCCTTCTTCTTGTTATAGTGAAGCGAAGTCCACCAAATGTCCACTTCTTCTTTTAAATTCATACATACCCACAATCTCCACTTCTTTCCCCATAATAAATTCATTTATTTTATGTGTTCTTCAATACAAGGACCATCATATTTTCTTGTAAAACACATATTTTTTGTGAAAACCCAAAAAATAGAACTAGGGTTTCAAAGAGAATCACTTAATTTTCAATGGAGCTCCTTGATGTAGTTAGGGTTTGAGGCCAAAAATATAAAATGATTATAACTTTTGTGATACTTATCGGATTAGTTATTATGACAAAAATTACAAAATGCCACGATATCTCTAGATATACTAGCATTGATATGATTGAAATATATCTACTCTATCAAAATATATCCAATCTACGAAATTAGTGTCTATCACCGAGAAAAACCCTAAAAAATGACTGATTTTAAATCAATGACATTTCCATTTCCCGAACTCCATTTTGAACAATATTTTTTTGAACTTGAGTCTTTTTTTAAAAGAACTCAAATGTATGAATAGTTGCTGCAAATTCTGCACATAAATTTGTAGAAATTGATCTGGAAGTTTACATTATCTTTCATCTATAAAAAATATTCAAAAGGAAAAAAGTATTCCCACTTTGTGACCAAAACTTCTCCCACTTCATGCCTATGAGAGAGCTCTAATATCACTCCTAATGTACTTAACCCTAGAACTCTAGATACATCGCATAGAATGTAATATAATACCAGTGCAAAACCAAAGAACACAAGAGAAAATAGATAAACTCTGAGAAATATCTCTGGTATTAATGATATTAAAAACTAGAGAGTTATGTTCACTTGCCTCTTCAAGGGGGGAACCTCCTAGAGTAAAGCTCCAAATACAATAACAAGTATACATGAGTATTTTTAGGGGTCTATCCCAACTACCTCGTATTATAATATTATGATATTTTAATTACATAGGGGACCTATTCCATTATTATAGTCATATTACATTAATTATCACCTTGGGTACCACCCTAGGCACCCCATATTATCCTCCCTTAGTACATTACACTACATCAAGTCAAATTCTCTTGCAATATTCATATTGTGAGAACATTTAATTAATAATATAAAGGATATTTCATTCTTTAAATACAATTATTTGATTCTAATAATTTTGGTGATAGATGATTCAATTAAATTATATTCACACATTTCCAAATACAAGTGGATTATAACTTAAAACTAGGTCACTTTTCATGAATCATCCATCCAAGATGATAATGATTTTCATATAAAATACTACATTGAACCAAATACTCAACATGTATTAATTAGTTGTGATAAAAGATCTTCAATTGTAAACACTAGAAAAATGTAATGGATTTCTTATTTAATATCTATATACTAGTATAAGAGAAATACTATTTACCCTACAAGCATACAATGCTATTTAATTATTTGATTAAAAATCACGTGTTACAGTATTGAAGCATTTAATCGACACCATAGCTATTAATTGTTTTATTAAAAATAATGTGTTACAGTATTGAAGCATTTAATCGACACCATAGCTATGAATTAGAGATCTGGACGAATTATAATTTGACAAAAAATCATAGAACAATTGTTCATAACATAATATCTTCAATTTTACACAGAAGTAACTAAGATACAATTTCATCAAGAAAACTACTTATTGTTATGTAATACAGGCTACATACACTACAAAGTTGATTATGTCAAATGTACAATATTATTTACACTATAAACCGCATGTCAAAATATAATTTCATCAAAAGGAAAGTAATTTTTTACCCTATAGACTGCATTTCATGTCATTGTTATATTCCAATTTAGAGTTTAACCATAAGCATAAAATCATTATACTATCAATGCATCCATGTGAAATGATCATACTATCACATGCTTTACACACCATGGCATACAATTATGTAATCAAAGGATTATATTGTGGTAAGATATAAATATACATTTCAGAGTATACAACATGAACAACAATACAGTTTGTAAAAGATTATGATCCAAAGTATATGTAACTATGTATTCATTAAATTAATCAATCATCATTACCACCATCACATTACAGAGTATCTCACTCTATTGGTTGCTAAAGCCATATTACAAAGTATCCACTATGTATTCATCAAATATATTTTCACATTGTAGATTGTGGACACTCTGTATTTATAGATGTTATGATGTATCATAGAGTATCCAAACTTAGTATTAATATATTATATAGTCATATTATAGAGTAACCAAACTTTGTAGAAGTTATAGAGTAACCAAACTTTGTAGAAGTCATCATCATGACCATTCAATACAGGGTTATGATATAGATTTTAACTTTGTATTTGTTCAAAAGGGATGTTATTGATATAACCATCAATAGTGAGTTGTGATTCAAAGTATAACACTTTTTTTATCAACATCATGCCATTGCATATAAATATTACACTGTATGATATGAGAAATTATAATGAAATGTAGTCAATTATAGAGTTCAGTTTTCTAATAACACAATCAAACCTAAGATTATGTCTATTCATAACATAATCAAACCCAAGATTCAATCTATGCCTAATGAAATCAAACCAAGGATTTGACCACATATGTAATGAACATAAAAATCCAAATGATTTGGCTTAAATTTTACAACTTCAATTTCAAAATGATCAGGCCTTTCCTTAATTCATAAGCCAAAGAAATTGATACAAATTACATGCAATAATATGAGAACGTGACAGATATCACTTTATCAAATTTATAACTCAATAAAAGTAGAAATAATTGCACTATATTTTACTAAATTCATGAATCCATAGAGGTACAAAATAATGCATCCATGCACACATGTAGACAAGAATTCAACATGGTATTTTTTACTAATTTATAACCCAACAAGGATTATAGTTGCTACATACAAGAGTCCACAACTACATGCAAAATTAAAAGGATTTAACTTGATCGATTTCATCAATTCCTAATTCAACCAAATGTGAAAACCATGGTGTATGGAATCTAAAGAAATTGGTTGGAATTGTACCTTACAGGTTTGTGATTTCAATGGTTTTCATTAGATTTACAGTACAACAAAAAAAAATGACACATGTGTTAAATTACATGAGGGTATTATTGCATTTTTATTCAAGTTATTAACCAAGCTCATTTAAAAAATTATACAATTATAAAAAAATTATGCATATTCATAATTCCAATTTCACTGAAATATAAATAATATATTAAATTTTAAAATTATGAATGAAAATAATTCAACATAATCGTACACCTCCTTGTTACTGTTATTTCCCCAATAATTCTTATTTTGAGCTCATTCTCCTCCTTGCACCAGCTTACTAATTAGAGATTTTTCCACTGGTTGAACACCCTACCAAATCCAATGGGTACGCTTCTTCTTCAAGGTCCTTGAGCTACAAAGGGGATGCATAGAAGGTATCAATCCAACAAAAAATATAAGAATGAACCCGTTAATATTGACAATAAAATCAACACTTTGCAACACTCTTTAATTGACCAAACTGATGACGCAGCCGCCCTCCACAACCCGCGGGTCGAAAGGTCCACGCCAACAGGATCTTTTCCCTTCCATTGGCCCGAAGAGATTTCATAAATGGCTGTTCTATTTCCCTTTCGAAAAATCTGCACCCACAGCAAATTCTCACGGGATCCCCTTTTTGCACTTAGGAGATCAGATTTCGCACTTTCGCGAACCCGTAGATCAAGCGCCTGTCTCTCGAATCTCTGAAAACCGAAAACAGTCAACGCGGACCCTTCCTCTTTCTCTTTCAGAATTTTCCTTATCGCGATTTCGGCGGTCGCGGTGTCAAGCAACTTGTTCCCGCGATTCTCGAAACCCGATTTTCCGAAATTTCTGACGCGCTCACAAGGTTGACTTTTCAACACCACTTTACTTCTGTCGGGACTTCGAACTTCACAATATCGTGAATCCTAATGCAGTGAATTCAGAACTTCACTCCACGAAACTCTAAAACGGTCAACGGAGTTTGACTCCGTGTCAATAGTGCGTCACCTGTCCACCTCCCGATTCTTGTGGCCCACACAACCCTTTTGTCCCTTCAGGATTTCGCGTTTCGTAATATCGTGATTCCTATTGCTGAGTTCACAGAACTTCCACCCACGAAATCATGAAATAGGAATCCACTTGAAAATCCAACGACCCTGGTGGCTTGGATCTATGGTCCTACTCCTCCTGAGCTTGGAACCTTTAAGGATACTCGCGGTAACTCCTTTGCTCTTTCCTGAGATTTAACGGCTCACGAGACTTCGCGAATTCTCTACAAAGAATTCCGACCATCCGTTCTTTCCTTGGGAACTTGTCCTCCTGTGGTCCGACGTCACTACGCCTCCCTTCAACTCTCAAGGTACTTGGCCTCTTGCCTTCCTTCGAAGACATTGAAGGCTTTCAGAAAATTCTTGCTCGCACTCCTTGCGGCAACCTTCAAACACTTCCAAGTGTTGAAATCCTTCGACTCTGCGCACACCTGTAGTAGCAGTCTTTCTGTGCTTCACTCAGGTTCGAAACTATGAGACTTTACTTGGCCTACGCACTCCTTGCACAACTCCTGTGTCTGACTGCACCTCTTGTGTGAATGAGAACAAAAGCTATCCCTCCTGATCTTTCAGGGGTAAACCTCTGAACACCTTGTCGACGCACTCCTTGCGGACAATTCAACTGCACTCCTTGCAGGAACTCTTGCTCAGATAGAGAACAAATTGAAGCTCATTCCTTTTCCCTTTCCTCCCAGATTTCAAACATTCAACAAGAAATCATTCATACATAGCATAAAAGCAATTGCATGACAAAAAGAGTAAAATATTCATGGGCATAACATTCAAAGATGCATACATAGAGAATATATGAACACCATGAGTCTGGATCACAAATTTCTTGTATTAATTCAGAACTTTTGTACATGGAGTCTGCTACCCAACTCTCTTCTCCTTCTCTATGCTCATCTCAATAATGTTACAATATACAATGAGGGTGTCTATATCCCATTTCCCTCTTGCGCTCTAAAACTGTCTAATCTACACATTCAATTCTACCTACTTGCATTAACTACTATAAATGCCTTCTATCTACTAAGGATGAGAGCGAATTGCTCAAGGTTCGATTACATTATACAAGTGCGCCTCCACTTGATGTTTCATTAATGGTTCAAGATATTTCAAAATTTGTGCTAGGCGCTTTTCCAGTTGTCCGTTGTCTCCGCGTTGGCTTGCTTGAGATGCTCCTGCATCATACTTCCTCGCTTGAAAATTTTCATGGGCTCTTGTCCATGAGCTTGCGCATGGTCTATCCATGCCTCTGGATCTCTGCCTCATTCTCCCAGCTGGCATCTTCAACTGGATGGCCTTTCCACTTGACCAAATACTCAAAGTATTGCTTCCACTTGGTCTTCTTGCTCACTCTTGTGTCCAGTATGCGCTCCATCTGTGGCTTATCTTCAACTGGCATCTGATTTGTCCATTGGATCATTGGCTGCTCACTTCCTATCCTTGCTTCCTCAGCTTTATATGGGTACAAATATGAGATGTTGAATATCGGAGAAATTCCGATCCCATCGGGTAATTCAATTTCGTATGCATTCGTCCCAAACTTCTTTAAGACCCTACATGGTCCGATTTTCTTCATATTTAGCTTATTATATGTTCCTCTTGGGAACCTTTCCTTTCTCAAATGTGCCAGAACCAAATCACCAACCTCAAACTGAAGTTTTATGCTATGCTGATCTGCTCTGCGCTTATATTCTTGGCTTGAATTCTGTAACCGCTCCTTCACTTGGCTGTGAAGTTCTTTCATCGCTTCTGCAAATTCTTCTGCACTAGCGCTCCTAATCGCATCCTATTATGAATCTCTCAGCTCATAAATTCCTCTTGGTTGTATGCCATAGACAATTTGAAACGGACTCTGCCCTGTGCTTCTATTAACCGAGTCGTTATAAGCAAACTCTGCCTGTGGTAATATATTGTCCCACTAGATGTGGTGTTCTGTCACCAGGCTTCTCAGCAAGTCTCCTAGACTTCCGTTCACCACTTTCATTTGTCCATCCATCTGAGGATGATAAGCCGAAATAAATGACAAGTTAGTTCCCATCTTCTTCCATAAGGTCCTCCAAAAGTGCCCTATGAACTTGGTGTCTCGATCTAAAACTATACTCCTTGGCAAACCGTGAAGTCGAATAACTTCTTTGAAAAACATATTCGCAATGTGAGTTGCGTCACTGGTCTTCTGACATGGAATGAAGTGTGTCATCTTGGAAAATCTATCCACCACCACAAAGATTGATTCAAAGCCTCTTTGTGTTCTTGGCAACCCCATTATGAAATCCATGTTGATTGCATCCCACGGCCTCTCAGGTATTGGCAATAGTTGATAAAACCCTGCATTCTATCTTATTCCCTTCGAATGTTGGCAAATTCTGCATATGTCCACAAATCTCTTGACGTCTTCTCGCATTCCCGGCCAAAAATATGACTCACTCAACTTTGCGAACGTCTTGTCGTGACCAAAGTGCCCTGCCAATCCTCCACTTTGTTTCTCCTTTAGCAAATTCTCCCTCATGGAGCATTTCGGAATACACAACTGATTACCTTTAAATAGTAATCCTTCCTGGATCATGTATTCTACCCATTGGATTCTGTCTCTGAGAATTGGATTCTTAGCTACTTCATACACCTCCTTAAAATCCTGATCATCTACGTACATGTTCCTGAGATCATCAAAACCCAACGTTTTGACTTTGAACTCCTGCAATAGAAAACACTTCCTGCTCAAAGCATCAACAACTTTGTTAGCAGTACCAGAAATATGTTTAGTCACAAAAGTGAATTTTTTCATATACTCAACCCATTTTACATGTCTCTGATTCAACTTTTCCTGTTGAGTCACAAATTGCAATGCACGATTGTCATTGTATAAGACAAACTCCTTTGGAGTCAAGTAATGTCTTCATTTCTTCAATGCTTGAATGATAGCATAAAACTCCTTATTGTAAGTGGAGTATTTCACTTTCGCTTCATTCATCTTCTCGCTAAAGTATGCTATCATCCTGTCTTCCTGACTCAAGATTTCCCCTATTGCAAATCCACTTGCATCGCATTTAACTTGAAATGTCTTTTGGAAATCCGACAGCACCAGAACTGGTTGTTCCGTAATCTTCCTTTTCAACAGATTAAAACTCTTCTCAGCCTCTTCTGTCCAGTGAAAAGAATTATGTCTCTTCTTCACTGTTTCCATCATCGGTGCACTAATTCCACTAAAATTTCTGATAAACTTCCGGTAGAAACTAGCCAATCCGTGAAAACTTCTCACTTCAAAAATATTATTCGGTGATGGCCAATTCTTGATTACCTCCACCTTATCTGGGTCCATCCTCAACTCTTCTTCAGAAATAACAAATCCCAAGTAAATGACCTCTGTCTTCATGAATGAGGATTTCTTCATGTTTATCAACAACTTCTCCTACTATAATTTTTGCATCACTGTAGCCAAATGTTTCAGATGCTCTGCCACTGTTTTACTGAAAATCAGTATGTCATCTAAATACACAATGAAAAATTTTCAGATGAACTCCCTCAGGACTTCGTTCATCAGCCTCATGAAGGTACTCGGTGCATTTGTTAAGCCAAGAGGCATAACAAGCCATTCATACAACCCTTTGTTTGTTTTGAATGCTGTCTTCCACTCATCACCTTCTCTCATGCGGATTTGATGATAACCGCTTTTCAAATCAATCTTTGAAAAATACTTTTCTCCACTCAAGCAATCCATCAAATCATCCATCCTTGGCAATGGAAATCTATACCTGATGGTTATCTTGTTAATCTCCCTTGAGTCAGTACACATCCTCCAGCCTTCGTCTTTCTTCAGACTGAGTACTGTTGGAACAACACATGGACTCAAGCTTTCTCTGACCAATCCCTTGTCCAACAACTCCTGGACTTGCCTTTTGACCTCTTCATTTTCTTGCGGCGTCAATTAGTACGCAGATTTGTTTGGAAAACTGGCTCTTGGTATGAGATCAATATGATGACTCACACTTCTAATCAGTGGAAACAAACGAGGTAGTTCGTCCACTACTATGTCAGCGAACTCTTCCAATAGTTTCTGAATCTCTTCTGGTAAATCGTCTATTCTTGTGTTGGTCAAAACAATCTTCGGTTTCCTGACCACAATGAACTGTGGATCCTCCTTCTTATTAAACTCTGTAAGAAGTTCCTTCCCACTCATGAGAAGTACAATGTTGCTTACTTTCGGTTTCACCTCCCTATCCTTAATTGGAAGAAACATGTGAGTCCTCCCATTCTTCTCTAGGGTGTATGTGTTCATTCTCCCATCATGAATCACATTCCTGTCATATTTCCACGGTCTACCCAAAAATAGATGAAAAACATCCATAGGAATGACATCACATAATATCTTATCACTATATCCTCCTATCTTAAATTCAACTAAACATTGTTTAGTGACAGTTACCTGATGTCCTTTTTGTAGCCACGAAACTCTGTATGGGCTTGGATGATCAATCGTCTCTAGCTCTAGATTTTCTACCATCTCCATAGAAACAAGATTATCTGTGCTACCACTATCCACGATTACCTTTCATACCCTGTCCTTGGTCTTGCAAGTAGTCCGGAAAAGTCTGGTTCTTTGGACTGAACTCTCCACCTCCTTCTCTGGTGTCAAAAGAAATTTTCGCATCATCAACGACCTTCCGACTTCAGCGTCTTCTGCCCCAACATCTCGCCTCTGTGCTTCGTCGATGTGAGATTATCCTCCTTCTTTCTTTTTATATGAACACTCATAAGAATTGTGCCCATTCTTTTCACATGTGAAGCATGTTATTACTCCACCTCTTCCTCTTCCTCTACCTCTAGTACGAGGAAAAGTATTATTATCAGCATAATATCCTCTCTGTTCAGTGTGTTGCCCTCTCTGTTCAGCATATTTCCCTCACTGTGAGGTTCCGCCTCTCTCAGTTCGAGTCGGAGGTTTCTTTCAATCCTCCTTAGGCTTCTGATATTTATCCTGGGCAACTAATTTGCCTCTGGGCTGACTTCTGCCTCGGCCTCTTTGACCCTTCTTTCGGCTCAGCTTCTCTTCAGCTTTTAGAGCCATCTGATAAGCATCTTCCACCGTTTGGATGGTTACCATGCTCATCTCATCCTGGATGTCATATCTTAGGTCATTCATGTATCTGGAAACTTTCTCATCATCGCTTTCCTGATGACCTACCCTGATGTTCAGCTTGTAGAATTCTTTAGTGTATTCTTTCACTGTCATCATCTTCTGTCTCAGGTTCTGCATTCTCCTGAACAGAGTAATTTGTTAATCCCTAGGGATGAATTTCTCCTTCATCTTCATGATCATTCTGTCCCAGCTTTTGATCTTCTTCTTGCCTTTGTAGCGTCTGTCAGCTTGTAGTTCATCCCACCACAATGCTGCATGTCCCTTCAATCTAGTGACAAAATGCTTGACGTTCTTGTCCTCTTCGACATATTCATAGTCAAAGTATGTGTCTAGAGATCTAATCAAGTCTAGAAGCTCCTCTGCATCCAGATTTCCCTCATAAAATGGAATGTCCATTTTCTCTCTTGCACCCATTCTTGCAATAGCTCTGATCAAACGTTCGTTTTCTACATCTTCGACTGCAACTTCTTCTTCATGTTCAGCCTCAATTTCATTCTCATAATCACTAAGATCCCCAACACTGACTGTGCGCCTCTATGATGTCTCCATGTCTTCGAGTCTAGCTCGTAGATCACGCATTTCTTTTTCCATGGCTAGATCAGTCATCTTCCTACCTCTTCTTCTCGACATTTTCTTATACTCTGACTGATCGGGTGTTTTCCTGTCCCTTCTCCTTGGTGGCATGGTGAATTCTCTTCTTCTCTACTACAGAAAGCAAAGAACCTTTCTGTGCTCTGATACCAAAAATGATGACACGACCGCCCTCCACAACCCGCGGGTCGGAAGGTCCACGCCAACAGGATATTTTCCCTTGCACTGGCCCGAAGAGCTTTCGTAAATGGCTCTTCTATTTCCCTTTCGGAAAATATGCACCCACAGCAAATTCTCGCGGGATCCACTTTTTGCACTTAGGAGATCGGATTTTTCACTTTCACGAACCCATAGGTCAAGCGCCTATCTCTCGAATCTCCGAAAACTGAAAATAGTCAACGCTGACCCTTCCTCTTTCTCTTTCAGAGTTTTCCTTATCGCGATTTCGACAGTCGCGCTGTCAAGCAACTTGTTCCCGTGATTCCTGAAACCCGATTTTTCGAAATTTCTGATGCGCTCATAAGGTTGACTTTTCAACGCCACTTTACTTCTGTCGGGACTTTGGACTTCACAATATCACTAATCCTAATGCAGTGAATTCAAAACTTCACTCCACGAAAATCCGAAATGGTCAATGGAGTTTGACTCCATGTCAATAGTGCACCACCTGTCCACCTCCCGATTCTTGCGTCCCACATGACCTTTTTGTCCCTTCGGGATTTCGCGTTTCATGATATCGCGATTCCCGTTGCGGAGTTTACAGAACTTCCACCCACGAAATCCCAAAATAGGAATCCACTTGAAAATCCAATGGCCCTGGTGGCTTAGATCTACGGTCCTACTCCTCTTGAGCTTGGAACCTTTAAGGATACTCGCGATAACTCCTTTGCTCTTTCGTGAGATTTAATGGCTCACGAGACTTCGCGAATTCTCTACAGAGAATTCTGACCGTCTGTTCTTTCCTTGGGAAATCGTCCTCCTGTGGTCCGATGTCACTACGCCTCCCTTCAACTCTCAAGGTACTTGGCCTCTTGTCTTCCTTCGACGACTTTGAAGGATTTCAAAAAATTCCTACTCGCACTCTTTGCAGCAACCTTCAAACACTTCCAAGTGTTGAAATCCTTCGACTCTGCGTACACCTGCAACAACAGTCTTTCTATGCTTCGCTCAGGTTCGAAACTCTGAGACTTTACTCGGCCTACACACTCCTTGCACAGCTCTTGTGTCTGACTACACCTTCTGTGTGAATGAGAACAAAATCTATCCCTCCTAAGCTTTCAGGCGTAAACCTCTGAACACCTTGTCGATGCACTCCTTGCGGACAATTCAACGACACTCCTTGTAGGAACTCTTGCTCAGATAGAGAAACAATTGAAACTCATTCCTTTTCCCTTTCCTCCCAGATTTCAAACATTCAACAAGAAATAATTCATACATAGCATAAAAGCAATTGCATGACAGAAAGAATAAAATATTCATGGGCATAACATTCAAATATGCATACACAGAGAATATATGAACACCATGAGTCTGAATCATAGCTTTCTTGTATTAATTCATAACTTCTGTACATGGAGTCTTCTACCCAGCTCTCTGCTCCTTCTCTATGCTCATCTCAATGATGTTACAATATACAATGAGGGTGTCTATATCCCATTTCCCTCTTGCGCTCTAAAACTGTCTAATCTACACATTCAATTCTACCTACTTGCATTAACTACTATAAATTCCTTCTATCTACTAAGGACGAGAGCGAATTTCTCAAGGTCCAATTACATTATACAAGTGTGCCTCCACTTAATGTTTCATTAATGGTTCAAGATATTTCAAAATTTGTGCTGGGCACTTTTCCAGCTGTCTGTTGTCTTCGCACTGGCTCGCTTGAGATGCTCCTGCATCACAAACTCTTCAACAACCACTAATATAAATTTAAGTATTATGACAACCATCCAACATTAGGGTGCAAAAAGTGTTTTCCTCTTAGCTCAAGATTTCCTTTTATAGGTTTGGTGGATTGAGCCACTTGTCCATCTCATGCAAAAATATAATTTACTAAATTACTAATTACCTATTATTCACCTACCCATGTGTCACCCATATGTACAAGTGCACAAGTAATTACTTATTTAAAAATATAAAACAATGAATTATCCTCACCCAAATTCCACATTTCCTATTTTTACTCTTAGGTGTCGCTTTGATCTCCTCTTCTTTTCCTATTTGAGTGGTTGCACTTGTAGCCACTACTCTAGTTATTTATTAACTATTTATATCATCTTCCAACCCACTTATTTTTTTCACACTTCTATTTGAATTTAAATTCCTTGCTCATATTTATTATCCTTGATTTATGGGTGCCCTTGTTGGAAGATTGGTTGTTGTCATTGATGTCAACCCTAGCCATTGGATTTTGGACCCCAGAGTTGATCGAAGTAGATTGACATGAAGGAAATTACACATGTAGATACAACACCCATGGATGGATAGTATAATTCATGCCAATTTCGGTGGTATGTAGCATGTCACGTGGATCCTCGTGATTGAGGAGAAATGAATTTTTGAAGATGACAATGTGAATTGAAGAAGAAACTACATGCTGGCCCTAATGATAAAAGGAAGTGACATAAAGGGTATAAATACATATCATTATACATTCATTTTAAATACACACAAGTTTTTTAATGAACAAGGAGATATAAGTCGAATTTTAGAAGAAATGTGAAGTAAAGAAGACCGAATTTCAAGGGAGGATGAAGTCTTTTGGTGATGTGTTCTAAGGTATGTTATTTACAGGTCATCTTACCATTTTCGCTATAAATTTGTTTCTAGAACGATTCAAATGGTGAAATTTGAAGGATATTGAGAAGATATATCTATGTATCTGTGGTAAAAAATTCATCTCTTTATTCACTATACTTTTGGAGATATACTCTGTGGAAGATAGGGTTTTTGACTAGTCCTGAAGCTAGTCATAAACAAGTGTTCCAGGTAAAAAAATCATAACATCTTCATAGAGAATCGAAATGAAGTGAGACCAATTGCATTTAAAATATTACGGGATGTAGTTTCATGTGTACTAATTTCAGAATCTTATGTAAAAGATTGAGCGCAGGGAATTCTATACAAGTTCGCTCTCCTCAATAAACCAGAATTGAATAAGGTCTACCATTATCTCTATAACTCCTTTTTTGGGAGGATTCCGGTGAAAGTTGGAGGAGTGTTAGAGAATACATTGAGTAATATTATCTAAAGGATCAGATTATTCCAATAAGTGAAGAATTGCAGAAGTTGAAGAAGTCTCAAGAAGTATTATCAGGTTCTATGTGATGGTTGGTTGATGGTGATAATTTAATGTAAAGTTTTATTATCTCTCATATATACTTGGGCGCAAGGAAGAGGCAAGGATGGAGAGGTCAAAACTCTCTTGATATTGGAGGATTGTATCTTCCTTTTGGAGGTCTATCCCTCCCTTTATATTTTGAAGTTGTAGCTTCCCTTGGAAATCGTTACTTCCCTTGAACAATAACTATTGATTATTTCTCATATATTGTGCATGGTGTATTGTGGTGTATTGGTGTAACTCTTCTACTATTGTTCATTGTTCATTGGATATAATTTAATATATAATTTGGTTGAACTATAAGTTGAATTTTGTTTTTTAAATTGTACTTGATACTGATTCACCCCCCTCTCAGTATCAACAATCAGTTTTAGAGAGGGTTACCTTTAGTACAGTTTAACCACTGGAAGGAAGATCCTAAGCAGAAATGGAAGACAAAATTCCAAATGGGATTCCACCAATTTATGGAAGAAATTTTGAATACTGGAGTAATAGAATGGAAACTTACTTGAAATATCTTGGGGAAGATTTTTAGTTCTCAGTTTCTTCAGGATACAAGGATTTGAAGAAACCAAAGACTGCAACTCAGAAGTAAACAAGAAAAAACAACAAATTGGCAATAGATACCATCCTAGATGGATTTACAGATTCTGTGAAATCCAAGGTAGGATCATGTGCATCAAAAAAAGATATTTGGGTCAAGCTACAATACCTTTATGAAAGGGAAGAAGTAGAAGAAGTTGAAGCAACTTACAACATCTCAGATTTCAAAGAAGCCAATAGAGGTGAATTATTTTTCTTTAATTGTGAAGGAGTAGGACATGTTGAATTTGATTGTCCTTATCCAAGGATTGAAATAGATTGTACTGAGGAAGAAAAGTCAAATGAAGAAGAAGAAAATCATGAAGCATAAATGATTCAACAAGAAGATGAGAATATTAAAAAAATGAAGCAAGTTGAGACTGAAAATAGCAAGCTCAAAAACATGCATAGAAAACTAAGAAGTGAATTGGGTAGTTGTGAAAAGACAATTTAAATATTGAAGAAACAATTATAATACTTTGAGAAACTAAGAGAAGAAACCATTTCCTTGAAAAATCTACTCGAAGAATAAAGAAGAATAGGAAAAGTAAGGAATGTCCAAATGATGAATAAAGAATAAGATTGTGAGAAACTTGAACAAGAAGTTGTCTCACTGAGGAAGATATTAAGAAACTCTCAAGTTCCAAAAGACTTAACACATATTGGATGCATGGGTGAAACTTCATACAAAGAAGATGCAAATACCAACAAGAAGGTTGAAGAAATCTCTACACAGACAATTGATGAGAAGTGGACTAGGATACCAGAAAGAAGGAATGATTACAAAAGAGATGAATATCCAAGAAGACCTCCTATCTTCAGGAATCAAAGATGCTTCAATTAGTATGAAGGAAACTACTTAAGAGTAGATCATGAACCCAAAGGGACTACATTACAAAGAAGGTCACTTACTCCCAGGTATCAAATTTTATTTTTTGGTCATTGTTATACTTGCAAAAATTTTGGACACAAGGAAATTAATTGTAGAATAAATGAAAGGAACAACTATGCAAGAAACATGAATGGTGTAAATAGAATATATGTAAACAATCGTGGATTTGTCAACAAAAGTTATAATTTAATTTCCCCATTGATGGACAAAAATATTGTATGCTACAAATGTAATTATCTTGGTCAAAAAACACGAGATTGCAGATATATGAATGAATATGCTCTTATACCAAATGTCCCTATGCCAACCACAATATGGATAAGGAAAGATATTCAAAACAATGAAGATTGTCGAATAACATTGACCTCTGAAGAATGTAAAGAATAAGATGAATGGTACATAGAAAGTGGATGTTCTTCACACATGACTGGGGATCAAGACAATGTTGGATTACTAAGAGGGGGGATGAATCAGTAATAGAGAAATGTAATCCCTTTTTAACCATATAATCCAAGTGTTATATCAATGAAGCATTATCATCCAATAACTGTAGAGTAAATAAGAAATGAACAAATGAACAATCATACACATACAAAGTACAC
>JZKD02S1598274.1:402445-412880 GCA_000966675.3 Picea glauca
TTCCTTTGTCCACATGAGAGTCAAACTTTCCCATTCTACCATCTTCTCTTTTGATGTAGCATTTTCTTCCAAAAACTCTGAAGTGCTTCACATTTGCTGGTCTTCCTTTCCATAGTTGTTGTGATGGGAAATCCCCCTATGGACTAGCATTTAGGGTTATATTATGCATGCACATAAGAGCAAAAGAATCATACTTTCTACCGTCACACCAGACTTGATCCCCATTTCTTTCAAGTAAATACATGGTTACACGAACATACCTCATTTCGGACGTTCGATGTCAATCCTTCTTCATGCTTGATCACTTGTTAGTAGCTATCCTCCTAAGAATGAACTGCATACAAAACAAGAAACAAACTCTACATGCATTTGTTCTACATATTAATGGGTTAGAGATTCAAACATATATTCACTAAACTATGAAGAACTCATATAGTGGGACAGGAAAAGCACTTATTTATTATTAACTTTAATGAATCAACTTACAATGTCAAGATCGGCCACTGCTCTGCGAACCTGATCCTGGGCTCCTCTTCAAATGTCCTCCAACTTCTTTGCTCTGTATCTCTTCTTGCACAATTATGGCCTAAGGGTTGGGACAATGAGAATGTACAATTGGGCAGAGCTTATTTACTCTTATTCTCCTCCCCCAAATAGGACCCCTAACCCTTCTTTTATAGGCTAGAAGAAGCTAGGTATTTGGCTGAACCCTCAGCCATGCATGGTCGGAATATTTAGTTAACTCACCCAAAGTTGTGTGTTCCGTTGACAACTTTCCTTTTTTCGTTCTTATGAAGGTCCATGTGGGCTATAGTGGGCTAGCTAGCGTGGAAACTATAGATCCACGCGGGTTGTAGTGGATTAGCTAGCGTGGACTTTTAAAAATGGAGTTTTTTGAAGAGTTGTTCAGTAGTTTTTTGGAAAAGAAGGAATCTGAGATGGCCTGATGCCAGGTAAGCATGTATGGTGAAAATTAGGGTTATAATAGATGCCCCCTAATGTGTGAGGTCAGAAGAGCATCTGATGGTTGAAATACATTACCAATCTTTACTGATGTGCCGAACAAGTGAGCCCAGGAACCAGGAATAGGGAGGCGTCATCTGCAAAATAAAAAATGTCTCACCAAGGCAGGCATACCCATGCTCGGGATAGAATAAACGCATGGATACCTATCAAATACACTATAGATCCATGTCATATAACTATATAAAGTGTAGCCACAAAAAGTACACAGCGGAGCTACATCTCGAAATAAAAAATATATACATGTAGAGTATCCATCTTCGTAGAAGATGATAAGGCCTAATGGTTGGAGATGAGGGCTTCAGAGCTCGAGCAACAAATTCAAAATGTTCAAAACTCAGGTAGGAGTGTAATATGAGTGTATGAATTCACTACCCAGAGGTCTTCGACGGCTCGTCGGTCATGGACTAGAGAATATTGATGATCAGACTGAAGGCTTCATTGATTTCGAACAAAGACTTGATTGGACGTTCAGGATGGTCGGGTATGAGGGAAAGAGATAATTTGCAGAGAGGTCGACTCAGGATTGGAAAAAACGTCCCTTGGAAAACAACACGAAAAATGATGAGACTTAGGCAGGATGGAATTAATCATAAGTTTACGAAGCAGGAGGCAACGCAAACTCTCCATATGTTTGGAAGAATAACCAAATGGAGGAGGACACAATGCTATGTAGTGAGAACAACTTCCTATGGTCGTATTACACCGCATAGTTTGACGAACAAACAGAAATATGTGATTTATCCAAGGGTGACTCATTATGCTGCCAATAAAGAAAATACTTTTCCCTTCCTCTTTTTGGGGTATATTTGATTTTTTTGTCTTTTTCAATAATTTTGGAAAAAAAAATAAAGGAATTTTATGTTACAATGGAGGAACGAGTGTTACAAACATACAAGTTCAAGGTGCAAGGACAAGACTAATGTTCAGAATAATAATACTCAGGAAAAACCCTCTGGGGGCCAAGGGTGTTCAGATGCAAAAGAAAAGTGCTACAAGGCTGGTGTATAAGGTATGCAAACACAGTTAACAAAACACACAATGGTAATGCCCTTCGATGTAAGTTTCACGAGCCCAGAGAAGGTAATCTCGATGGTTTTTCATATTTAGAGAGTCTGAAACAACCTAAAAGGAGACTCCATTGGGGTACCTTTTTAGAAGATAGTCTAGTCGGTTCGAAAAAGGGGTAAACTAGCACTGAAAAGACGTCTATTCAAAACCATTTTAACGAGTGTGATAAGGACAAGATCACTCGGTCATTTTTTCATTTTTAAGGAGTCTGAAAAAGGATTAACTATGGACTCCATCAGGAATGTTCTTCTGGACCATTTTAACGAGTGTGAGAGAATAAGGTCACTTGACGATCTTTTCAATTTTAGGGAGTCTGAAAAGAGCTTAACTATGGACTCTGTGGAGGTTCCTTTTTCGTAAGTTTACTCCCTCGGGCCCGAAAAAGGGGTAAAATTATACTTGAGAGTACTCTTCTAGAGAACTAAAGTTCCATAGAGTATACCTTTGTTCGTACAGTTGACCGTCTGGACCAAAAAAGGGGTAAACTACCGCCAGACAGACGTGAATTCAAATTTCATTTTAACGAGCGTGAAAGGCCACAAGATCGCTCGGCAATATTTTTATGTTTAGAGGGTCTAAAAAGGGCTTAAAAGAAGACCCGTAGAGGTTACCTTTCTCAGTTAATCCGGATGAGATCGAAAAGCATAAATGCAGTCTCGCCAGATGTTTCTTTCAGATCTCAAAGCGAGCTTGAAAAAAAACAAAGTTAGCTCATGATCGACTCTTTGTGGGTCGATGCCTGGCATCTCCTTGGGGGAGAAGTATGCTCTGACGAAAACATTGTCTACGACACCAGGGGTTCTAGAGTTATTTATCGGTATGGTTTCAGCGATGGTTTCCATATTACCCTCAACATAGACCTCATGTGTGGCCAAGGTATTAATAGGACAAGTCCTATCTCCAGTCATAGTCAAGGTGAATTCTCCGACCTCGATTCTACTTAACTCTGGGACAAAGTATGATCTATGATGAAGATCATCCCAAGGTTTGTCCGGAATAGTCATTGCTTCAATTACTGCTTCATCAGAGAGAAAGACTAAGTCTAATGAATCAGTGTCAGTGAGAGAACCCTGATCCCAAATAGGCTCTAGAAGTTGATCGAACTCTTGTGCAGGAGTTGGATCAGTGTTGGTTGAAGCTTGCTGGACTAAAGAGTATGCTACTTCAGCTACAGACAAGGGCATGGACATGCCCTGGTGCCCTGTCCCATCCATTGTGACCGATGGGGAAGGAAGTATCCACGGATCATCAAAGTATGTCATGCAGAACAACGAAAATTGAAAAATATCAACCTTATGGTGATTGGATATAAAATTGCTATCGCCTTGATAGGCAGGTAATCGAAGGTACCCATCAAAGATAGGCACAAACCAACCCCTATGTTGACTATACCTGGTTGAGGATTATCAATCATCGGGACCATGGATGCCCCCAATGAAGGGTCAAGTCTGGAGAAAGACAATTGATCGATGGTCACTATCCAACCCTCATGCGGAAACAACAAGACCTAGAAAACTGTAGCAACCACAACTTGCATGGCATAATTCCAACTCCTTCCTAACAAGAGGTTATAGTTGAGGGGTGCATCGACTACCTCTACCTCGACACACATGGTCTTCCCTCCTAACTTCACAGGGGAAGAGGGAATGATACCATGTGGTTAGAATGAACAACCATCAAAAGCAGTGAGGAGAGTAGGTGACAGAGACAAAATGGGTTGGCCAACGACCTTCCAACATGCCAATGACATAATGCATGTCGAGGCCCCCTCATTGACCACCATGCAGAAGATATTCCGAGTAAAATTTTTCGTGGGATAAGCCACTACTATCTGAAATGCTATGTGGTAAGGAAGACGAGGTTTTAGGTCGGTTTTATCCAGCATGATTGTACCCGGATTACAAGTATCGGTAGATCCTAAAGAGGTTAACAAGGCTTTCCTCTAGGAAGGGAAACTTTGGAGGACCTCCAAAGTGGACATCGCACAAGGGGTTTGTGATAAATATTCCACAACCTAATAGTTCTAGGCGGCCCTTGAATTTGGGTTGTGAGAATCTTTTTTAAACGTGCCTTTGGGGGTGCATGTCATTGTTTTTCCCAATGACTTCTTAATATGTAGAGGAAGAGATGGGAGTTCGGCTTCTTTTCCCTTCTCAAAAGTGTTTGGTTTACTATAGTCATGCACTCTAGTCGATATAAAAGCATCTCCCTTCACCATATATACATTCGCGGATGTGGGGTTGTTCGAAGGCGGAGAGGGTCCTTGACTACCCCCTTATGCGCTTTTAGAGGCTTGGGTCAGGTTTTTCCCATGTTGAAATGGATTGGTTAAAACAGAAGGTTGTTGTTGCATCACAAAATTTTGGGCCTCTGCAAGATGGGGACATAGGTGGGTCGGGTGGTCTTCCACGCACAGGTTGCATGGATACCTCACTTTTCGTTTCTCAATGTTGTCCCTGCCAACATTATCAATAGGTTTTTTATCCCCCTTACCCTTCTTTCATTGTTTTTTCTTTCCTTCAAGTTACTAGGTGGCCTTTGGATTAGTCGATTGCACTGTGTGTACATCCGACGTTTTGGTAGGGGGAGCAGCCAAAGCAGTAGTTTGGCTGGCTGTTGTGTGTTGTATAGACAACTACTGCAACGTTTTCATCAATTGCTCATCAGGCTTTGTTTGTGTTGAACCAACAATACCATCGACATGTGGTCCCGCTCTCTATCTGGTGTTATCAAGTATTGAGCGTGGCGCATCTGGAAAGATCTCGTATAATAAACCGGACTGAGAATAGATTAGCTCAAGTTGTTGATCTCTCATGATGGCGTCTTCTTCAGAAAATACTCCCGACGTCGTGACATCTTTGGACAATTGTGGGACCAAAGACTTAAGAAACCACTCGAGAAGGAATGCTGGTGGGACTGGTACCTTAATCAAACTCTTTCAACATCTCCATTCTCAAATGTGATCAGAGATATGGTCCGCTTTTGTTTGTGAGAAATTGGCCAGCAATTCAGTGCCAGCATCATATCTCATAGGTAACTGGAAATGGTTTAGGAAAGCCATCGCCAGTTCGCCAAAGGAAGATTATCTTGAGCGATCGATCTCAATGTACCATTTTGCGGCACTCCCAATGAGAGTACGTTGAAAGGTAGATGAGCACCAATTGCTCAGCAGGATTTGTTTGTGCTGAACCAACAATACCATCGACATGTGGTCCCGCTCTCTGTCTGGTGTTATCAAGTATTGAGCGTGGCGCATCTGGAAAGATCTCGTATAATAAACCGAACTGAGAATAGATTAGCTCAAGTTGTTGATCTCTCATGATGGCGTCTTCTTCAGAAGATACTCCCAACGTCGCGACATATTTGGACAATTGTGGGACCAAAGACTTAAGAAACCACTCAAGAAGGAATGTTGGTGGGACTGGTACCTTAATCAAACTCTTTCAACGTCTCCATTCTCAAATGTGATCAGAGATATGGCTCGCTTTTGTTTGTGAGAAATTGGCCAACAATTCAGTGCCAACATCATATCTCACAGGTATCTTTCAACGAGTTAGATGAGCACCAAAGATGGAAGGTAGTCACATGATCTCCTGGATCTTCGTTAGGCTTGGCTTCGAATTTTGGGATGTCCGAAGGAAACTTCGTCGGCATAGAAGGCCAATGCGGTTCATGACAGATAGGGTCATTCAACAACCTTGTCAATTCTAGAAAATGCAAGGTTGCCAGGAAGGGTAGTTTGGGTTGTTGGTGATAACCTGGGAAAAAGAGGCCTGGAGTTTGACTGGCACTAGGTTGCCAGGAAAAGTTCGGTTGCTAGCCTAGGTTCTAGTAAAAACCATGGCCATGGCCAACGTATGGATTTTTCATGTGAGGAGACATCATCGACTGATTTCCAAAATAGGACATAGATGGTTGGGAATGCATTACATTTGAAGGACTTTGGGAAGGGTTGCCCCATGTCAGTCCTATGGGGATAGGCATAGTGCTTTGTCCGAGGTTCCATTGATTGTGAAATGAATTACCCTAGATCGAAATTCCTGATGAGGGAACTGATCCCTACCAATAATTTCAAGGCCCTGATGCGAAAGAAGTTCCTGGGTGTGCCCCCTGTGCAGGAATAGTACCCTACATAGGAATAGGTTGTCCAAAACTGGGGTTTCCCCCAGTTGGAAAAGTAGCTGACGAGAAGGCATTGTTACCAAATGCACCGAACAAAGAAAACGGTGTCGAAGCTACCAACATATTATGTGAAGGTGTTCCTTGACTCCTCGCTCCAAATAAACTATGGTGTGCAGGTGGCCCGACAGATTGTTGATGCGAGCCACCGAGTGAATGGGATGAAGGAGGTATATGACCTCCCCCGTAAGGGAAAGAGTTAAAAGGAGCAGGAGTGCCCCCCATGTTTCCTTACAGAGGAGATTTAGAGCTCCCTGCCCCCAGACCTGAAGTCTGTGAAGTGGAGTAGGAAAGTACATGACTTGTACCTGATCTAGGCATCCCGTATGAGAAAGAAGGGCCTGTCGCATGTGGTGTGAAAGGGGTTGTGGCCGCCGCCAGAGACAGGATCAGACGACTGTGTGAGGTAGAGGAATCCAAGACCATGGTGACTCAGACCGGTGATGGTGGGTTAGGAGGTGGAAACTCTCCTGTGGTGACAACTGTAGTGGGAATTGAAGAATTCCCAGAAGAAGTAACAACATTTGTTTCCATTGCTGCATGCGACACTGTCTGGCACTCATAAGGATGAATCGGTACGATGGTGGGTGCAGAAATATCAGTGATGGAGGTTTCAGGGGGACCAAGAGCTTTCACTTCAAAGTATAAGACAATTAATTCCTCCTGATGTTGTTTGGGCACAACTTCGTGTGACCCGGTCGCTTCAAAAGACCCTTGTTGTTCTATCTTTCGCCTTAGTGGTGGTGGGGGTGGCTCCAGTGTAACCGGTGATAGGCCTTGAAGCCTTCATGACTGGTGGAGCTCATGATCCTCCACTATGTGAGAAGATCAAAGACACACTAGGGTAGTCTAACCGTTCAAAAACAAAACACACTAAAAAAGTCCCTATAAGATAAAACAGGAAAACACTAAATTAATTGGAAGAACAGTTACAACAACCAACACTAGAGAAACTTACCGGTGCAAGTGCAACTCGAAAATGAAAGCACCCTCCAAGTATACTCTGCAAAGCATGGCACGATGTCTATCCTAGGTACCGCGGTATACCCCCGTAGTCATCTGTGTATCTCCCTAGAAAAGATAGGCAACTAGGTTGCCAACGCGCGAATAGTCACCAGGCGGGTACAGCCAAAAGTTGGGTAGACCACAATGAGCAGGGTATCGAGCCCAAAACCTGTCAAGGGTATCGAAAGCAAATGGTACAGAAGACAAATGAATACCTTGAATGGATTCGAGACCCACGAATCCCCGTGGCAAATGCAATCGGCGAAATCCCAAAACAAGCCCTCTATATGTGTTCTCCACTACTATTGGTCTAGCTTTGGAGGGGTTATCTCTGCTACCTTTCTGCACACGACCTCATGTTTATCCCCTGTGTTAGAGGGGGGTCCTAGATAACTTTCATGATACTGGACTTGGACACTCCCTAACTCAGAATCCAATGTTTGATTTTAATGGACTTGAAGAGTTTCCTCTCCAACCTAATCTAAGGCCCTAATCCTAAACTAGTTGGTTAACCCTACAAACATAAAAGTCTAATAAATTTTAGATTTAGTGTTAATTTTATGGCTTGTATTATGTAAAAGGGTATGAAAGTGAAACTAATGATGTTTGAAAGATGAAAGTAAAAATGAACAGAAAGATGGAAACAAAAATCTTCACTTAACGAAAATTTTCAACAACTTTTCAAATTTTTTTTAATTTTCTATGATCTTTTGAACAGAAAAATCAAAGCAATATTTCACTCGACTACGAGCTACTTACGATCTAAGTAAACTATCAAGAACTTATGAAAGCAAAGACTTTTCCCTGGTTACTAATGCAAAACAACACTTTTCAACCAAACAAGAAAATGAAAGATTTTTTTTTTATTTGAATGTTGACAAAGCAAAAAGGAAAAATATCAACAAGTCAAAAACCAAGAAAAAAGTTTTGGCCTAATCACAGATAAAAAAGAATCACTTCAAGAAATCACACACTAGCAACTTAAAAAAGGACTCTCACACTTGTCTAAAAACCCTCAAGAAATTTTTTTTATGACAACTTTTAAATGAAAAAAGAAAGCTTTGGCTAACATCAACCCTAAGATACTGAATGCTAGGATAGAGATTCAAAAACCTGAGAGGTATAACTCTTGTCAAGGGAAAGGATGACTACCTCACCCTCAACAAAAACTATCCTGCACAAGCACACTATTGACAGTTCAACAACAAGCATGTGCACGCGAGCTATGTAGAGCCAGAGGGTGTGTACATGCGCGTTGGCCTTGTATAGGCCGCGTGTATCTTGAAATATCTGAAACAAATAAAAATAGGCAATCCAAACCAGGAAGAGACCATTGATATTGAGAACCAGGATCTCTTGAAGGCTTAGACACTCTTTTTAATAGAAAAAGGAAAACAATGTAAGGAAAAAAAATCGTAAAACAAACCAATCTGAGATGAGACTGCAAACAACCAAGACTAGAAAAAGTTCCTAAAAACCCCTGAGAATGACTGATTCTGACAAGGAAGAGGATGATTGCCTCAAAATTTTTATGGAATCTACACGCTATTGTTACTTCTTCAGCTAGCGTTTACACGCGGGCTGTAAGAAAGTAGGGCGTGGGTACATGCATGCAGACCTTATGCAGGCCATGTGCACCTCTATGGATCTCGAAAAAACACAGTCAAGAAAATAACAGAGATAGTTAGTATGGAAGACCAGACTCTCTGTTAGCTCAGACTTTGCAGAAACTTTAAAAAACATGAAAGAAAACTAGTCTTTTAAAACTACCCAAAAATATTACTAGGAACCCTAGAGACTTCCCCAGTATGGTCGCCAATTCTGTTGTGGTGGGAAATCCCCCTATGGACTAGCATTTAGGTTTATATTATGCATTCATATAAGACCGAAAGAATCCTATTTTCTACCATTTCCCTAGACTTAATCCCCATTTCTTTCAAGCAAACACATGGTTACACGAACATACCTTGTTCCGGACATTCGATGTCGATCCTTCTTCACGCTTGATCGCTTCCTAGTAGCTATCCTCCTAAGACTAACTGCGTACAAAACAAACAAAAAACTCTACATGCATTTGTTCTACAGATTAATGGGTTAGAGATTCAAACATATATTCACTAAACTATGAAGAAATCATATAGTGGGGCAGGAAAAGCATTTTTTTATTATTAACTTTAATGAATCAACTTACAATGTCGAGACCGGCCACTGCTCTGTGAACCTGATTCTGGGATCCTCTTAAAATGTCCTCCAACTTCTTTGCTCTGTATCTCTTCTTGCACAAGGATGGCTAAAGGGTTGGGACAATGGGAATGTGCAATTGGGCAGAGTTTCTTTACTCTTATTCTCCTCCTCCAAATAGGACCCCTAACCCTTATTTTATAGGCTAGAAGAAGCTAGGTATTTGAGCGAACCCTCAGCCATGCATGGCCGAAAGATTCAGTTAACTCACCCAAAGTTGTGTGTTCCATCGACAAATTTCCTTTTTTCGTGCTTCTGAAGGTCCACGCGGGTTGTAGTGGGCCAGCTAGCTTGGACACTGTAGATCCATGCCAGTTGTAGTGGGTCAGCTAGTGTGGACTTTTAAAAATGGAGTTTTTAGAAGAGTTGTTCAGTAGTGTTTTGGGAAAGAAGGAATCTGAGATGGCCTGATGCTAGGTAAGCATTTATGGTGCAAACTAGGGTTATAACAATAGCTTGTAGGGATTTTTATCAGTGTTGTTTCTGAGCATTACTCTGTTTTGAATGTGAACTGATGTATGCACTACCTATGTCCAAAAAATATTTGTCAATTTGTAACCCATTAGTATTGTTTGAGTCATTTCCTGTGTAATTATCATCCATTACGATAATTTTCCTTTGTCTTTGAACCACTCTCTGAACCAATCTATGAATCCATGCTCTCTTCCACTATCATATATATATTAAAACTTGCTAAGTCTTCATACAAATCCATCTCTGTCCATACTGTCCAAGACTCTACTTGCGCAATTGTCCATAATGCTAACCCATTTATCATTATACTATCAAACTGTACTTTTTCTAACTGATTGCTCTGAATATGTCTTCTCAAACTCTGCAAGCTGCTCGAAGGATGGTTCTTTGGTCTATCACAACTATCGCATAGACTCCCCCTGTCTAATATTCATATTACTTG
>JZKD02S1598274.1:419063-441025 GCA_000966675.3 Picea glauca
CCATCTAGGATAGTTTCACCAACAATTTCCTTGATCTTCATCTCATTATTCCACATACAAGAATGGGTCCTCCAACCATTCTTCTAGGATAAATCAATCCACAAAGTGTCTTCCCGTGAGGGATTTCACCATAAGGGCACCACTTTGGAGTTCATCCATTTGTGAACCTTATCAATCATGATAAGACAATAATGAGAGCATGGGTCCTCCAACCATTCTTCTAGGATAACTCAATCCGCAAAGTGTCTTTCCATAAAGGAAAATCTATTTAATTAGATTTTCCTTTATGTTACAATGCATAAACTATATGCTTATTCTTCTCATATATAATGAAATGCAGATGCTTAGGCAATCATCTTTTATAATCTTCAGTCAATATTATTTCAATGTACACTTGAAAATTTATAATTGATACCAAGGGTGTCATTCTTCTTCATTCCCTTCAAGAGTTACCTTTCAGTGAGTACCAAGGGTTCCATCTTTACACATGCACTTCAAGCATCCAACTTTATTGGTGGGGGAAATGGTGCAATAGTTAAGACTTTTTTAACTCAACCTTTGTCCCCCTTTTTAAGAAACTAATGGTTTATGAGAAATAAGGATCTCAACTTATTGCACATCCCTCAAAAATTTGTGACCTTCCCTCATGGAAATGTGAAACCTATAAGTAAAAGTATCACTAGATTTTCAACCTAGGTCATGGAAAAGGAGTTCTAATAGGGAGAAACATAAATGTTGTTCCTCCTTTCCTAATAATACCCTATAAACTTCCACACAAACCCATTTCCCATATGTGGACTAATCAGAAATCATGTTACATGTGCTTTCACACACTACAATCAATGCAACAAATAGTTCCATAGTCAAAATCAAACCATATCATCAATCTAGAGTCCAATACAATTTTGATGCAATCCCATGTCGATATACACCTATGGTTTTCCTATCACACTAGACAAGCCATTAGTAGCATATGCAAGTTAATGTATCCAACATTTTCATTTCAAAGTGTCATAATCATATGAATTGACATTTCCATTAAAGTTATATCAATTTATTTTTAATCCATCCATGTTATCATAAAAACATTTAAATGAGCCCATTTCAAATCATCACTTATATCTATTCAAATAATTAAAAAGTTTGAGTTTCATCATAAAAGTACAACTCAATAAATTGAGCCATTTATGCACAAATTCCCTCAAATAATAAGATCTAGTATTTCAAATGAGTAGAAACAAATGGGAACTACATACACCCCCTCTTTAGGAAACTTCATACTAAAGTTGTAGAATAAATATGGAAACTACTAACACATTTCAATTGCATCCTCCCAAGTTGTGGATCTGGGACTATAAATATCCTACTATACCTTTACCTATTCTACCAAGAAATATCGAATATATTGAGTGCATTGGTACAAAATGTAGATGGGTTCGGCCATTAGGGCCCCCTTGTCCAACATATGGAAATAACTCAAATCAATCACTTGAGAAGGATATTAAATATAATGATGTAACATAGATACATGAAAAACATAATGCATATGTTCTAATGATAATGGAAATACAAGACGCTAAAAATATGGTCCCATTATTTCAATAATTTCAAATGGTCCCACATATCACGGAGACAACTTAGCTCATTTTCTTTAATTGATCTTTTTTACATTCACACCCATAAGAATACTTTATCCCCATCTTTGTAACTTTTATCAAGTCTATGCATATCCACATAAATCTTATTTCAGTCTTGTGCTCCTTTCAACCTTCCCGTAGTCATATTCATTTGCTCTTCCATTTCTTGGATTACCTGTGATCTAACTAGGACTATATCTTCTAGTCTACCCCAACTAAGAGGTGTCCTACATGGTCTAACATACAAAAATGTAAATGGTGCCACCTTTATTGAACTTTGATAAGTATTGTTATATGCAAATTCAACAAGAGGTAAAAACTCATTTCAACATTTTTATTGATCCATCACATACATATGTAACATATCTTCCAATATTTCATTTATTCTTTTGGTTTATCCATTAGTCTCTGAGTTGTATGATGCAATAAAATTAATTTGTGTTCCTAATTCTTATTGGAAACTTGTCCAAAATATTCCCAAAAATATTTATTCTTTATCCAATATTATCTTCTTTGGAATTCCTTGTAGTCTTACAATCTTGTTGATGAACACTCTTGTAATATATTGTTCTTGACAAGTAGTCTTTATTGGGATAAAATGTGTTTGGTTAAAATGTCTACTACCACAAATATAAAATCAGGTCTCCTCGATGTCATAGGTAATACAATAATGAAATCCATTGAAATCACTTCCCATTTTTATTCTAGTATCACGTAGCTACAAAAATCCTATTGAGTGCCAATGTTCATCATTCACTTGTTGATACTCAACAAATCTAGCTACAAAATTAAATATGTCCTTCTTCATCCCATTCCAAAAGAACAATGGTTTTTGGTCCACGTTCATCTTCTTGAATCCTAGATGAGCCATAAAAATTTCTCTATGATCTTGTTTTAATCTTAAATTGTGAATTTCATGATTTGGTAGTACAAAAATTATTCTACAAAATTGTAATAATCCATCATCATCCAAGGATTACCATTCATATTTTGAAATTTTCATCACTTCATTCTCTAATTATAGCTTAATTTATTTGTACCATTTATCTTTTGATTGTAACTTCAATATTTTTTCTCACAAATTTGTCTTTAATGGAAAATTTGAGAAAACATGTGGCCTTCGACTTGAATCATTCGCCACTCTATCTAGTGTTCCTTTAATGAATGATACATTGAAATCCATGGTAATTTTTGTAAATGTGTTGAACCTGCACAAAATAGATCTAGCTAAACAATAATACACACATTTGCAGAGAGAATTGGAGAAAGAAGAAGAAGGAGAGAAAGAATGAAATAATTCTCATTAACTGTTGCAAATAATGAATAATTTACACATGATATACTTTGTATAAATCAATGGGTGTGCACTGAAGGAAAACCAATGTGCCATAGTGGTGTTCTAGAGTGATATTGACACACACCAACAGTTACAAGAGTGAACTTCCACCTAATCTAGTCTCTCAGGAAGTTACGGGAGTGAACTGCCACCTAGTTGAGTTAACTAGTTAACTAGTCCTCAATTAAATGACTGAACAGAGAGTAGTGAGGGGTTAACGCAAGGAATCAAGGATAATGCACCAGTCTGGTGATGATCCCAAGGCAAGGTTTAATTATCATGGTGATAAAACCAATGCAAAATCTAAACTCAACTCAACTAGTCAAACTGAAGTGTCAATTGAAAGAGAATATTCTCCCCTAAAATATAGGAGACTAGATAATCACTAATTATGACTAATAAACAAGGAAAAATCTTAGGAAAAATAAATCCTAGGTGTGTTTGAAGTAACTCCAACACCCCCCCTGAACATGACTATGGTGAAAATAAAGAATGGGCCCCGACAACGAGGCCATGTTAGGTACCCAAATACAAAATATACACTAAAAATAAAGTGAGGAAAGAGGGAAAACCTCATGGGANCCCCCCCTCAAGGTAAAATGTGTGTAAAAAAAAGAACTATAGTTTCTAGGAAACTGTGTCCTTCACTCCAAGATGACTTCGCAGAGAAGGCCTTGGTGAAGATGTTTGTCATCTATTTTGTTGAAGGACATAAATGTAAGTCAATGATCCCCTCGTGTACTAAGTCCTGGATGTAGTGCATGTGGATATCAATGCACCTCGTCCGTTGTCTCTGAAATGGATCTCTAAAAACTTCAGAGTGCTCTGGTGTTCACACCAGATGATGATTGGTCGATGAAACTAAATGCCCAAATTAGTGGGAAAATGTTGTAGCCACATACCCTGAATGGTTATGTTAACTACCCCTTTGTCCTTTGCCTAGACTGAAGATAGATCAATGGTGGATTACTTCTTGCTCAAAAAACAGATAGGCCCGGAACCAAGACTGAGTGAGTAACCCGATGTGGACTTGCGATCAGTGATATTTCCAGCCCAGTCAGAATTCATAAACTCGATGAGATCTAATGTAGAGTCTTTTGCATAATGAATCCCAAAGGTGATGGTGCCATGTATGTATCGAAGGATATGATTTTCAACCTTCTAATGTAGCTAATGCGGCTCTTGCATGAACCTAGAAACTGCACCAACTACATAGGAGAGGTCTGGTATGGAGTGTGTGAGATACAACAAGCTCCCCACTAGATATATGTATAGTGTGATGTCAACCAGTGGAGTCTCCCCACCATCCTAAAGTTTGACTCCTGATAGTAAAGGAGTCAGAGGAGACTTGCAGTCTGTCATATGAAATCTCTCAAGGAGATCTCGTGCATACTTGGCCTGAGACAATTCGATGCCTGATGCATCCTGACTATTCTCGAGTCCAAGGAAGAAGTGTAGCAGACCCATGTCCATCATAAAAAGATTGTCATGTAGAATCCTCTTGACTAAACAATCATTGAATTCGAGCAATCAGTGATCAACAAATCATCAACATACATAACTAAAAGTAGAAGTGAATCAGTCATCCTAAGCATGTAGACATTCGAGTCTGATTTACAATGTACAAAGTTCTGTGACAACAGGTAGGAGTCCATCTTTCCATAACATGCCCTCAGAGCCTGCTTAAGGCCATAAAGGGACTTCTTCAGTCGACAGACCAAAGATGAGTCCTGCATAAATCCCTGGGGCTTCTCCATATAGATATCCTCAGAGATATCACCATGAATAAATGCATTCTTCATGTCCATCTGATGGACTCCCCATTCTTTGGCTATCACAATGGCAAGTGCCAATCATATGGAATCCATATTTGCTACTGAAGCAAAGGTCTCATCATAGTCAATACCATGAACCTATTGAAAGCCTTTGGCGATAAGCCTGGATTTTTATCTACTAATATGTCCATCCGTTGTTCTCTTGGTCCTGTATACCCATCTGCATCTAAAAATTTTCCTCCCAGAAGGAAGGGGAACTAGATCCCAAGTCTGGTTCTCGAGGAGAGAGTTGTACTCCTCCTACATGGCGGATTCCCAAAAGGGATTTCCAGCAGCCTCACCATAAGACCATGGATTTGAAGATTGAACCAAGAAAAGATGCATGGAGGGAAATGGTTCAGTGGCAGTGAGTGCAACATGAGGCTCCTTGAAACCATATCAATTCCTCCTAGTTTCGGCTAGATCACCAACGAGATCCCCTACATCATGAAGAGTAGTTTGTGCCCACTTGGGCCTCTTCTCTGGCTCTACAACTGCATATGGATGCTCTAAATATGCATCTGACTGTATTGACTTTGAATCTGAATCATCTGAGTCCTCTAAATCATAACTCTCATCTAAAGAGTAAGCATATGCATGCTCATCATATTGAACAAGTGGAAGAATGAAGGTGTCTGCATGCGGCTGTTGAGGTACATGTGAGACACTTTACTCGAATTGGACACTTCTCTCAATGATGAGTCAGTCTGAGAAAAGATAAATAAGTCTATATCCCTTCACACCATCGAGGTATCCGACAAAAAATCACTCAGTGATCTGTGGATCAAGTGCCTTCCTCTTTTCAAAGGAAATCTGAGCCCAAGCATGTGAACTGAAAATGTGAAAGTGGGTCACTTCCGGTTTTAGGCTGCTCCAAGCCTCATAAGGGGGTCTTTTCCTTGAAATATATATGGGGAGATCTATTTTGGATGTATGTTTCACAATTAATTTCTTTTTCCCATAGTCTCTGTGGTAGAGACTTTGCATGCAACATGAAAGATGCCATATCCTTTACAGACCTATTTTTTCACTCGACAACTCCATTTTGCTACGAATTATAGGGAAATATGTGCTGCAACTGGAACCCTACCTCATGGAAAAGATAATGGATATCATGATTTACATAATATCCTCCATTATCATTTCAAATTACCTTGATATTCTTTTTGGACTATGCCTCAACCAGGGCTTTAAAATCTTTGAGGTGTTGAAAGAGCTTGGATTTTTTCCTGAGAAAGTAGATCCATGTAAAACGTTAGAAATCATCAACACAAATGAGAAAAAAACTTTCTTTGTTGATCGATGGATGTGGAAAAGGACCCATAAGGTCACTATGGATCAGATCTAAAGGTGCAGAAGCTCTTTGAGACTTTCTCTTGTTGAATTTCTCTTGAGGGTGTTTCCCAAGAACACATCCCTCACACACTCCCTTGGAGAAATGGATGTATTGTAGACCATCAACCAATAATTTATTTCTAAGATGTTGCATGTATCTGAAATTCAAATTTCCAAACCTTTTGTGCCATATCCTACTACTTTCATCAGCATTAGTTAGCAATAAAGCATAATCAGGTTCAATGAATTCATAAAATGTATACAATCTAGACTGATGATTTACCTGACTGGTAGCAACCCTGGAGTTGGTTTTCATGTCGTAGATGTCCATGAAATTTGGTGTGAATATGAATTTCTTTCTATTTCCAGAATTCATCATCTGATACACGGAGAGAAGGTTGACATAAAGTTTGGGAACATGCAACACATTCTCGAAGCTTCTGTTGGTGAGTTCAATCCTTCCTTTGCCGATGAATTTGACAGAAGAGTTGTCCCCCATCAGAATAGGAGGACCTTTGCATGCATCCAAAGAATAATATAATTATTTTGAGACAACCATGTGATGTGATTCTCCTGAATCTATGATCCAAGCATCGAGAGAGGAGTTGTTGGCAATCAAGGCATGGCTAGAATTGCCTTTCTTGGAATTCAGATCTTCTGGCTTCTTCTTCTTCTTGGCACCCTTAGGGATGTGATCTCCAAGGTTGTTGTTTTGAAATATTTGAGACATCAGATCTATTTGTTTTTTACATGCATGCATATTCTGAATGGAATCCTTTGTGACAGTACGTGCATTCTCCCCTTTTCTTCCCCTTTCCCCTTTGGATCTAGAGGCATCGATGAAGGGTTTTGTGTACCATTCCTTCTTTAGATGTGCATGAGATTTCCATTTATCTTTATATTTATATTTCTGATATTTGTGGCTGCCATATTGCATAGTGAGTGCATGTGCCTTTGGGCCTTTGATTTTTCCCATGTTGATGAGCTTGGTTTCCTCTTGTGTCAGGGCTTCGATAAAATCCTCAAGAGAAGGCATCTTCCAGGTGGCTCCTGAGGTGAATCTAACAGAATGGAATGTGGATACGAATACATAGAATTTAGGACCAATCTTGGAGAGAATGGTGAGTACCATTTGTTTCTCCTCCTTCAATTTAACAACCCCGCAAGCTTTGAGTTACGACAGTAAATCCTTGAATTTTGTAAAGAAATCTTGGATATTGTCGAAGCTTTTCAGATCCAATGTGAGAATATCCACCTCCATCATGTGTCCCCTCATCTCATCCTATTTTCCAAAGATCCCTTACAAGATGGTCCATGCTTCATTGGGATTCTTATAGGAAGATATGTGAAAAAGGAGATCAGGAGAAATAACACTGCAAATTGTTTCGAGTGCCTCATCCATGAGATTTAAGTACTTGTATTTTTGTATGTCTGATGTTAGTTATATATTTGTATTCAAGGTTAACATGTACAAACCTATGGTTCAGAGATGTATGGATATTTTCTCCTTCCATGAAAAATAGTTGTAAGGTGTAATAATGAATTCGTTTTTGGAAATCCATCTTTCCTCTCTCTTCAATATTTTGTACCTGCAAAACATTTTCGGTGTGGATTTTTCTTAGTAGTCTGTCGAATATGATACCATGTAAATGTGTTGAACCTACACAGAATATATATAGCTAAACAATAATACACACATTTGTAGAGAGAATTGGAGAAAGAATAAGAAAGAGAGAAAGAATGAAATAATTCTCATTAACCGTTGTGAATAATGAATAATTTACACATGATATACTCTGTATAACTCAATGAGTGTGCAATGGAGGAGAAATAATGTGCCATAGTGGTGGTATAGAGTGATTTGGACACACACTAGCAGTTATGAGAGTGAACTGCCACATAGTCTAGTCTCTCAGGCAGTTACGGGAGTGAACTGCCACATAGTCTAGTCTCTCAGGCAGTTACGGGAGTGAACTGCCACCTAGTTGAGTTAACTAGTCAACTAGTCTTCAGTTAACTGACTGAACAGAGAGTATTGAGGACTTAAATCAGGGAATCAAGGGTAATGCACTATTCTGTTGATGATCCCAATTAAAGTTTGAATTAGCATGGTGATGATCCCAATGTTCCATGGTGATAAAACCAATGCAACATTTAAACTCAACTCAACTAGTCAAACTAAAGTGTCAACTAAAAGAGAATATTCTCTAAGTAGAATATTCTCCCCTAAAATATAGGAGACTAGATAATGACTAATTATGACTAATAAACAAGGAAAAACCTTAGGAAAAATAAATCCTAGGTGTGTGTGAAGTAACTCAAACAATTTTGATTACCTCCTATGTCTAGAATCCAAATTACTCTACATAAATATGTGTTTAAGTGCATGATGATCTATCTTCAACTCAATTTTTCTTCCAACTTGATGCAGTAAGAAAAACTACGCGACCACCACCTGGCGCTCTCCTGCTCACAAGATCGATCTAAATTCCCCTTTGAGCCAAAGCGGCTCTTTCGATTCCTCCGTGGAATCTCTACTAGAAACCTGATCCACAGGTCCTTAATCCAACCAAACAACTCTCTGCACTCAACCGTGATATTCCCCAAATCAGTTTCGGGTTTCGGGGTTTCGTGATCCCCGTCGTCAAGATTTCCTGTCCCCGTGACCTCTCGATCACCAATTTTCCGATGCACTCCTTTCGGCCTTAGCCCCTCCTGGCTATACTCTGGTCCATATGACCGACTCTCATAAGACCGTAGCCTTATATACTCTTATCAGGATTTCAGACCTTCAAGTGATAGAACGCACTTGTCCTTAGGATCCGCGATCCTCCGATTTCTCGATACGCTTTAATTTCCGCTAGCCTCCTGGATAGAATCATGGTCCATGCGACCTCCCTTTCATATGACCACAGTCCTATATTCCTTTCGGGACTTCGAGGTTTCAAATGCTGAAATGCATTTGCCCACAGGACTGTCGATCCCTCGAATCCCAATTCTCCAATATGCTGATAGCTGGCCCTCTCGGTGGCGCTTTCCTCCTTCTTGTCGAGGTTTCAGACTTCACAATTTCTAAATGCAAGGACTTCTTGTCCACGAAACCCCCGATTTCCCAATTCCCAAAATGTCGATGGATGACCTTCCTTTCAGGAAATCTCCTGGGTGCTCTAATCTCCTCCACGTGTCCTCCTCTAATGGACGGTCCTGATCGCTCCTCGTGATTTCGGGACTTTCATTACCCCGATGACAGAAAGCCTCTGTCAACTCAAAACCCCAGTAGTCGATATACCGATGGGTCACTCGATCTCCTGTCCTTGAGACTCCCGATATGCCGATCGCTGAAGTCCCGATATCCTGACATCAACTTCGGGACCTTCACCTCTGCGAGTTTCAGTGTCGGATCTCCGAAATGGATGATCACGCGACACGCGTCCTCTCACAAACCAACGAATGTGATTCTTTCACTGTTTCAGGACTTGGAATGTCCCAGATTTCTCGACCTAAGGATCTCCGATATCCTGAGTGTCGATATCCCGATGCACCAATGCCTCTCGTCAGGACTTTCACCTCGGTTATTCCCGATGGTAAACCTCGTGCAGCTCCTGTCCGATCCGACGATTGATGGATATCTGGGTGAACATCCAACAATCCACAATTTCCCCTTCTGTGCGCTCCTCCTGTGCGTCTTTCTGGATGTAGAAGCCAATGGTCCATATCTTTTTGGCTGATCCAAAGGCCGATGTTGCTCCCTCCTGAGTTGTTGCGCTTTCTTCCTGCACTTGGAAGAATTCCAAGTTTCCAAAGGTCTCTACCTTTGCCTTCCTTCTCTGCGAGCTCCTTAGCTTTAATCCTCGCTTCACGCGTGGAAACGTTGTTCCTCCTGAGTTTTACTCCCTTCGAATCCTCAAGGGATTTCAATGTCTTCGCTTCTACAGATTCTTCACGCACACACAGTGCTATCTCTCCTGAGATTCTCAAACACTCAGACCCCTAAGGGATTTTGTCTTTCTTCCCTTCTCCCTCAGATGGAGAAATTGGATGCCCTCCTGGCTATCCTCTGCCTCAAGCAACCTCTTGCTGAGTCTGCAGAGTGTTCAACAACCCTGTGAAGATCCCTCAATGGATTCTTCCTTCAATTACAGAACTCAAAGAGTTCTCTTCTCTTCCCTGTGCCTACCTACATGTTGTCTCAATGCCCTCCTGGTAGAGTATCTTCTCGCAGAACTTCCAGCAGTTTTGTCTCCTTCTGCGCACCCTATGCGCCTGCTCAATGCCCACTTGGCAGAGCTTCACATAATCCTCAATGATTTTGGTTCTTCTTCCTGAACTCATAGCAGAGCTCTCCCTCTGTGCACTCCTTGCACCTACTCAATTCCCACTTGGCAGAGCTTCACAAAATCCTCTAGTGATTCTGTCTGCAACTGTGTCTCTCCTACACAACCTTACCTCCAATTTGTTCAGCAACCTTGAGGTCTTCCCTGAGTTTTTGATTCCAGTTCTTGTGCCGCAACACGTCTTTGTATGAACCCACAGAATTCAGAAGTGCAACCTCTGTGCACGGCTTATCAGAACCCGCAGAGTTCTGTCACACCCTCTTGGTGTGAAGCCTCAAAGACCTTCACCTGAAATCAGAGACACTCCTGCAAACGCACACCTATAGCATACACCTACAACATACAATGGAACACACACAGACATTCATTCAACACAAAATACATGCAGGAGAAACTGCTTCTGTTTATATTAAAATGGCAAATTCCTGTTTGTAGAAGGTGTTCCTGAGCACGGCATGTAACAAGGTCTCGGATCTTCTCTCTTCTTCTCTCTACTCGCAGATCCTCTTCAACTACAACTCAAATCAACTACCACTACTTCAAAATGAGACACGAAATCTCTTTTACCTGAGGGGGCTCTTCGAGCTCTTCCCTCCAACCTACCTACCCTATTCAATTACATTGAATAGCTATCTAGTCCACTATCCGGATCTAGATCTCAACCATACAAACGTTAAAGGTCGATCTACCTAATGCCTGCACAAAGGCATGGCTTCCCATCTCAACAGCTTAAACATTTAATTACATTCAATTTAGATTTAAATGAGGACTGTACCTCTCTCTTCAGCTCTGAATGCACGCACTTGACACGGCTGGCTGGCTAGCTGGCTGACGTGGAGAGAAGCTCCTTCATCAAACTCCTTAGCTGCAAAATTCATGAGCTCCTACTCATGAGCTTCCCATCTCAGCTATGGGAATCCTCCTGGATTCCAAATTATCCTCTGGAGTTGTTCATCTGCTCCATTTTCCTGCTGCTGCTTCTGCACTGCTGTTGTTGTTGTTGTTGCTGCTTCCTTCTTCTTGTTCAGCCTCTCCTTGTTGATAGTGTCTACTGATCGGATCATCAGCTCCATGATCTCTTTGATCACTTCGTCCAGCTGCTCCCATGGTTGGCTCTGCTCAAGCAGTCTCCTCAGCTGCAAATTTTTTTGGCACATGAGCAGATCATCATGATCTCCCATGCCTCCTTCATTAGTTTCCAACTTCACCTGTTGGATGTGCACGCTCTACACTTTCACCCTTCTCTCCAGGGCTTCAACCTGTTCTCACAGATCAGCAAAGCAATTGTTGTTTTCTCCTTCTTCTGCAACCTCCCATGTTGCAGTCTTCTCAGCTTCCTGGCTGAAAATATTGAGCCATTCCTCAGAATGCTCATCATCCTCTTATGCTTCTTCTGCTATCAGCTTCAGTTCTACAGCTTCCTGGCTGAATATGTTGAGCCATTCCTCAAAATGCTCATTTTCCTCTCCAGCTTGGGCAGCCTCAGATATCTGCTCCAATCCTTCTTCCCTGACAGTCTCAGCTAACTATTCTTCTACTGTTGTTGCACCTGCAACATAGATTTATGTCTCCTGCTGGGCAAGTGGTAGGAATACTCCAATTCCCCCAATCATCAGAATATTATCCTGATATTCCTCCTCCTTTGTCAGCTGCACATGTTGATCCAAACTCATTTCCGAGCTCACCTTCTCTATCAGCTCTTCTGGTTGATTCCAACTCATTTGCCCATCCATGCCCAACTGGCAATATGGGATGCTTCTGCTGCCCTCCTGGCAGGTTATGAGATCCTGCAGTGACCTCATATCATTGCCCAGCTGGAAATGTGAAATTCCTCAGTTGTCCTCCTGACAGTCTCTGAGATCCCGCAGTGATCTCCACTTGTTGCCCATTTGGAAAACTGGAATTTCCTCTCTGCCCTCCTGGTAGTTCTTGAGATCCTCAGCCGATCCCATTTCATTTCCTTCACCAAGAATTCTCCCAATCTATGGTTTACACACCTAAACCAACTCCTCAGGTCCGTCAAGGTTTTCAGCGTACCTCAACCATCCTCTTAACAGCTTCCGCTGCCTTCTGACCATCAAATCCTTGACTGGACATTTTTCTTTCGTCTCCTTCATGGGCCATTCATACACCCATCTCAGCTTTTCTATGTCTGCCATTATTTCAGAGAGCTCTTTATCCATCTCTGCAAGATTTTCTGCCTTGCTCTTATTCCCAGCATGTCTATGGTCTTCAGTAACCATGGTGTTGTCTCTGTCTACTCTCCTAGAAAACCTGTTGCTGTCACTCTGCACTAAGAGTGTTACCATCTTCATCCTCCAGTCCTGCTGACTGCCTTCGTGATTGTTGCCTACCTGCAAACAATCGCCACAGAGTCTCCAACGCTCTGTCTTCTTTTCTCTCCTCTGTTTGAAATATACAAACAAAATCCCACTCTGATACCACTTGATTTAGTAAGAAAAGCTACACGACCACCACCTCGCGCTCTCCTGCTCACAGGATCGATCTAAATTCCCCTTTGAGCCGAAGCGGCTCTTTCGATTCCTCCATGGAATCTCTGCTAGAAACCCGATCCAAAGGTCTTTAATCCAACCAAACGACTCTCTGCACTCAACCATGATCTTCCTCAACTCAGTTTCGGGTTTCAGGGTTTCTTGATCCTGTTATTGGATAAATCCGTAAGTGCGGACACAAACTGATCTCCCTAGATCCACCTGGATCTAGAACAAAATAGGACAGAATAATACTCTTTCCCTAGATTTAGACTATTGAATGAACTAGGAGATAAGAATAATGAACATACCTTATGATCGCTTCCTCGGGTCTCTGTTGTCCAGCTTCGCTCCAATGCTCTTTTGCCGTCAAGACCAAGACAACTCAAACCAATTGAAGTGAAAACAACTCAATATATTCAACAGTTAATCTATGCATATGATCAAGGAGTTATGCAATAAAGTGACATTAGCTTTATGGGAAAGGGACATATTACTGTATTAAATTGATAGAAAGCAAGAATTACAACCTGAGCCTTGATGTTGCAAACCTCCTTTCGATGGCTCCTAGCTCTGACATACACACTTGCTCACTTGCATGAAGAAGATCAACCACTTTTAATAACCTTGTTGGTATTCCTAGTTGTTGTAGCATCAGTCCTTCACACAATCTTCCACTAATTCTCCAATAAATCTCTTGCTAGTTTGCTTCTAACCTTTTCCATAAGAATCCCCTCTATATATAAGAGAGAATGAATTAGTTACTTGGATAGGAATGATCCCAAAATATCAGGAAAGCCAGTACTTAGATAACCATTCGAATGCCATCTCATCCTTCTAGAAGATTCCCTTCTAGAAGATTCGAGAATTCATCTTTTTCCCTTCTTTAGAAAGAGTTTTCACCGTAACAGTTAGACACAGTGCAAACTTCTCACACCCTGACTTAAGGTAGCCTGCGAGAATCATGCATTCTCGTAGGAAAATGTATTGGTAGCCTGTGAACCTTCCCCAAAACTGTGATTTCTAGAAAGAGATAAAGGTAACTTTTCTCTGGAGAAAGTTCTAATGAAGAGCCTGAGTACACCATAATCAATACATCATCATGACGACCAAAATCATAGATAACATATCCCCGTCGTCAAGAGTTCCTGTCCCCGTGACCTCTCGATCACCGATTTTCCGATGCACTCCTTTCAGCCTTAGCCCCTCCTGGCTATACTCTGGTCCATATGACCGGCTCTCATAAGACCGCAGCCTTATATCCTCTTATTGGGATTTCGGACCTTCAAGTGCCGGAACGCACTTGTCCTTAGGATCTGCGATCCTCCGATTTCCCGATACGCTTTAATTTCCGCTAGCCTCCGGGCTAGACTCGTGGTCCACGCGACCTCCCTTTCATATGACCGCAGTCCTATATTCCTTTTGGGACTTCGGGGTTTCAAATGCTGAAATGCATTTTCCCACGGGACTGTTGATCCCTCGAATCCCAATTCTCCAATATGCTGACAGTTGGCCCTCTTGATGGCGCTTTCCACCTTCTTGTCGGGGTTTCAGACTTCGCGATTCCGAAATGCAAGGACTTCTTGTCCACGGAACCCCCAATTTCTCGATTCCCGAAATGTCGATGGACGACCTTCCTTTCAGGAAATCTCTCGGGTGCTTTGATCTCCTCCATGTGTCCTCCTCTGATGGATGGTCCTGATCGCTCCTCGCGATTTTGGGACTTTCATTACCCTGATGAGAGAAATCCTTTGTCAACTCAAAACCTCGGTAGCCGATATACCGACGGGTCGCTCGATCTCCTGTCCTCGAGACTCCCGATATGCTGATCGTTGAAGTCTCGATATCCCGACATCAACTTTGGGACCTTCACCTCTACGAGTTTCAGTGTCGAATCTCCGAAATTAATGATCACGCGACACACGTCCTCTCACAAACCAACGACTACGATTCTTTCATTGTTTCAGGACTTGAAATGTCTCGACCTTCTCGACCTCAGGATCACCGATATCATGAGTGCCAATATCCCGATGCACCAATGCCTCTCGTCGGGACTTTCACCTCGACTATTCCCAATGGTAAACCTCATGCAGCTCCTATTCGATCCGATGGCTGACGGGTATCTGGGTGGACATTCGACGGTCCACAATCTCCCCTTATGTGCGCTCCTCCTGTGCGTCTTCCTAGACATAGAAACCAATGGTCCAGATCTTTTTGGCTGATCCAACGACCGATGCTTCTCCCTCCTGAGTTGTTGCACTTTCTTCCTGCACTTGGAAGAATTCCAAGTTTCCAAAGGTCTCTACCTTTGCCTTCCTTCTCTGCGAGCTCCTCATCTTTAAGCCTTGCTTCGCGCGTGGAAACGTTGTTCCTCCTTAGTTTTACTCCCTTCGAATCCTCAAGGGATTCTGACATCTGTGCTTCTACAGAGTCTTCACGCACACACAGTTCTATCTCTCCTGAGATTCTCAAACACTCAGAACCCTAAGGGATTTTTTCTTTCTTCCCTTCTCCCTCAAATGGAGAAATTGGATGCCCTCCTGGCTATCCTCTACCTCAAGCAACGTCTTGCTGAGTCTGCAGGGTGTTCAACAACCCTGTGAATATCCCTCAATGGATTCTTCCTTCAATTACAGAGCTCAAAGAGTTCTCTTCTCTTCCCTGTGCCTACCTGCACACTATCTCAATGCCCTCCAGGTAGAGTATCTTCTCTCAGAACTTCCAGCAGTTATGTCTCCTTCTGCGCACCCTATGCACCTGCTCAATGCCCACTTGGAAGAGCTTCACGAAATCCTCAGTGATTCTAGTTCTTCTTCCTAAACTCACAGCAGATCTCTCTCTTTGTGCACTCCTTGCACCTGCTCAATGCCCACTTGGCAGAGCTTCACAGAATCCTCTAGTGATTTTGTCTGCAACTGTGTCTTTCCTACACAACCTTGCCTCCAAGGTGTTCAACAACCTTGAGGTCTTCCCTGAATTGTTGATTCTAGTTCTTGTGCCGCATCACGTCTTTATCTGAACTCATAGAATTCAGAAGTGAAACCTCTGTGCATGGCTTATCAGAACCCGCAACGTTCTGTCACACCCTCCTGGCGTGAAGCCTCAAACACCTTCACCTGAAATCAGACACACTCCTGCAAATGCACACCTACAGAATACATCTACAACATATAATGGAACACACACAGACATTCATTCAACATAGAATACATGCAGGAAAAAATGCTTATGTTTATATTAAAATGGAAAATGCCTGTTTGTACAAGGTGTTCCTGAGCACGAACTATAACAAGGTCTTGTCTCTTCTCTCTTCTGCTCTCTACTCACAGATCCTCTTCAGCTACAACTCAACTCAACTACCACTACTACAAAATGAGACACGAAATCTCTTTTACCTGAGGGGGCTCTTCGAGCTCTTCCCTCCAACCTACCTACCCTATTCAATTACATTGAATAGTTGTCTAGTCCACTATCTAGATCTAGATCTCAGCCATACAAACATTAAAGGCTAATCTACCTAATTCCTACACAAAGGCATGGCTTCCCAGCTCAACAACTTAAACATTTAATTACATTCAATTCATATTTAAATGAGGACTGCGCCTCTCTCTTCAGATCTGAATGCACGCACTTGACACAGTTGGCTAGCTGGCTGGCTGACGTGGAGAGATTCTCTTGCATCACAACTCGATAATGTCTCCAAATTATTAGTGCGTGAACTATCTTTGCAAGTTCAAAATCATGTGTCATGTAATTTTCTTCATGTGGTCGAAGCTTTCTCAAAGTGTAGGAAATCACCCTACCTTGTTACATTAGTACTCCACCTAATCCTTCCTTGAATGCATCCATACATGCCAAAAAATATTGATCTATATCTAGTACCTTGATCCATGATCAATACTTTCTTAAGTTTCTAAAATGCTTCCTCACATTGTTCTATCCATATAAATTTATTATTATTATTCTGTAATTTTGTAATAGGATTTGCAATATTCAAAAAACCTTCCACAAATATTTTATAAATTCCCCAAAAAACCATAAAAATACGTATTTCATGTACATTAATAGGCATTGGACATCCCATAATTTCTTCTATCTTTATCAAATCTACAACTATTCATTCTCTTAAATTTATATGTCCCAAGTAATGAATCTTTGAATCTCATAAAACATGCATTTAGAGAGATTTCCATATAACTTATAATACTTTGTAATAATTTTTTTATATGTTCTTCATGCTCCTCTAATGTCAAATTATATATCAAAATATCATCCAAAAACACTTACACAAATTTATCGAGTTACTATCAAAACACTTCATTCATTAAACTCATAAAAACTGCTGGTGCATTTGTTAATCTAAAAGATACTACTACAAATTCATAATGACAAAAACGAGTCTTAAATGTTGTCTCAGGAATATATTCTTCATTAATTCTTAGTTGAAAATATATTGATCTTAAATTTATCTTAGAAAACATCTTCACTCCTTTGATTTGATCAAATAAACCATCAATTCTAGGTAATGGATATCGATTCCTTATTTCCACCTTATTTAATTGTCGGGAGTTGATACCAAGTCTCAATGATTCATATTTATTATTTATAAATATCATCAGTTCTCCCTACAATAATATACTTGGATGTATTAATCCCACATCTAGAATTTATTAGAGCTACATCTACAACTCTCATAACAATGGAATCATCATGTTGTAAGGAACCTTTACTATAGGTTCCATTCTTGGTTCAATTGTGAAATCCAACTCTCTCTTAGGTGGTAGTCTAGGTAATTCCTTTGGAAACACATCTTGAAACGGTGATAACACTTGATACTATTCTATACTCACTGCATCCTCCTTCTTGTTCATAGGTTTTTTTTGTGACTAGGAGAATCAACAACTAGTCATGAATATACTCACGTGACATGGGGTCATGTTATCAGACTGCTACCGCTATAACCTCTAGGTGTTACCACAATGCCCCATATGTGACATACAAGGTAATCCATGGTTTCAAACCAGTGACTTCGCATAACAGAGTGTCATAACAATACACTCCATCATCAACTTCCCTACACCCCGGGGGATCTTGTTCATAGTTGTTATGACATATAATTTACAACCTTTTCTCATTTTATTTAATTGACATGTTTTTCAATCTAACTCATAAGAATACTTTTTCCCTAACTTTGTAACTTCTATCTACTCTATGCATATCCACATAACTCTTATGCCAATCTTGTGCTCCTTTCAAACTTCCATTAGTCATGTTCATTTGTTCTTCCATTTCTTGGATTGCTTTTGGTATAACCAAGACTCTATCCTCTACTCTATCCCAACTAAGAGGTGTCCTACATGGTCTACCATTCAAAAATTTGAATGGTGCCATCTTGATTGAAAAGTGATCATTTTTGTTATCTGAAAATTCAACAAGAGATAAAAACTCTTCCCAACATTTTTGTTGATCCATCACATACATATATAACATGTCTTCCAATATTTGATTTAATCTTTTGGTTTTTCCATTAATCTCTGAGTGGCATGCTATACTAAAATTAAGTTGTGTTCCCAATTCTTCTTGGAAACGTGTCCAAAACATTCCTGTATTTATTGATCCTCTATCCAATATTATCTTCGTTATAATTCCATGTAATCTTATTGTCTTATTGATGAACACTCTTGTAATCTCCTGTGATTTATAAGTAGTATTTACTAGGAAAATGTGCACTTTTGGTTAAAATATATACTATGTGTTGACCTTAAAATGATCTAATTCATAGATCTCTCTCTCTCTCTATTGTATTATACTTCCATAATTAGAAAATTTTGATCCATGGCAGGGTTACAAATTCTATCCTAATCTCTACCTTCCTCAAATTTCACTTCCATGCTTTGTTTCCTACAAATTGTACCAACATGCTCTTCGTGGAACGACATAATTGTGGGTGTTAAAATTTTCCTTTAATTCATATCCACAATCCTTGTCTGTTCATTTTGTAGTGCTTAGTGTTATTTCAAAATTATGAATGTTCCAGCACTTAGTATTTTCAAGTAATTATTAATAGTGGAAGTGGAGTTCATATCGTATCTCGAGAAACTTTCTTTTCCTTTCTCTATTCGTCTTTTTTTTTATACTTAACCAATTTCTCAATATTTTTTTTCCATATATTCAAATTTAAAGAAAGATCAAAGTATGTCTAAAATTATATCTTCTAAGATATCATTCTAGCTATCAAATTTATAGAAAGATCGAATTTATATGTACATGTTTTTCTCCATTGTATGTCGTCATGTACTTCAAGGACTGAACTTGTCAATATAAGTTGATCCCAAAGTATACCCGGTACATACCCGGTATCCTGATTTCTTGGAGCAGAAGGAGATGTATCAATTTTATGAAGTTTATGATTCTTTTCTTTATTCTTTCAAAAAACTCATGTTTAGGAATAATACTTCAATACTTTCATTGGAGGAAATGACATTTTTAGAATATAAAAGAGGAAACTTTGAATCAAATGAACAATACAATATAACCAAAGTTTATTGCTCCCAGGAGGCCCCAAATTATCTCTTGTTTTATGTGTCTGATAGAATACTCATGATACAAGTCTGTAGACAGTACATATTTTGGGCCAATTTCTTTCTTCAAATAAAGAAAAAAAAAATATTTTATTTCCATGGACAATTGGTGATATTGCATTAAGAATCACCCCAAATATTGATGAATTTGAAACTCAATTTGACCAATGTAACTTGAAACTAGAAGATTTAGTAAAAGGGTTTGACCCTCAACAATTTTTCATGAATCACATGATTTTTGTAGGCTTTAGTGTATCATATGTAAACACACACATATATATGGAGAATAAGGAAGTGTAGATAATAATTCTAAGGAATTATTGATTTGGTTCCTTGAGACAATTGTTAGTACGAATGAAGCACACAGACAATATGGAAGGATCGTAGATGAAAGGATTTCAAAGTCTCATAGGTTTTCCCAGAAAAGCAACACACCTAGGAAGAATCCCCAAAACATTACTCAAGAAAAAAAAAATCTTAATTTAGAATTCAAGTAATGATGATGATCCTCATCACCATAAAAAGGATATTGAAAAATCCCACAAGTTACCAATAACTAGCAAGGGGAAAAGACAGAACAATAAACAAGAAGTGGAAGAGGTCATATATGGTGAATATGTTCTTCTCAAACATATGGAGCTTGATGAAAACATTGAAGACATAGAGTTTCCATATGATGAGAAGATAATCAATTGGTAACTCAAGAACCTATATTTTATGAAGGAGAATCTTTGACCCTCCATAGTGCATTATTTGATAAATATTTGAAGAAACTAGTTTTTGAATGTGTGAATTCAAAGGGGAAAAAAATTAAAGATACATAGTTGGAATTGAATAATGTCCTACCATAAACAATTTCCCAAATTCACAATGTTACTGGTGATGCTTTAGAAGTTTTAGTTGACAAAATGGAGGATGAGAATTCAAAATTAAAGGAAAGAATCAAAGAATTGGAATGCTCCTTGATGCCACCACCTATCTTTGTAAGTCTGCTAGTTTCTATTCAACCTGGGAGAAATCTTGACGAGACACCTGAATCGATTTCAAAGTTGAAAGGAACGTTAATCTTGATGGTTGCAATTAGAAAAATTGTTGGTGAAAATATCAAAAAGAGGATGTCTCATGTTCCGGAAGCATGGGATACGTGGATAAATATTGTTTCTTTTGGTTCAAAGTTAAATAGTTTTAGAGAATATGTCCAAGCTGATTTGAATAATGAAGAATATTTTTATAAAGACATGGTCATCAAATTTGCCTTAAAATTTTCTGGTATGGATGAGGTAAAAAATAAAGAAGAAGATGTACCTTCTCCAACCAGAATCAAGCAGCTAAAGGCATGTTGGATAAAAAATATAAAAGTATTGAAAGAAATGTTAGATAAATGTGATGCAGTTGTTGTTAAAAAGGAAATATTGTATCGCAAGTTAATCGAGATAGACCTAGCAGGAACCACAGGAGAAGTACAAGACCCAAAGTTAATATTGAACTCTATATTTATGACAAGGAAACAATTTGAACATGTGGAAATACTAAACACCTTATATGTTGAAAAATTTAATAGTATAATTGAATATAATGAGAATGAAATTGAAAGTTGGTTAATGAGTTATGCAAATAAAAATGAGGACATTGAATATACACTCCACCAACTTTCATATGAATTGAGATAATTGGAAGGGATGTTATTTGATACAAAAATTAGAAAAGAGATAAATGTAGCCACAATGAAAGATTATATAGAAGATTGGTTAAAATGAGCCTTAATTAAGATAACCGAAGAAGATCAATTGGAGGTAGTTGAGATGACGAGAAAAAAGTCCAACCCGATGAAGAATTGGTAACTCAAGAACCTATCTTTTATAAAGAATAATCTTTGACCCTCCAGATTGCATTATTTAATAAATATTTGATGAAACTAGTATTTGAATGTGTGAATTCAAAGGGGAAGAGAATCAAGGTACATAGTTGGACTTAAATAATGTCCTACCATAAAAAAAAAATCCCAAATTCACAAAGTTACTTGTGATCATTTAGAAGTTTCAGTTGAAAAAATGGAGGCTGAGAATTTGTAATGTCCCACAAACCTAGGAGAGAATTTAACACCCTTTCCAAACTTGATCGAACTCTTGTGCGGTTTCACCTGCAAGAAAACTCGATCGCCAACTTCATAATTGCAGTCAACGGGATGTGCATTATCATAACTGTTGTGTCTATATTTCGCTTATTTAATCTTGTTTCTTATCATTTTCATTTGTTCTTTAATTTCTTGGATCACCTCTGGTCCCACCAGGACCCTATCCTCAAGTCGATCCTAGCTCAATGTGTTGAAATAATGTAACTGCGAAGAGCATTCTTATTATTTTGTTATTGGATTAAATCCCCATTGTGGATTAATCATGTCATTATTATTATTTTTATTATTAGGTTAAATCC
>JZKD02S1598274.1:441075-464141 GCA_000966675.3 Picea glauca
GGATAAATGCTGTGTCTATTGTGGATGTGTATTTCTCAGTGATCTTGTGGTTATTATGCTCTTGTCTTTATGAAATGCAAAGAACTATAATATCAGCATAAAACATTAACACAATGGCGTCTGACATGGTCACTTGTAAAGAAACTCAAATGGTGCCATATTAATGGTACTTTGATAGTTGTTGTTGTATGTAAACTCTACTAGAGGCAAGAATTCCTCCCAACATTTATGTTGATCCATTACATACATACACAACATATATTCCAAAATTTGGTTCATTATTTCTGTCTGCCCGTTTGTCTTAGGGTGATATGTTGTACTAAAGTTCAGTTGTGTCCCCATGGCCTCTTCGAAGCTGGTCCAAAATCATCTTGTAAACACCAATCCTCTGTCGGATATGATCCTTTTTGGTACGCCATGTAATCTCACTAACAAAAACTATCGCTATGTCTAGCGCCTAATACATCGTACATACAGGTATAAAGTGTGCACTCTTCGTTAGAGTTTCAACTACCAAAAAAATCGAATAGTGTCTACTTACCATCAATGGAAACCCAACAATAAAGTCTGTCGAAATGACCTCCCATTTTGATTCTGGAATGACATGTGGCTATAGAAATCATGTTGGATTTCTATTTTTAGCTTTCACTTGATGATATTCTATACATCTCGCCATGTAACTAACTATGTCCGCCTTCATTCATTTCCATAAGAATAAAGGCTTAAGGTCAGCCTTCATCTTCATGACTCTCGGATGCGCCATGTATATTGATTTATGAGATTTTCTTAAGATCAAATTTCTCATTTCATCGTTAGGAGGTATGTAAATCCTTCCGTTAAATCTCAACAACCCATCATTTTCTAAGGAATAGCCTTCAAATTTTGGTACCACCATGGTATCTCGTCCAATATTTTCCTTAACCTCTTTTTACCAGTCATCTTCGATCTTTATAGCTAGAATATTTTCTCAAAGATTAGTCTAAAGAGGCATTACCGAGAATAAGCATCGTCTCTGACTCAAATCATCGGTCACTCTATTTACTATACCTTTTATGTAATAAATATCGAAGTCGTATTCGCTAATTAGTTTTGACTAATGCCTATTTTGTGCGTTCAGGTCACTCTATGTAAAATATGTGCTGCAATCCAAAATGATTCATCTTTAATTTGATTTTTTTTCCAATCAGATAGTGTCTCCAAACTCTCAAGGAATATACAATTGTCAATAACTCCAAGTCATGCGTTGCGTAGTTCTCCTCATTCTTTCTCAATTTTCTTGAAATGTAAGCGATCACTCGACCATCTTGCATCAAAACTCTGCCTAAACCCTTGTTGGATGCATCTGTGCATACCAAAAATTATTTTTCCATGTCGAGGAATTTTAGTATTGGTGTTGTCTTCAACAACTCCTTGAGCCTTTGAAATGATTCTGCACAATTCTTGGTCCACACGAAATTCTTTTTTTTTCTTCTGCAATCCTGTGAACGAATTTTCTATCTTCGAAAAAAAATTGACGAATCGTTGGTAATATCCTGTTAAACCCATAAAGCTACGTACTTCTTGTACATTTATTAGTGAAGGCCATTCCATAATAGCCTCTACCTTTGTTGGATCCACAATGATACCTTCACCAGATATAACATGCCCTAGGTAATGAATCTTCGATTGGTAAAAACAACATTTCGACAGTTTCTCGTATAATTTGTTTTCTCGTAAACATTGTAGTACCAAGATTAAATGTTCATCATGTTCTTTTTTCGTTCGAGAATATATCAGTATGTCATTAATGAATACTTGAACAAACTTGTCCAATTATTCACGGAACACCCCATTCATCAAAATCATGAATACCCCCAGGGCGTTTGTTAGTCCAAATGGTAAAACGATAAACTCATAGTGTATGAACCTTGTCTTGAATGAAGTATTAGGAATATATTCCTCTTTAATTCACAACTAGTGATATCCTGATCTCAAGTCTATCTTTGAAAACACTATCGTGTATTTCATTTGATCAAAAAAATCGTCTATTCTCGACAACGAATACTGGTTCTTGATTGTCGCCTTGTTCAATTGACTGTAGTCAATACAAAGTATCCACGATCCATCCTTATTTCTTATGAAAATAACATGCGCACCCCAAGGTGACACACTTGGGTGTATAAGTCCTAAGTCCAACAATTCCTTCAACTACATTTTCAACTCCTGTAACTCAAGCGTTGACATCCGATATGGTGTTCTTGCTATCGGTTCAATTCCAGGTTTCAATTCGATGGTAAATTAAAACTCTCTTTCGGGAAGAAACCTAGGTAACTCTTCTAGAAACATGTATGTTAACTCTCGTACTATTGGAAGGTTTTCAATCCTTCTACCTCACCCTTTTCATTTAGCACTAAGATTGCATAAATCTTGCATCGCTTGCACATGTTCTTTTGTAGTTGTAGGTAAGAAATGAACCTCGAGGACGCTTCCTGGTTTCTTCCTACAATCACTCTTCTCTATCTCACATCATCTATCAGGATTAACTGTTTCATCTTAGAGTTGAGTATCATGCAATTCCAACCAGTCCAAACTGATCATGATGTCATAAGATCCTAAGATCATGAAATATATGTTGGCATTTATTAAAAAATATCCTAAGTTAATGTTATAGTCTGTAACCTTTCCTCCAACCTTCTGTTTGGCACCTGAAGACATTTCCACGTATCTAAACTCATCCTTCTCAACTTCCTTTACCTTAATTATTTTTAGTGCTGCACTAGAGATAAATCTCTTTATATCACCTGGATCTATCAAATGATAAAAATTTGTTCAGAGATTATACCTGACGTATTGAGCATAGTGGACTGGTGCTAGACCTGACGATTATTCACCGCTGCATGAATCTTGTGGGCCTTGCCCAAATCTCCCACTGTAGTGTGTCCTTTTGATCTTGCCCCTCTAGCCTTCTCAATCAAATAGTCTCGTTGGTAATGTGGCTCTCCACATGTCCAACATTCGATCCTCGGTCCAGTGCTCCTGGTCCCCAAAGTAGACACTATTGGCCTATCATTATTAGATCCTCGTATGTTTTGTTGAATAGTCTTAAACTGCTGCTGATGTGAATGAAATTGTTGTTGATGTGGTGATCCTTTGTAAGGATTCCACTGAGGAGTTGGTCTATGTGGTGTTGTGAACATGGTCCCTCTAAACGTATCTCAATATCTTGATGTATGTCCAATTGGTGTCTGATGTTGCTTCGCTCTAGAGGTCATTTTTCCAGTTGGTCTTGCATGAGTCCTACCCTAACCCTCACTGGTCAACTCTTCCTTGGCTATTAAGGCCTTTTGTATTGCATCGTGTAACGTATGAGGAATTAGGATCCTCACCTTCACACGAATTTTGAATTTAAGGCTGAACACAAACTTGTTTACCTTTAGCTTCTCTGTGTTCAGATGTGGAACATAGCTAATTAGCTCCATTAATTTGGCCTCATACTCCAGCACCGTACAACCACCTTGTCATAAGGCATTGAACTCATTGAGCTAGCGCTCAATGAATTCCTATGAAAAATACCTCTCCCAGAACCGCTCCTCAAATAGTTCCCACGACACGTCTTCAACGACCATGTTTAGTTGAGGTAGGAGCATATTCCACCGTAGAATATCACTCCCCTTCATATGAAAGACTTCCATGCAGACCTTCATGTTGGAGGTATAGTCACGGAGTGTGAAGAACATCACCATGTTCTCCAACCATGCCTCGATGACTGAGTCGTCCGTGGAACCCATGAACTTGGGAAACGTCACCTTCTCGAGTTCTCTATGAATGCTACCACTGCCAGCTGGAGCGCACTCTGAACCCTCATTGGGTACAGATGCTTTGGCCTCATCTCTATCCAGTCAGTTAATTAAGGACTCTAACATCCTCTGAAGGGACCTCATCAAACCAACCATGTCTCCCACAACAACTTGTTGCTACCCAATGGTTTGTTCTTCTCCTTGGGGGTCAGGCCTATTGAAGGCGTGGTTTCTATTGGAGGCATCACACCTCTTCCCCTAGAATCACATCGTCTACCTCCATGATGTCCTCTAACCATGATTACCTATAGTGACAAATTCAAATTTTTTATTAGCTATGATGTCTAGGTCATAAGTTAACACAGGGGAAGGCGTAATGGTCCAAATTAGTAGGGTTGAACTCACTTTGATACCATATGTAATGAACCCGCCATTACAACAACAAAATATATGTACAATATGGAAATATATATTTTTTACATTAGGTAATTAAAACGTCACCACATAATGAATAGAAACACCATCGACACATCATCTAAATTAGTAAGGACACATAATCAATGCATTACTATAATTAATAGCAACAAATAATCAATGCATTAACATAATTAGTAATGATACATAATTAAAATGTCATCATATTAAATAACGACACATAATCAACACATCACCATAATTAATAATTACACTTAATCAATGCATCGCCATAATTAATAACGACTCAAAATAAACACATCATCATAATAGATAACGACACATAGTCAATGCATCATCCTAATTAATAACGACTCAAAATAAACACATCATCATAATAGATAACGACACATAGTCAATGCATCGTCATAACTAATAACGACTCAAAATCAACACATCATCATAATAAATAACGACACATAATGAACTCATTGTCATAATTAACAATGACACATAATCAACACATATCATAAAATAACGATGCAAAATCAACACATCACTATCAACTGAAGCAAAATACAATAATTGGTCAACCATGTCACTAAAATTTTAATAAAATACCTACCCAAACTATCCTACATGGTTAGGACCTCCAAGACACATAAGAAACGCTCAAGTTTCGGATTCGTTCGATTGATTTTGACCATTTAAGGTCTCAGGAATGGAGATTGTTCTAAGGAACAAGGAGGTATTTAAATCCCATTAATCAATCATAATCCAATTTCTAGACTAGTTTCAATAATCATAATTTAACATCATTCATCATAGTGCAAGGAATAATATATTTTACTTATTCATCATTCAACAATAATTAAGGGAAGTTTGAGTAAGAGAAAAAGACATAAGGATTTATAAAATCCATGAGAGCATAAGTGAGATTCTTGTAACAGGTAGAGATCTATTACGCCCAACACTAGCAACTTGTCCAGGTCAATTTCATTCAATTCAAGCAATCATTTTTCAATTACTTTGAGCTACTGTAACTAGTATGGATCTTCATGTAGCGCAACTATATATATATACCTTTAAAATGACTTGGCTTATTAAGTAGTACTGTAAGAATCCAATCCTAATTTAATAGCCAAATACAAGTTACCATAAGGGGATCGCACTTAATAATGAATTATTAGAAGGCAAGGTTGCTTATATATACATTTAAGAATTTAAAGAGCATCACACAAGGAGCCATATTTATGATAACTTCTGCACTAACTTACATATCCATATAGGTATGGGTTTTCTCTCTTTTTTAAGGGAATATCAAGTCTTAGTTACAATACGAATAAACTCAATGTTGACTCGTAATTGCGTTAAAAGAATTAAAGAATGATCCATTAATAATAAAAGAAAGGAACCTAATTCAACTTACAATCCTATTGAAGGGAATTTAAAGAAGACCCAAACTTACTTTAACAGTAAATAAGGAATTTAATGCTAAATACAATCTAACTAAGAATTAAGGAATAACTAAGGTTTTAGTAACAAAAATAAGATATCAAAAACTAAACTATATTCTAACTAAGAATTATAGGAATTCTTATTAAACAAATATAAGATTTCAATTGTTAAACTACAACACCAACTAAGAACCCTAAGAAGGGTTAAATGTTATTAAATGATGCATATGGGTTTCACTGTTTCCTTACCTATTTGTTATAATTCATAAGGACACACGAATATCAACATCAATTAAATAATGAAAGATGATTTACACCAACCTTATTGTCATAACAAGAGCTATAGATGATCCTGTCACAATAATTAATTAATAATCAAGAATTCAATCATTACATATCCAATTAAATACACCTAATATGATCGACCCAAATAAAAAGAATAAGTTCCACAGTCTGGCATACCCATCTATAACATAAGAGGGTTAAGGACGAAACACCTCTCCTCAAGGGACATCGCTTGGGTGGGAAGTAAACTTGTGAAAACGTCAAGTAATCCTAACGACCATCACTCGAGGCATGAGGCCATGAGTCCAAGAGGTGAGCACCCTGAAGGAACTATGTATGGCTCAGGTATACAATACTAGTTGGCAGAGGGATTTTGTATGGCTGGGAATCTTGGCAATGAATGAAACAGATTCTCAATTGTGATATTGCAGAAGTAGAATCGTGCCTCAATAGTTCTTCCTATGACAAATATGAAGCTTAGGCATAGAAACATTAATGGAGCTATGGGTAAAAATGACCTCACTATATTCACACCCTTTCCTTCACGAAATGCAGTAATTACACTGAACCCCAATGTTATCCCAGTGCTCAAACTAACAGGTAATAATTACATCAAGATTATCAAGGTTTAATGTTGTAGCTCCAAGAGTTGTTCCATATTATCATGACAGAGTCCTAGAAAGAAAAGGGGTAAGGTTGAAAGGTGAACATCCTGAATATCAAATTAGTAAGAACGGTTGGGAAGGGAAAACATCTAGTGGGGATATCCTCTTCAAGCTCTTAGTCCCCCAAACGCGCCAAGCCCACAAGCTAAGAAGGGACGAGTACACTGGGTAAATTATCATGAACCACACAGATAGAACCTGGCTCCTCAAATGCATGAAAGTCAAATAGATCCCTATAGGAAGGAAAAACAACTCAATCAAGGTACCAAATATTCTAGGACTAAAAGGATCAAGCATTCAAATTTCAACTACATTAAGAACAGGGCACCATAATTAAATTCAATGCAAAACCAATCATACCAACAATGCGACAATGATAAGATCATAAGCCTAAGATTGACAATCAAAATACATGGTTCCAAAATCATGCCTAACACCCAACCCGAGTCACTCACCAGTGCACAGTCTATCACTGGCGTCTAGAAATGAAGGCACCAAGTTTACAAACCAGGAGGATTCGACAATCAAATAAGGAAGAAAAATAAGCAATGGGCCACATGATCACATCAAGGGTGAATTCTCATGCATGAAATCGATTAATATCATAGGGAACAATTCAAGGAAATCATGAAGGGCTGATCTGAACATCAAGTTCACAATTCACATGGGTAAGATTCAACACACCTCAGGAAACCAAGAACAGTAAGAATTTATCTTTTTTGGTGCCACCCCCCTCCCCTCCTGGGGGTTCTGTGACCTCCTGGCCAAGGATATTCAATCTCTGAGCCAGATCATCTCTTTGGGGCCCCTGCTGGAACCCAAAACAACTTATATAGGCCCCTTTTTCCAATAAGGCATAGGTCGTATGGCACCCACGGGCCCTATCCTTAGCGTTGTTTCAATCTCAACACTAATGGGCACTAGCTCTCTCGACTAATCCCCTTCCTTTCATGTGACCATAGAGTACGATAGTGGGCCAAATCCCTTCATGACTCCGTGCTTCAAAACTTTCGCAATATGCTTGCTCCCTTTTTCCCAATATCTGAATCAACGAATTCTCCAGGACCAGATCTATGGTCCACACTCTCCTTTTATGTGACCTTGGGATATGACCTGGGGATGGACTGCTGAGAACTTTACAACTTCGCACTTCGTGAATTTTGCACTCTGATCCTTGCAAATAGTTCAAAGTCTGGAACCTTGAACTCTCAGATTTGCTTCCACCTGTCTCCCTTAGATATACTGTCATGATCTTCTCCGCTCGATCAGCCTTTGGGATTTTTCACTCTTCTTGCTTCTATTTATCTCGATCAATGAATCAACGAAACATTGATCTAATGCCACTTGTCAACCTAGACAATGGATGGTTCTGATAGGCTTCAGAACTTTGGGACTTTGTGAGTCCTCTCTCCTGTGCACTTTCAAAAGATTTAAGTCTTGTGCACTTACCTCTAGATCTAACGACTGTTGGTCCAAAGAGTTCAGATATGATGGCTTAGATCCTTCCCAGTGATCGATCCAACAACCATTGTTTCTCATCCTGCGAACCCACTTTCTTGGGTCTCGTCTACTCCTCTGAAAACACTATTCCTTATGAGATTTTTGATTTACTCAGTCTCCTTAGGGTCTCAACCCTTTTTCTCCCTTCAAAGGGTTCTTGTGCCCTCCTGGAAACCTCTCGCTCAAAGCACACCTTACTGAGAGTTTTCTATAGAGTGTTCACTCACTCTGTGATTATCTTCTCTGATACTCTTCTCCTTGAACTCGACAAAGAGTACTCCTCGTCCACACTTGCACCTGTTCGATGTCCACCTGGCAGTCTCTATAGAGTTATCCATGACTCTGTCAATATGTTCCCCCTCTTCACAATCTGTCCTCCAAGGTATTCAAAAACCTTCAGGCTCCTCTTGAGTCTATGAATTCCTCTAGTGTGCCCTCCTAGCGCGTTCTTCCCTGAACTCTATTCGAGATTCATATGGACACTCCTTGCACTGGCTACAAAGTTTCTATTACTTTGTTGTGCACTCCTTGCACAACCTAAAGAACCCAGAAACAATTCCAGCAAACTCACAGATAGAAAATTTTATCTTCACCCTGTAGTGGAAACTATTCATACACATCTACAACATATGCCTATGAAAACATAAATGACATTCATTCATAAATATATAAACACTCACAATCATATGCAAGAAAAAATGTTTGTATTAATGTCAGAATGTTTGTACAATGGTTACAAAGACTGGACTGCAACAGAGTCTCAGTTCTCTCCTCTCTTGAGCTCTCTACCCACTCATCTCCTCTACATGCTAGATCTCATAATTTTGATACAAAGATATTTTTTTCCAAAAGAGGGGCTCCTCGAGCATTTTCCTCTAAGATACCTAACTCTCATTAATTACATTGAATTACATTCAATGGCCATCTAGTCCAAATTAGATCTAGATATTATCATATTTTCATCCATTAAAGGAGACCTTATCTCCTATCTTCTCATAGGCATGACTCGGCTCTACCAATCCTTACAACATTTAATTTCATTTAATACAAATTGAAATTTGAAAATGAGGTCAAAATGAGAGGGTCGACGCCTCTCGCCTCCTTGAATGCACTTGAATGTGTTGTCTAGCTGGCACATTGTTGAGGTGGAGTGATGCTCCTGCATCATTTTTCATGGAAGGATTTCCCGAATCCTACATTGTAAAACATTCCTCTCGACCTATAATTCCTGGGACATTTCATTACATCAATGAATTTATAAAAATGATAAATCAAATTAAATTTTAATAGGACCAACACTAGCAGCGACCAAGAACTCATCCTCTGAAATTTACGTAATTTAACTAGCAATGATTCCAGGTAGAGCCTATTGGATTGGTGAAAGGATAACAATGAGCATAAATTCTTTTAAAAGGGATATGGTAGAAACACTAGCATATCACATTCTATATCACACAAAACCATCAATAAATCTTACAATTTTGATATCAGAAATTCCAATACAGTTTGTGGCAACTTCTAAACTAAAATCTATAATTTAACTATTACAACTACAATCTCATCAAGAATACTGTATCTGTCAAAGATGGTCCTGGAGATGTTATTCAGCGACTAGCGATCCTTCTATCCTTCCCTCTTGCTAATCGTTGAAACTTCACTCGTACCTCCCAGCCAATGCTAGGGGTATTTTTCTTCCCCTTTATCCCCCCGAGCTGTAAAGGGGCCACACACACAACCAAAAATACTATAGAGCCAAGATTTTCTCACAAGGTAAATCCACCACTCTCTCTCAAGTTGGGTATCCCAACTCTCACAAGTAAAACCAGTCAAAAATGATTTTGCAACATAACTTTACCAATAACTAGTGTGATCCTTTTCCCATATAGATCATTTTCTTTAAAGGAATTTACTCACTGACACATCCCCACTTCCACAATTAAGTTTCTATTTAATTCAATAAATTAGTATTATTTCCCCCTTATACTTGTCACCCTCTACCCTAGTTGCATAAGTAATTCCATATTTTATTTTAAATAAAAGTGAATTTCCCTCACATTTCCCAAATGCACTCCTTAAATCACTCCTAGTTGTCTCTTTATTCCCCATATTCCCATTTAATGACTAACGCCTTACTAAATCTGAGTTGAGTTAAAATAGGAGTCTTCTTCTAGTTAAACTAGTGGTAGTTAGACTCTAGATACCATTCTATGTGTACACATATTCTATCAGTTTTATTCCTTTATTATCTTAAATTCCAATTGGGTATTTTCTTCACCCATGTGTATTAAATTAAATATTTAGGTTATTTCACTTCACTTAATTCTTTAATTGACTTACCTCATTCCTTTTTAATTTTGTTAACAATTTAGTTTAGTCTCCTTACAAGAACTTAGACATAGGGTTAATTGTTTTTGAATAGGCTTAGAATTTCATTTGGGATTTGTAAGTAATAAATTGCTCATTAATTATTCATATCTGACAAGGTCTAAAGATTTTCAAGGTTTACAATTATTCTTTCAAGGTTTTCTAGGCCACCTATATTCATTGACTCAAGTTTTATTTATGCGACGTGCCCCTCAAGACGCACTGCATTCTCCAAGGGTGCCACTAGCCTTTGACTGGTTTTGGTAGTTGTCCAACCCTTGGAGTCAACACTCCATTCATGCAATCTTGTGAGAGACTAAGGGATTCTAAGGAAAAAGGAATATGCCTTATTGCATGCCCCTTAAAATCTTCATGAGTGACTATCTCAGTCTTCCCTCACAACATCGTGGATCTATAAAACTAGGTAATCATTAACCTACAATTCAAGCCACAACGAGAGTTCTAGTAGGTTGTGACAGGGACACTACCACACCTCTCCCTCAATATCTAGTTTATGTGCATGGCCCCTTTACTCCTTCTGTGAGTCAAATTAGCAAGCATTCGTCATCCTACATCCATCGACAAAACATTGTCAATGATCCATATACAAAATCATAATATAATCGATCATATGTCACATATGCATAAATGAAATATTCAAACCAATAGAGTCCATTCCCTGACTCAATCTAGAGTCTAAGGAGGTCCATTGATGCCATTGGCATCCACAATCTATCAAGTGTCCTACACACTCATGGAAAAATATTCAATAACATCTATCAATACATATATATATATATATATATATATATATATATATAAAATAAAGTTAAATCACAACCATCAACATCATCATAAAAATCCATAAGTGAAACAAATAACCATGTACGTTGGATTATTGAGAGGGGGGGTCAATCAATAATAGAGAAATTATCCTTTTTAACCAAAAAATGCAAGAGTTATATCAATATATCATTACCATCCAATAGTTGTAGAGTAAATAAAAAATGAACAAATGAAAAATCATACACATACACAGTACACCGATGTTTTTACGTGGAAACCCAAAGCGGGAGAAACCACATAATTCTTTTTCTTATATGTATTTAAGAATTACATTCATTGGAAGCACCAACTTCCTTTTTTTTCTAGCTACAACTGGAAGGAGGATCCAACCCCCTAGTTTCTCAGGCTACAACATGAAGGAAGCTCCAACTCCCCAATTCTTTGGCTACATCCAAAAGGAGGCTACAACCCCCTAGTTTCTCAGGATACAACCCGAGGGAAGCTCCAACTCCCTGATTCTCTGGATACAACCCCCTATGTTCTCTAGCTACAACCAAAAGGTGGCTACAACCACCTTTCCTTGCCCTGTCCAACCGCTCTTACGTAAAAGTAGAATGATGGAACCATTGTCACGCTATCAGTGTGAGATATACTATTGTAAACTTGTACCAATCAACCTATAATCAACCTGTAATAACCTGTACCAATAACCTGTGCCAACATGTACCAGACATCAACTTGTGCCTCAACCTATACCATAAACAAATGAATCAACCATGCACCAAACATGTACAAATAACCTGTCACAATAACCTATTCAAACAACTTGTAATCAACCTGTACCATAAACACGTGCATCAACCATGCACCAACCTGTACCATCAACGAGTGCATCAACCATGCACCAAATATGTACCAATCATGCATCAAATACACATAAACTAGGACTCATAAAGATGTATCAACATCATCAACTATACACCTCGTGTATGTGCCAACTCATCAGGTACTTGTCTCAACCATGTACCTAACATGTACCTCAACCAAAATCCCTCATAAATTTCATCATCCAAATATGATTTGTAACTCTGTAATAGACCTGGTGTATATGATCACATACCTGCAAACCTTCCTTAACTTTAACAACAAGAGACTATCATTTTCATCAAACTTTATTTTAGTCTCACATGACTAATTTTGGATTAGTCAACAACCCTAACTTCAAATAATCATAACTATGTACCTATAATGAATAAAGATCTGAAAATGGTACACAATATTCTTCAGTGTATTTTATGCAATTCCTCCAGATTTTACTACTTGGAACCTCTCAGAAAAGGATTTATAGAAAAAATGGCATACCTTGTTGAATTATGGCTTATTCTAGAGAGTGAACTTGTAGAACATGCCCCACACATAATATTTTTTGTATGGATCTAAAAATGGTACACAAAATACTAAAGACTGTACTCTAACCAATAAATTTAGTCTTACTGAATTTTGATATATTATGAATAATTTATGACGTTTTTACCCGAAACACATGTTTTAGACTAGTTTCAGGACTAGCCACAAACCCTATTTTCCATGGAGTGTAACTCCAAACATACAACGACCCACAAGATGAAACTTTTATCACAGCTATGTGGATATGTTTCCTCAATGGCCTCCCAATTTAGTGGTCTGAATCATTGTAGAAAAACATTTATTGTAAAAATGGTGAGATGACCTGTAAATAACATACCTTAGAAAACATCATCAAAAAAAATTATCCTTCCTTGAATTTTGACCCTCTTTACTTCACCTTCCCTCTGAAATTCATCTTAGATATCCTTTAGTTAGCTCAGTCACTTGTAGATATTCAATAATCTCAAGTGTATTTAAAATGAGAGAGTCTTGCCTCTTATTTGTACTTTCATGTAGCTTCCTCAAGGGGTTACCTTCTATCCATCTTAACCCACTTTCCTTATTTTAGGGCTAACCCACTTCTAACCACTTGTCCACTTAGTAATTTCTCCATTAAATTTATTATTTAAATAATTTCTTTTGTATCCACTTTGACTTATAGTACACTCGTCACTTCACTTTATTATTTAAATAATTTCTTATTTGCAACCACTTTGACTACTTTGACCTTTTGGGGCTTCTAGATGACTCATGAGGGTTCTCCAATCTTCAAATGGCCATAACTCTCTAACTGTGAGGAGTTATGTGACGTTCCACATACCACCGAAAATGGAATGACATGTACTATCCATCTAGAATATTCTTACCTACAAATATATCAAAACTCATACCATTATCCATCAAAAAATCTTGGGTCCATTACCTAAACATTTGTGCTATCAGAATTCACTACCATACTTTCTTCAAGGGTTGACATCAATGACAACCAACCCAATTAATAAACAATATCCTCCTTTTGCATTGATGGAAACACTCTCATGCAATATTGATGTCATATCACTCATGCTCCCCCTATGACCATCACTCCCCTTGGAACCATGCATCTGTGCTCTTTCTCCAAGCATTTACCTTTGCATCTGATAAATATCTCCCCCTTTGTCATCAATGGAAAAGGTATATTTCCATCAGGGGCTACTCCCCTTGACTAAACTCTTCCTGAAACTGATCTCCCAACCTGAACTATCCTCTTTATGGTGATTCCTCATGTAAATCTAAGACATATAAGATAAGCATTCAAAATCATTCATTTTGGAGTAGAAATTACTCTGAGTCTATGGTGAATATCCTCAAAGGATTCTCGTGGAAGCGGTTTTGTAAAGATGTCTGCCACTTGTTATTTTGTGCCCACATATTCAACTCTCATGTTCTTCTCTACAACCTATTCCCAAAGTGATACTTTATTGGAATGTGCTTCGTCTTGGAGTGCATCACCAAGTTCTTTGAGATATTGAGGGCACTTGTATTATCACAATAGATTGGAATGAGCTCATCGTACTCAACCTGTGTATCCAAGTAGAACATTGATCCACTTGTGCTTCGTCAGTCATCAATGAAACCTAACCAATCTGCATCTGTGTAGGCAATAAGTGATATATACTTTCCTTTTGGATACCATAATCCAAACTCGTATGTTCCTTTGAGATATCTGAAAATACTCTTCACTACTAATACATGTGATTCCTTTTGTGTTTCTTGAAATTGTTCCACCTGTCCAACTGTCTACATTACATCTAGTCTGGATTTTTTCATATATAGTAAGATACCAATCATTGACCTGTATTGCCTCTGGTTTGTAGACTTTGAATCATCATCTTTTCTCAACTTGCAACTAGTTTGCATAGGAGTGGTAATTGGTTTGCAATCATCCATTCCGAACCTCTTTAGCATTTCTATGATATACTTAGTTTGAGAAAAAAATCCTCAGTTGCTTTGACATATCTAAAGACCAAAAAAGAAGGATAGTTATCTGAGTAATGAAATTTCAAATTCATTCTGCATGTCCTTTTCACATTTCTGGCTTAACCTATCATTACTACTTCCAAAAACAATATCAACAACATAAATTTCAATTAATAAAATACTACCTTGAGTTACCTTGATGTAGAGGTTGTTTTGTGCACTTCCTTTCCATAGCTCGTAGGGAGTTTTGTCATTGTTGTTTCTGAGCATTACTCTATTTTGAATGTGAACTGTTGTATGCATTGTATGTGTCCAAAAACAAATCTGTCAATTTGGATTCCATTAGAATTATACGAGCCATTGCTTGTGTAATTAACATCCATAATGCTCCTTTGTCTCTGAACCACTCTCTGAACCAATCTATGAATCCATTCTTTCATCCACTTTCATATATTTGTCCAAACCTTCTAAGTGTTCTTACAAATCCATCCCTTTCTATACTATCCAAGAATATACTGCACAACTGTCCATAATACTGACCCATTTATTACTATACTATCATGAAGTCTTCACTACTACAATTGATTGTACTTCTGTTAACTGATTGCTCTGGATCTGTCTTCTCAAACTATGCAAGTTGCTTGAAGGATGTTTCTTTGGTCTGTCACAACTATCACATAGACTCCCCCTATCTAATATTCATATTACCTGGGAGTCTCTAAGTCGGATGGCTCAGAACAATTTCTTCTCTCATGTGTATTCATCATCATCTTCATTGGTAGATTCATCATCTCTCCGAGCTCTGACTTCTTTCTTTCTATATGTGGATTCATATTTTACTACAATGCCTGAAATTACAATCTTTTGAACGTGTTCCTCATTTACCTGTCATTCTTTTCTTTCCGTTATTTTCCAAACCTTTCTGTATCTGACATCTTTATTTTTCTCTGTAGAATTTTCTTCATCTCATTTTATTGCCAATCTTGCGATCTATGGGACCTGGTCTTTGTTCACATATTCTTCATGTTTTCTTATCCATACTTTCTTATATATGATATCAGTGTTCTATTTCATGGAATTATCGATCATGCTTCTACAATCACTAGCTAGTTGTCCAAAGTTATTTCACTTGTAGCATTCCACTTCAGTGCTCAATGAATAAAATTTGTTGTAGATTCTTCTCTGTGTTTCATTAGGCCTTCTTGGATAACCATTTTGTGTATGAATTTAAAAATTGTTTATGTTCCTCCTATTAGCTCTTCAATTTACATCTTTATGTCCAAAATTATTGAAATGCATAACATAAAACCAAAAAGATAGTTTGATACCTGGGAGTTGAAGATCTTCTGAAAGAAGTTACTCTTATGAATCCTTCTTCTTCCTTATGCCTATTTGTTTATGTTGGTCATTGATTATGAAATCTAAATCTTCTCGGTAGAGGAGTGTCCCTGTAATCTTCCTTGTAGGTCTTCCTATCCCCTTTGATTGTTTATGCATAACCTTTTCGATATTTTTCTTGTTTCGTTTCTTTGGAGATTTATTTGTTTTTTGTCTGATTGTATCCAAGTCCAAACTTGTCATGATTAGGCCTTTGATTGCTGATAATGTCATCCAAAACTTTTGAGTTGTCTGCATATTTTTCTTTTGAAGATCATTTCTCAATGTGACAATATCTGCTTCCAAATTTCCAATGATCATGTCTCTTTCTTCTAACTATTGTTTGAGTGCTTCTTCAATTATTTTATATTCTTCTATTTGAACCTTCAATTCCTTGATGATATTCTCTAGTTCTTGAGTGTCTTCCTTCTTGTCTAGTTCTGCTTGTAGCTTCTTGTTTTTCCTCTTTTCTCTTCTTATAACTTCTATGGAAGTCAACAGTTATTCTTGGTAGTCAACTTCTGTCTCTTCATATTCTTCTTTGGTGTCTTCTTTATATTCAAGATACCAGATATAATAAATACACAAAACATAAATAAAATGCTAGAAATGGCAGAATAACAGTAAGATAACCAACATAATCTCCACAATAACACAAAAATAATATGAGAACAACAACTGAAATAACACTTTGATTCAGAAAGAAATGTTCACAGGCCTCTTCGAGGGGGAAACCTCTAGTCGAGCAACACTCTGTTACAATAATATCCAAGCTAGGGTTTTCATACCCTCGACCCTTATTTATACTAAATATGTTTATTAAGAGAAGCATCTAGAGGAAGATCCTTCTAGAAGAGGAAGCTTCTACTAGGTCTTCTTACATCCTCCTTATTCTATTTTATTGAAAAGCCTTATTAATATTGACCTTTATTACATCCAAATACATTGATCTACCTATGTGCAGGTTAAGACCTTAACATGTTTGCCCCCTTAAAAAAAGCCTTGTCCTCAAGGCTTGAGATGTGGAAATTGTTGCAGAATGGTAGTTGGTTCCCAAGTGGCATCTGCTGGAGTCATATATTTCCACTGTACTAGCACTTCCTTGATGGTTCTCTGACGCAGACGATGCTCACGCTGGTCCAAAACTGCTTATGGCTGTAGCCAAATGGATCCTTCTTCAGCTAACTCTGGAAGGTTGGTTTGAATTTGGCACTTGGTTCCAATCACCTTCTTCAAGCATGAAACATGAAAAACAGGATGTAGCTCGACTGACTGGGCAGAGCTAACTGATATGCGACTTGTCCCACACGCTTGAGAAATGTGTAAGGACCATAAAATTTGGGCGCTAGCTTCTGACAATGCTTGGCCTTAAGGGAAGTTTGCTTATATGGTTGCAGTCGCAGAAACACCTGATCCCCTTATGCAAATTGACGTTCAGAGCAACCTTGATCCGCTTGCTACTTCATGTGATTCTGTGCCATGACCAAGTTCTCTTTAAGGGTACGAAGAATATCCTCTCAGACTGTAAGTGTTTGGTCAACCGCATGGACCTTCGAGGTACCCAGTAATTACGAGAGAACTAAAGGTGGCTTCTGTCCATATACCGCTTCAAAAGGAGTCATGCGAGTGGTTGTATGGTATGTAGTGTTGTACCACCATTCGGCTAGGGGTAACCATTGAGCCCACTGGTGTTGTTTTTTAGAGGAAAATCACATCAGATATGTTTCCAAACACTTGTTGACAACTTTCGTTTGACCATCCGTCTAGGGATGATAAGCTGAGCTGAGATGCAATTGTGTGCCGTGTAGCTTAAAAAGTTCTTTCCAAAAATTACTTGTGAAAGTTGGGTCACGATCAGAAACAATAGAGTACGACATGCCATGAAGATTGAAGACCTGGTCCATGAAAATTTGAGCCACCATGGATGCAGTAAATGGGTGGTGAAGAGAAAAAAAATGAGCATACTTGGAAAGGCGATCCACCACCACCATTATGACTGATTTATTCCCCGATTTGGGTAAGACTGTAATAAAGTCCATAGAGATATCCTTCCAAATAGCAGGGAAAATCGGAAGCGGTTGGAGGGTGCTTGGAGATTTGACTATTTCTCCCTTGTTCCATTGACACACCTCACATTCAGTGACAAACTTACGGATGTACTATTTCATACCATCCCAGAAAAAATAATGTTTGTCCCTATCATATGTTTTGGTGAACCCTGAGCGCCCTGCTGTGGGTGTAGCATGAAGCTCAAAAAGTACCGTGGATTTGAGCTTGGATTGTTTACTTAAATACAAGAGGCCTTTGTATTGAAGCTCATCCTGGAGCCAGGAGTACCCTAGGGGAGCCAGAGCCTTATTCTGCAATTGTTGGATCAGATGTGAACTTTTGGGATCTTGAAGCCATTCGTGGTGCACAGCTTGGAGCCAATCAGGTACAATGAAGGAAAGAGAAAAAAGGGATCCTTCATCTTCATATTTCTGGAATAGTGCATCTACCACGACATTGTCTTTTCCCTTCTTGTAAATGATCTCATAATCATATCCAAAGATCTTAGTCACCCATTTTTGTTTCTCCTGGGAGGAAATGTGTTGTTCCAAAAAGTACTTGAGGCTTTGATGGCCAGTCTTAATTTGGAAGCTTTTCCCCAAAAGATAAGGACACCACAGCTCAATGGCATGCAAAATCGCCAACATTTCCTTTTCATAAATGGGTTTGCCCAGATTCCTTTCAAACAATTGCTTGCTGGTGAAGGCCAAAGGTCGACCCTCTTGCATAAGGACAACGTTGATTCCTTTCCCTGAGGCATCACATTCCAACACAAAGGTATTTGTGAAATCAAGAAGGACCAGAACCAGAGTGGTGCACATGGTTGTCTTCAAGGTTTGAAAATCTTGAGCAACTGCTAGAGTCCAAGTGAAAGAGTTCTTTTTTAGGAGAGTCGTGAGAGGTGCTGCAATCTTTCTGTAGTTCTTAACAAAGTTGCGATAATACCCTGTTAGGCCCAAAAATCCATGCAAGATTTTGAGATTCTTTGGGTGCGGCCAGTCTTACATAGCTTCAATCTTTTTTGGGTCCACCCTGACGCCATCATTTCCCACCAGATGACCCGAGTATTCTACTTCTGAGGCACCAAAAGCACATTTAGACTGTTTTAGGAAAAGTTGGTGTTGAGAGAGTAGGTGGAGAACTTTATCCACATGAGTAAGATGGTATGTCTAGGTTTTTCTATAGATGAGGATATCATCAAAGAAAACTAAGACAAAATGACGGAGAAAAGGGTTGAAGACATGGTTCATGAGGCTCTGGAAGGTGGAGGAGGAATTACACAAGCCAAAGGGCATGACCAAAAACTCATAGTGGCCCTCATGAGTGTGAAAGATTGTCTTGGGAATGTCATCCTCTTTCATATGTATCTGGTGATATCCCAAGCAAAGATCAAGTTTGGTAAAGAATTGGGCCCACTCAAATCATCCAGGAGGTCATCAATTCATCCTTACAAGCTGCCTACACAAGGGTTTTGAACCCTCAATACTCGTCGCAATTCTTTAAACAAAACAACACTATTATCTTTCACTTTCGCACACCTACCTTTCGTTTGAGTTGGAAGTCATGTTGGTGGCATTAAAATCATCTTTGGATTATTGTAAATCTTTTGTTTATATGGTCATAAATTTTTTCACCTCCAACTCACTAATGGTCATACATTTGTCAAAACACCAAATCTTTATTCACTTTGCATTTTTGTTAATGTGGTTTCGATTTATAAGTTCGTGATGCAATGTTTTTTTTGGTGTCTTTGATTAAATCCTTGGTGCAATGGTTTCATAGAACGCATTAATTTTGTGATTAAATATTTGGTGCAATATTCGACATGTTGTTTTGTTTTAAATCATACAAATTCTATTGTTTGTTCGAACATTCGGATCAACTTGTCATGGTTTTCAATGGTTATTCGTTTGACATGTTGTTTACATTGTTTTTTATACACACCAAAAGTGATTTGAATGAAACTATTACCAAGGCGCCGTCGATTGTACATGCCAACATGATAATTTTGCATGGTTTCAAATCACTCCACCACCCTCACACGCATAAGCATTAACGTCTGCCTTGCACTTCGGGCTGCCTCTGCTTGTTTTGGGAAAAACTACGGGAATTAGTCTTGTGTCTACCTTGTCAAACCCCCTCACCGATTACCCTGTTGACTGTGTGCTATCTCCTATGGCTCCTGTAGTGCGCATAGAACCCAACGACATCCAAACATTGCTATTATTTGATAATTCCCAAGAGGACATGGAGAGGAATGGATGGTTAGTTTTCATTGAAAAATTTAAGGGTTTCAACCTCGCAGTTGCTCAGCAATTTTCCCTCACATTCGATGGATGTAGGGATAAAGTTGGGGACATCCAAATTGAATTGAACGAGGAATTCCTCAGCTCAGCCATTGGTTTGCCAACTAAGGGGAAGAAATGTTTTAAGAATTCGAAGGTGGATGAAGTGCCATGGCCGCCCCTATTTACCTCAAGGAAAATCAACAGTTGTGACAAAGGTATGCCAGTCACAGCTCTCAAGTCTAGGTGGCATGATTTGTTGGCCATTATTAAGCAATTAGTTACTTGTGAAGGTAGATACTGTTTAGTTTTTCTTTACCACCTATGACTGCTTATGAGTTTCATAGATTTCCCTTTGAATATGCCTCATTTCCTCCTTCGCAGTCTGTATAAAATGGCTAAAAGATTCAAGAGGGAGAAGGCCGACTCCAGCCTCTTCCACCACTGTCTAATTAAAATCGTTAGAGTCCATCATTTGAGGTTGAGTGGAGACTGTTGGGAAGATTTCTTGTTGAGGAATGGCTTTGCCAGTCCTGAATTTGGTCAAGTGGACAAAAATGTGGTCACCAAAACCCTTGTCGGGCCTGTCATGCCCCATCCTACACTCTCACCCGTTGTTGAACCCTCGACCTACCCGAACGATGACCTACCCGACACCCTACCTGACTCATGTTCAAAAGACAGTGCTAAGCTTGTTAAGAGGCCTCCAAGAAAAAAGGGCAAGGGTAATACCGATGTCAATAGCAATGATAAGAAGCCTGCGCACTGGGTATCTAGGTGTGCTCACAATAAACCCAAACAAAACATGGATCAAAAACCAATTGTTTTGAGTGAAGATTCGGATTCATAAATCCAACGATTTTTGACCGATGAGTACCCATACTCACATGGCCTTTGTTCTGTCAAGCCCTATGACTATGTATCCAACCTCCCATCGTGCCTTAAAGATGACCCCAACTTCCCCGGGATCAAGTTTGACAGTGGAACCCTTGGTAATTAAAAATATTCCTCACCTGTGATGACACGGCCTGATCAACCATAGTGCAATGAATGCAACTCTTGGCTTGAACGATACTATACAGATGTCCCTCTGTTGCAATCCCGAATCAAGTCCTTGGAGGACCGAGTGACTGTTTTAACAAAGGAAAATGACAGATTGCAAGCTAATGAAAAGAGGAAAAAGACCACAGGCTCTGTCATGTTAGAAAATGTAGAGGCGGCCACTGCCATTGTTAATTCGAAAATAGCTTGAACAGATCGTATCCCTGAAACCAAGGTATGATATTTCAAAAGTGATTTTAAAATGATTTTGTTGGATTTGAATTAGTATAAATGATTTGTTTGATAAATCGAATACATTTCTGTTTTGATTGAATTGATTCAATACGATTCTGTTTGTAAATAATAACTAGCTACAGAATCGTGAGATTCTGTAGCTAGTCATAAAAATTAAATTTCTGTTGATTTTACAATTAAACACAATCTAAAATCGTTTATTTTTGTGCATCTACAGGTACACACAAATTTCAATGGGAATTGGATCGATAATGGCATTTTAGAACATGCTTTTTGTTACACAATTTTGGATTACGTGGTTAGTCTTAGATAGAAATAGGAATCTGGGAAATTGTTCCCATATTTTTTGCAAACAGATTTTGATAATTTCCACAATGAATGTTTTATCCTGTGGCCTTTATATACTTATTATTTTTTGTAAAAAAACCATCATTGTTGGGAGAACAGAGACTATGGACTGTTGATTATACAGACTCGAATGAAAGTGGATTTTTTGTACGGCTTTAGCTTCAATTTATCTTACTTTTGTTCAAGTTTTTGTGCATTTCAATTTGTAATCAAATTATTGACTACTTTATATATCAATATTTGTTACAGGTTGATGCGATATGTTTTAAGTATTGTCCATATTTGATGTATCTCATTTTATTTACAACAATTACCCTGTTTTAATTTAATGAACAGAAGGTTAATCTTCTTTGTTAAATGATCAGTTATGTACAAATCTTCGCAGTGGGATTTATCTTAATGTGATGATCTGTAAACTATAAAATTGTTGTTGCTATATCTCTTGGTTGTTCTTTCATTCGTATTCAAGAGCATCGTTTCTTCCTGTTTACGAGAATCTTTTGGAAAATCTGGTGCGGGTTTCCCCCATCAAACAGCTAAATCGAGTACTGTGCATAGGACAAACAGGAAACGCTACTTCAGGTCAGTTTATTATTTGCAATTTAATAGTCAATTAATTTGAGCATTCTCTGTAGTTTAGATAGATATACAGTACATATTATTATCTTCATTGCTTAGTTATATAGTTGTTGTTTCATTTCACTTTTATAAAAGTTATAAAAATCCAAAAAGAATAACTTCACTGTCATAAAACAATTCACAGATGATTTTGCAAATTTCGATCAAAATTTGTATTTTGTAAATACTGTATATATAATTGAGATTTAATTGTATTGATAACTGAACATTTAATAAGTATAATTATTTTTTTATAATATTAGTTAGTAAACTGTATATATATTTTAGATTTGTATATAGCTTGCAGTAGTTGTTTTTCACTTATATTAGTTTCTTTAGTTTATTTTTTTTTACTTTCCTAGGACTTAGATCGGCTAACGGAGCCGCTAAACCCATCAGAGTGGATTAATCCAAACGGCTTGGGTTATTTAGACAACCCTGGATTGGATCCACCCCTCCAGTTGACGAGCGTTCAATTTC
>JZKD02S1598274.1:464191-476387 GCA_000966675.3 Picea glauca
AGTTTTACTAGCTAACAGAATGATAGTTCTACTTATTAAATATACAGTGAACCGATATATTTATATTTCTATTATATGTACAGTATTCACAAAATGCAAGTTTTGATCGAAATTTTCATTTTGTGAATACTGTACATATAATAGAAATATAAATATATCGGTTCACTGTATATTTAATAAGTAGAACTATCATTATGTTAGCTAGTAAAACTGTAAATATATTTTGGATTGTATATAGTTTTCAGTAGCTGTTGGTTTTTCATTTAGTTAGTTTCTTTAATTTTTTTTGTCTTTTTACTTTCGTAGGACTTAGATCGGCTAACAGAGCCTCTAAACCCGTCAGAGTGGATTAATCCAAACAGCTTGGGTTATTTAGACAACCCTGGACCGGATTCACTCCTCCAGTTGACGAGCGGTCAATTTCGCCCGTCAACAAATGGCACTAGAAGGAGGGCCTAAAAATTATTAATGGCATGAGGCGGTCGTAAGACTCCTCCACCACCCAACCGCTCACCTATAGTGACAAGAAGTCATTCAAACGACAACATCATCCCTCAAACAACAACCACATAAAACGATGATCTACGGATCACAGTTGAACCAGTAACCCCAAATCCTACAGGTGGTGACGTACAAGAGATTGTCCGACAATCTCTCATAAGAACACATAGTGCCTTCGCCTGTTTAAGACAGCCAAATTGACCTTTGGACCAACCATTAGATTTCTCTGGTATCAGAGAAAAACTTGGAGGCACTAACCTCACTTTAAACCCTGCAGATACAACCCTCACTCCTGCTGCAGGAGGATCTGGAATACCCCCCTCACCACCTCCATCATCCCCTTCTTCTTCTGGAGAAGACTCTTCTGATGAAGGCAGTTCCTCTTCTCAGCCTTCCACACCACCCACACCAATGGACAACTAGAAAAATCCTGCTAGACCCTAGCTCGACCAAGATGTAGTAGTCATACCCGGGCCTCAGCATCCCTTACCTAAACATCCGGAGAAGTGTCTCCCCAAGTTTGACCCTGACTCTAAACGGATCGTCGAAGATCACATTAAAAAGTTTATGTTAGCCATTAGAATCCGTAATGTTGAGCACGAAGACGTAGTCTGTATGTTTTTCCCCTATACTTTCGAGGGCAATGCCTCTACCTGGTACTTTGCCCAGCAGCCCCATACGATCATGTCGTGAGAGAAGTTCGAATCCTTCTTTCTTGAGAATTTTGGAGACGATAAGTCCCCAGAAGTTCTAGTCATGGAGCTTTCTAGTTTAAGGATGAACCCCAAAGAGAAAATCAAAGACTTTAACCAAAGATTCTTAACACTAAAAAACCGAATCCCTATGGACTCGATGCCTTCTGAGAATCTTACCATAGCATACTATACTAAAGCCTTACATCAAAGTATAGCCATTTGGGTAAAGCGATCTAAGAAAGACACATTGTTAGAGGCCTTCGAAGAGGCCAATCATATTGAGAAAGACATCCTTAGTTTAAAAGACACTACTAGAAACGAAATAGAGACTAGTTCATCTTCCAAAAAGAAAATCGAGATCCTTCCTAGACCTGCTCAAAATAAAACACAACCTGAAATATCAGATTTAGAAAAATTAACAAAAGTCATTCAAAAACTGTCAAATCAAGTTATAGATTTGAAAAGGATGGTCGAAGAATCTTCTTCGAGCAAAGGGACTTACAAACCCCCATTTAGGAAGCCTTTTCCCACCAACCGACCTAATTCAAATACCGAGGGCCTAAATCTAGAAAGCCTGCAATTCACCATTCAAACAATTCTAGAAGCCCAAGATAAATTGATGCCTCCTGAGATCCCTGAGGAAGTAGTTGAACAAGAGACAGTTGAAGAAGATGAATCTTCTCCGAACATTTTTGGACACTTCTTGGATAGCATTTTTCAATATAATTTCGAGACAGTACATCCCTACAATACTAGGAGTAATATGACAAACAAACCCTCTTCTAAAAACACTACGACTTTGCCCCCAAAATAGTCTAAACCAGTTGAGACTAAACAGAGTCATGTAAACCCAAACTTAGATTATGATTTAGTTGAATATCTAAAAAGGTTAAGGGCTAACATTTATGTTTATGAATTATTAAAATTTTCGTTTCTGCTACAAAAAATGTTACAGAATATCGCAGAGAATAGAAAAAACGGTAATCCAAGCAATAACAAAGTTTTTCAAAACAACACAAAAGTTCCTCGGAAGGCTTCCGCCAAGAACAATTATGATCCTCACGAGAAGGGAGGCCTTCCTATAAATATTGTAACAAATGTAGATAAATTAGCTTTAGAGGCTGGGAGTAAAAAGACACAAGCTTCCACCATTAGTACTCGCAGAAATGTACCTCCATTTTTGTTAACTTTCGAAATCTTTAATAGGAACATGCACAATTGTATGGTATATTCAGGAGCATCATCCAATGTAATGCCATGGTCTGTGTGTCAGAAGATTAATGTTGAAGTTGAACCATCCACCTTAAAGATCATCCAACTTGATCGAACTAGTGTTAAAGTTATAGGTGAATTAAGGAATGTGCTTATAAGATTATCGTCGAACCCCAAAGTTCATCAAGTGATTGATATTATTGTTGTGGATATTCCAGAATTTTATGGTTTGTTTTTAAGCAGAGACTGGTCAGAGCAGCTACACGGCTATTTCGCGACAGATTGGTCTCACCTGTGGCTGCCTAAGAACGACAAGCCCAACAAAATCAAGGTAAATCATGAACGCTACCTAAAGCTCACAGTCATAGATTTAAATGATCCCAATGAACCATTTATACCTTCTGTTGATTCACGCGAAATACAAGGGAAGGATACCTTTTTCGACAATTTCATGGCTGAGACTTCTGCTATCATTAATCCGGAATAGCAGTCCGAGATTGTAGCATATATGTAGTCAGCAGTTTCTACAAAATGGTCTCATGCACCTGATAAAAATCAAATATGGTCTATTTACTTTGACGGGTCAAAGTCCAAGGAAGGAGTTGGTGTAGGCTACGTTATTATTGATCCAACAGGTAACAAAACCCTGATTGCATGCAGGTTAGAATTTGAATGTACAAACAACACAGCAGAATATGAGGCTTTATTGCAAGGCCTTAGAAAAGCATTAGATATGAACATTCAAAATTTGACTGTCTTTGGCGATTCAGAAATCGTGCTTAGACAGGTAAGAGATTCTATCCACTGTCTATCTCCGCATCTTAAAAGCTACCAATCTGAGGTATGGAATTTAATGAATAAGTTTTCTCCTTTCAACATAAACTCTATTCCTAGATTGAATAATTCGGAAGCCGATTTATTAGCTAACGTAGCTTCAAAAATCTTTCCTGCAGAAGGCTTGTCCCCGAATGCATTCTCCGTCGAGCTATTGTTCAGGCCATTCGTTCCTAACAACATCACGAATTGGAGAGTCTTCGACGACGATCAAAAAATTATTAGTTTCCTACATATGGAAGAAACTTTCCAAGGCGCAGTGATCGACGAATGCACTCATGATGACAATCTGCACGATTTCACGGTAATACCAGATCCGATATCTCCTGAATCTTCATTGGACATGGTAAATTCTATCCCTAAATCTGTAGTTAGATTAGAAAAAATTTATGATCTTCAAGACAAATTCAAAAAATTAGTCAACTGTAAAACAAATAGTTCCTCTTTATCGTATGAAAAAGTAAACTTGGGAACTAATGACAATCCACGTTGTATTAATTTAGGGGTGGGTTGTTCTGAACAAGAGAAAGACGCGTTTATTAATTTTTTTAAGGAATTCAAAGATGTTTTTGCATGGATGTATGATGACCTAAAAACCTTTGACTCTAACATCATACAACACGTCATTCCTATGAAACCCCAAACCTTGTTGTTTCAACAAAAGTTAAGAAAAATGCACCCTAAGCTCGAACCGACCATCAAAAAAGAATTAAATAAACTTCTGAATGCTAAGATAATTTTCCCAGTTAGCCACACGCAATGGGTTTCTAACCGTGTCCCTGTCCGGAAGAAGAGTGGTGAAATCCGACTATGCGTCGATTTCTGAAACCTTAATCAAGCGTCTGATAAAGACAACTACCCTGTCCCACCCATGGAACAGATCCTTCAACAGGTATCTGGTTCTAAAAGACTATTCTTATTGGATGGTTTTTCAGGGTACAATCAAGTCCTAATGTCTCCTCCAGACCAACTTAAAACTACCTTCAGCACTCCATGGGGCACCTACGCTTATAGGAAAATGCCCTTTGGACTCATTAATGCTGGTGCCACTTTCCAGAGAGCGATGGACATCGCTTTCGTAAGATTAATCAATCAATTTGTCGTAGTTTACCTAGATTATTTTACTATATTTTTGAAAAACAAAACTGATCATCTAGCTCATTTGAGATCCGTTCTACAACGATGTCGTAAGTACGACATTTCCTAGAATCCTAAAAAATCTATCTTCGCAGTAGAACAAGGTAAGATCTTAGGATTTATTGTGTCAAGCAAAGGGATGATTATCGACCTTGAAAGGACTCAAGTCATATCGAAACTCCCCCCTCCCTCATCCAAAAATTCTATGCAGTATTTCTTAGGCCAGATAAACTTTGTCAGGAGATTCATCCCTAGTTTTTCCGAAATGGTGAGACCTTTACAGAATTTAATTAAGAAGGACGCACAATATCATTGGGGACACTTAGAAAACCAAGCATTTAATTCAATAAAAAAGGCCATAATAGACGCTCCTTCTCTCATGAGCCCTGAATTTTCACAAGACTTCACTCTCTACACATTTGCTTCTGACCGCTCCTACACTGTTGTCCTAACTCAAAGGAACGCTGAAAACAATGAAGTCCCAATTGCCTTTATGAGCTCTGCTTTCAAAGGAGGAGAACTTAATTACCCACGGTATATCAACAAGCCTATGTTGTTTTTAAAGTAGTAAAGCACTCCCGATCTTATCTTTTGAAATCCAGGACGAAAATTATTGTCCCTTACCCAACCATTAGAAATCTGTTAGTGCAGAAAGAACTAGGCAAAAAGAGGGCAAAATGGGTCACCTCCTTACAAGAGTACGACATAGAAATCACCCCAGCACAAATAGTAAGAGGCCAAGGGCTATGTAAGTTAGTCGTTTACTCAGTAGCAGGACAGCCAGAAGAAAACGATATGTCAAACCCAGGACAACACAATCAAAATTCAATTTGTTGTGCACAAAATTCTGTCAGTCCCTTGTATGACGATATAAAATTCTATCTTGAATATGGGTCATCCCCCCGTCACCTCGATCCCACTAAAAGAAGAGTGTTAATATTAAAATATGCCTCCTTTCAGTTGATTAATGGTATTCTGTTTCGTCAAAATTTTGATGGAGTACTAATGCGCTGTCTTGAGAAAGATGAAGCAGAAAAGGTCTTACTAGAATTGCACGCAGGAGAAGCTGGTAGGCATTTTGGTGGGGATACCACTGCCCATAAAGTTTTAAGAGAAGGTTATTACTGTCCTACACTTTTTAGATATGCTCATGCCTTGTGTCGCAAGTGTATTATTTTTCAAAAAGCATCAGGGCGGATACAGAAACCGGTCTTTCCTTTGCAGCCTGTTTCAGTAGACTCCCGTTTTCAGCAGTGGGGTCTTGATATTATAGGACCAATCAATCTGCCATCCTCACAACAACATAAGTTTATCATAACAGCCACAGATTACTTCACCAGGTGGTCTGAAGTTGCCCCCTTAAGAGCTGTAAATACCATTCAGGTAATTGCCTTTTTAAATTCGAATATTATTACTCGTTTTGGTATCCCTGACTGTTTAGTATTCGATAACGATTCTTATTTTTCATCTCTTGATATGAGTGAGTTCTCTCTAGAAAAAGGAATTAAATTAAAATATTCTACCAGTTATTACCCTCAAGGCAATGGATTGGCATAATCAACTAATAAGAATCTGATTAAAATCATCAAGAGAACGGTATCTGAGAATCACAAAAATTGGCATAATGCACTGTTAAATGCAATCTGGGCTGATAGAGTAACACCAAAAACTGATGTGGGTAACTCTCCCTTCTTTCTCATCTATGGCAAAGAAGCAATTATTCCACCACATATTCTTCTTCCCTCACTACAGCTATCACATAAAATACAAGAAGAAAACTACCCCCCTTTAGAGAATCGAATTAACGCTTTATTAAAACTAGAAGAGGTAAGGGCTCAAGAAAAACATAAGTTGGATCAGCATCAATTGGTGGTCAAAAGTTGGTTTGATTCCAACTCTGCCTTTGATAGAAACTTCGAAGTAGGCGACCTTGTCTTGAAATGGGACAAACCACATGAGGGAAAGGGAGAGCATATGAAGTTTCAAAACTTATGGCTAGGACTGTTTTTAATTGCTGAGAAATTGGGTCCCATCTCTTTCAGATTACAGAGTCTAGAGGGACAGCCAAACACCTATCCGGTGAATGGCCAAGCTCTAACAATGTATTTCTCTTGATGACAACCCTGTGTATACTGTGTAAATATTTTTATTTTGTTTTCTTTTCTTTTATTGTTTTGGTTTTGATTTCTCCCTATACTTATCAGTTTTTGCTTTTGGAAATACACATACCTGCATTATGAACTGTTCAGACAAAGAAAATAGAAAAAAAATTCCTCTGAAATAACTGCTGAAAAGTTGTCTAAACATCAATTATGATATGCTTCTGAAATTTACAGCCATGTTAAGGAAAGCCTGTTGTTTGAAAGAAGTTTATTGATTTCAATCTATAAGTGAAGCTTGTCACGATCATTCATTTTATTCTTACTCTGTCCCTATTCCTTAAGGGAATAACTCAGAAGATGTCTCCCTGCCTTTGAAGGTCGGTTTTGTAAACAAACCATCTCTGAATCTTAATGAAGGATAGTTTAAAAAATTCTCTCAAGGTCTGTAAAAATATGTCCAAAATATCATAATTTTCAGTGTCACCCCACTCAATTATATATCTCTAAAAACCAAATAAATCATTAAAGAGCTATGGGAAGTGCTTGTAAACCCGTCGGGATACTGAACAGGTCTACTAGCAATGGTTAAATGCATGCATGACGCCAAGATAACTTCGTCGGGGTACTGAACAGGTCTACTAGCAATGGTTAAATGCATGCATGACGCCAAGATAACTTCGTTGGGGTACTGAACAGGCTCGCTGGCAACGAAGCAATGTCAGGTATATGAAAATTCGCAAATATGAAATCTTTTGACCTTAAAATGTCCTTTATTCTTATCTGGAACTTCTTGGAAGGATACAGATATCAGAGTGGGTTAAATGGCAACCCTGTCGAGGATATGGATGCCTGCTGGAAGTAGTGGCTCTGTCAACAGTATTGGAGATTTTATCTTTAATATCATGACTCTCTTTTATTAAGAGTGTTATCAGTTTTCATCTTTTAAGCACAGCTGGAATTTTTATGATTGATGACGATGTTTAAACAATTTTCTGGTTATTTTTGAGTTAGAATTATTCTCATTGTCTTAATCTGGAATTGTCTGTTTGGCAGAGATAACTTCTTCTACCAGTGTGTCGCCATTGTTGGCAACCATCTTACAATTTTTATCTTTTCTTTACAAGCTTCCTACACATGGGTTTTGAACCCTCAATACTCGTTGCAATTCTTTAAACAAAATGACACTATTATCTTTCGATTTCGCACACCTGCCTTTCATTTTCATTTTCACGACTGCAAGCGTGAAAACCTTGAGTTGGAAGTCGTGTTAGTGGCATTAAAATCATCTTTGGATTATTGTAAATCTTTTTTTTATATGGTCATAAATATTTTCACCTCCAACTCACTAATGGTCATACATTTGTCAAAACACCAAACCTTTATTCACTTTGCATTTTTGTTAATGTGGTTTTGATTTATAAGTTCGTGATGCAATGTTTTTTTTGGTGTCTTTGATTAAATCCTTGGTGCAATGGTTTCATAGAACGCATTAATTTTGTGATTAAATCTTTGATGCAATATTCGACATGTTGTTTTGTTTTAAATCATACAAATGCTATTGTTTGTTCGAACATTCAGATCGACTTGTCATGGTTTTCAATGGTTATTCGTTTGACATGTTGTTTACATTGTTTTTAATACACACCAAAAGTGATTTGAATGAAACTATTACCAAGGCGTCATCGATTGTACATGCCAACATGATAATTTTGCATGGTTTCAACTCACTCCACCACCCTCGCACGCATAAGAATTAACGTCTGCCTTGCACTTCGGGCTACCTCTGCTTGTTTTGGGAAAAAATACAAGAATTAGTCCTGTGTCTACCCTGTCAAACCCCCTCACCGATTACCTTGTTGACTGTGTCTTATCTTCTATGGATCCTATAGTGCACATAGAACCCAACGGCATCAAAACGTTGTTGTTATTTGATAACACCCGAGAGTACCTGGAGAGGAACAGATGGTTATTTTTCATTGAAAAATTCGAGGGTTTCAACCTCGCAGTTGCTCAGCAATTTTCCCTCACATTCGACAGATGTAGGGCCAAAGTTGGGGACATCCAACTTGAATTGAACGAGGAATTCCTCAGCTCAGCCACTGGTTTGCCAGCTAAGGGGAAGAAATGGTTTAAGAATTCGAAGGTGGATGAACTGCCATGGCCGCTCCTGTTTACCTCAAGGAAAATCAGCAGTTGTGATAAAGGTATGCCAGTCACAGCTCTCAAGTCTAGGTGGCATGATTTGTTGGCCATTATTAAGCAATTCGTTACTTGCGAAGGTAGATACGGTTTAGTTTTTCTTTACCACCTACGGCTGCTTATGAGTTTCATAGATTTCCCTTTGAATATGCCTCATTTCCTCCTTCGCAGTCTGTATAAAATGGCTAAAAGATTCAAGAGGGAGAAGGCTGACTCTAGCCTCTTCCACCACTGTCTAATTAAAATTGTTACAGTCCATCATTTGAGGTTGAGTGGAGACTGTTGGGAAGCTTTCTTGTTTAGGAATGGCTTTGCCAATCCTGAATTTGGTCAAGTGGACAAAAATGTGGTCACCAAAACCCTTGTCGGGCCTGTCGTGCCCACTCTTACACTCTTACCCACTGATGAACCCTCGAACTACCTCAACGATGACCTACCCGACACCCTGCCTGACTCATGTTCAAAAGACAGTGCTAAGCCTGTTAAGAGGCCTGCAAAAAAAAAGGGCAAGGGTAATATCGATGTCAATAGAAAGGGTAAGAAGGCTTTGCACTAGGTATCTAGGTGTGCTCGCAATAAATCCAACAAAACACGGATCATAAACCATTTTTTTTGAGTGAAGATTCAGATTCTGAAATCGAGCAATTTCTGACCGAGTACCGATACTCACACGGCCTTTGTTCTGTCAAGCCCTATGACTACGTATCCAACCTCCCATCTTGCCTTAAAGATGACCCCAACTTCCCCGGGATCAAGTTTGACAGTGGAACCCCTGGTAATTTAAAATATTCCTCACCTGTGATGACATGGCCTGATCAACCACAGTGCAATGAATGCAACTCTTGGCTCGAACGATACTATACAGATGTCCCTCTATTGCAATCCCGAATCAAGTCCTTGGAGGACCGGGTGACTGTGTTAACGAAGGAAAATGACATATTGCAAGCTAATGACAAGAGGCAAAATACCACAGGCTCTGTCGTGTTCAAAAATGTAGAGGCGACCACTGCCATTGTTAATTCGAAAATAGCTTGAACATATCGTATTCCTGAAACCAAGGTATGATATTTGAAAAGTGATTTTAAAATGATTTTGTTGGCTTTGAATTAGTATAAATGATTTGTTTGATAAATTGAATACATTTATGTTTTGATTGAATTGATTCAATACGATTTTGTTTGCAAATAATAACTAGCTACAGAATTGTGGGATTCTGTAGCTAGTCATAAAATTTAAATTTCTATTGATTTTACAATAAAACACAATCTAAAATCGTTTATTTTTGTGCATCTATAGGTACACATGAATTTCAATGGGAATTGGATCAATAATGACATTTTATAACATTCTTTTTGTTACACAGTTTTGGATTAGGTGGTTAGTCTTAGATAGAAATAGGAATCTGGGAGATTATTCCCATATTTTTTGCAAACAGTTTTTGATAATTTCCACAAGGAATGTTTTATTCTCTGGCCTTTATATACTTATTATTTTTTGTAAACAAACCATAAATGTTGGGAGAACAGAGACTATGGACTGATGATTATACAGACTCGAATGAAAGTGGATTTTTTCTACGGCTTTAGCTTCAATTTATCTTACTTTTGTTCAAGTTTTTGTGCATTTCAATTTGTAATCAAATTATTGACTACTTTAGATATAAAGATTTGTTACAGGTTGATGTGATATGTTTTAAGTATTGTCCATATTTGATGTATCTCAATTTATTTACAGCAATTACCCTGTTTTAATTTAATGAACAGAAGGTTAATCTTCTTTGTTAAATGAGCAGTTATGTACAAATCTTTGCAGTGGGATTTATCTTAATGTGATGATCTGTAAACTATAAAATTGTTGTTGCTATATCTATTGTTTGTTCTGTCATTCGTATTCAAGAGCGTCGCTACTTCCTGTTTACGAGAAGCTTTTGGAAAATCTGGTGCGGGTTTCCCCCATCAAACAACTAAATCGAGTACTGTGCACAGGACAAATAGGAAACGCTACTTCAGGTCAATTTGTTATTTGCAATTTAATAGTCAATTAATTTGAGCATTCTCTATAGTTTAGATAGATATATAGTACATATTATTATCTTCATTTCTTAGTTAGATAGATGTTGTTTCATTTCACTTTTATAAAAGTTATAAAAATCCAAAAATAATAGCTTCACTGTCATAAAACAATTCACAAATGATTTTGCAAATTTCGAACAAAATTTGTATTTTGTAAATACTGTATATATAATTGAGATTTAATTGTATTGATAAATGAACATTTAATAAGTATAATTATTGTTTTATAATATTAGTTAGTAAACTGTATATATATTTTAGATTTGTATATAGCTTGCAGTAGTTGTTTTTCACTTAGATTAGTTTCTTTAGTTTAGTTTTTTTACTTTCCTAGGAATTAGATCGGCTAACAGAGCCGCTAAACCCGTCGAAGTGGATTAATCCAAATGGTTTGGGTTATTTAGACAACCCTGGACCGTATCCACCCCTCCAGTTGACGAGTGTTCAATTTCACCCATCAACACCATTTCAGCCCTGGTCAATTTCTGGATCTTTAATGGGGCGGAGGGAGTAGTGGGGTTTATTGGTTTAGGGTGAGGGATAAAGGAAGGCTTACGGTTTTGAGAGGAAACAATTTTTTGTGCTTCTTTGGCTTTTTTAGTAGCCTCCACCCAACTCGCAGGTCGAGCCATGAGGACATGGGCCCGAATCTCCTGCTTGAGGCCACTGATAAAACACTCTTGAAAGAAAGCATCAATCATGCCCTCTGTTCAAAAAGTCAGGCACTCAAATGCAGCTATGAAGTCTTCTACTATTCCTGATTGTTTCAATTTTGTCAAATGGCCCAAATGGTTGGTGTCAGTGTCAAAGCGTTCATAAAGCTCAGTCACAAATTGGGTCCAAGCAATATACCCTTGATGGGAAGTTTTTCTCCAATGCCACCATTGCCAGCGTTCTTGATCTATATGGAGAACACCATATCGTAGTTTGGCCAAGTCATCTGTAATGTTGTAGAGAGAGAAATAATGTTCCATTTGGGTGACCCAACTAGTGGGGTCTGAGCCATCAAATTTGGTTACATCCAATCGCAAAAGGCGTATGTCCCATTGAAAGTGATGGGGCTGAAAGGTATGGGAATGGGAAGAAGTTTCACCTTCAGTCTTTGTATGTGCGTCAGGAAAAGGGTCATCGGTAGGGATCTTGAGTTTGGTGCATAGTGATGCAAAGACAAATTCAAGCTGGGTGGTCAGTTCTTATTTGACTTCCTCCATTGCGGATTGCACAGATGCATTTATGGTGGTATTGATGGGTGTATCACGGGAGGCAATAGTAGCACTGAGTTGTTGCACTTCTTTTTGGGTCTCAAGGAAACTAGATTGCAAGGTGTTGAAGCGAGACTCCAGTTCTTGGCTACAAGTATGGGCCATAAGGATGGGTGAACTCAAAAGGGAGTGGGTGGGGTCAGAAATTTTTGCAGGAAAATGATATGGATGAATGTGATAAG
>JZKD02S1598274.1:508633-521323 GCA_000966675.3 Picea glauca
AAGTACAAGATGATTCAAAATGAAAATGTCTCCTTGGTATATATAGGAGACTAGGAGGTATAATTACAACTAATGGCCTAAAGTCGACATAAATAAAACAACATTACTAATATAAAATTCCCTAATTAAGGGTTAATGAGCCAATATTAGGGCTTAACACGTGGAGCAAGATGTATGTCCACTGGAGGGAGAGGGAACATGAGGACATTGATGTACTAGTCGAAGAGGACCCTGCTTCCATTGCAACATTGAAACAATGTGCGCTATGGAAGTTCTTCCAGTGTCCATTTATGAGGGCACAACCCAGGCTACTGAACGCCCTGGTTGATGACTGGCATCCAGATGCAGAGGCATTCATGATAGATGGACAGTCATTGACTCCAACGATTGAAGATATCTACTTCTTGACTATCTTATCGAGGAGAGGGGAACCAGTCAATCTGAAAAAATTTCCCCTTTGGCCTTTTAACATTAAGGACTACATTTGGATGTACTATGAGGCTGACACTGAGAAGGTAGGTTCTCAGGTGCCTATTCACAAGATCATGAGTCTGTCTTTGAGAGTGATATTGCTACTTATTGGGAAGATTACTGGATCTATGGCCCTTAACCAGGCTTCGTGGGCACATATACATTGTGTTGTTCAGTGCCAGGAGGCACATATCTTTGATTGGAGTATGACCATGCTTGCATGCATGAAGATACAACTAACAGAGTGTCGGGAGTACAACAACAAGAAATTTGGGTTTGGTACTATTATATGCTCATTCTTCTTCTTCGAGAGTACCTAGTCTTAGTCCTAGAGAGACGGTGTGGGGGCATGTGGCCTCCTTCCCAATGATATGAATATGGGAAACATTTTTTCCACAGCAGAGGGGAGGGAGGACCATAAAGGCCTTCAATGACAAGTTTTTTGATAGGTGCAAATGGAATATTTCAATGATAGAGGAGTAACCTTATGTCGAGATCAACTTCTCTAGGGATCTAGACATGGCCATGCCTCCCAAAGAGGACCGAGGAGAGATATGTAACATGTTTTTAATATTTATTTAATATATATATATATATTAATATATATCATTTTTATGTGTGTATAGAGTACTGACTTCTATATATTTTCTATGTACATATGTGGGACCAATGCGCCTGGCAGACTTCATGAGGACTCGACGATATCCTCGACCCAAGGTGGGACCAACAATAGTCATCGGACTAGCAGCCACAGTGGGACCTCTAGCTGGAGAGGCTAAAAGGGTTTTTATATGAGTGGAGTTCAACCTCACTGTGCTCACTTGCATCATACCCATGGTTGAGATCAAGGATCTCCCACCCTCCATGCAACGTCATGTAGTGAGGGTGCCACGGACTTGGGTCCATCTTTTCCAGCATTTGGCCAACATTGTTTTTCATTATGGCAGGGCCAATAGGCCTCGAGCTTAGATAGGCTAGAATTTTATGTGCCGAGGGAACCATTGTATATTTTTTTAGGGCATAAGCCCAACGATGTATATCAAACCTTATTTTTGATGCCTTCATGCCCACCTATGTACTTGTGAAACTTTTGATATATATATATATATATATATATATGTATTTACATCTTATTTGTCTTATGGATCACATTTTCTACCAATGTATGTACATGTGTATGTGTGTGCTTCTCTTTCTATGTGTGTGCAACATGCCAATTTAATACTTGATTAGCTAGAGTATCTGTCATATGATTAAATCTCCTAGGAACATGGATATACGTAATGTAATCAAAGTAACGTTCTAAGAGACGTACCCAAAGGAAACGTCGGTGCAAAGTAGGATCATAAATGCGGTAAACTCCATTTAACTGGGACACAACTAGTTGAGCATCCAGGTAAACCTGGAGGTGTGAAATGTCATGTGACAAGGTGTCACGAAGAAACTCTATCACTGCATTGTACTCAACAACATTGTTTTTAGCGTCACCTAGACAAATACCTCCGAAATATAGCAACTAGCCTCGAGGTGTGAAAATCACCCAAGTTGCGGAAGCAAGCCTCTGAGTGTTTCAGCCAGTGTCGTCCATGATCCCAAAATGCACCTTTGATTCACTTGACACATTCCATAGTGAAAAAGAAGACAAAAATAAATACACGTCCATAAAACAAAAAGACAAAGAATTGTATAAAAACTATACATATGTACAAGAAGTCACCCAGGTGACCAACCTAAGAGTAATACTTCTTGAGGTAGATCCCATTTCTAGGATCCGCCAAGGAATTTACTTAAAATTAAACCAGACGGTAAGAACCCTTATTCAAGACCTCTTTCATAATGAATGGTCCGAAAAACATGGGTTTGAACTTGCCTCCCCCCAGGGGATATTTTTCTTGATCATAGACTAGGACAACATTGCCTTCGAAAAAAAATTGAGGACAAATGGATCGATCGTACTGACACTTGACTCGTTGCTTATGAGCCTCATTGTTCAAGGCTGCATCACGACATTTCTCATCAAGCTGCTCAAGATATAATAGGCATTCTTCAAGTGGTGATGTGTTCGACAATAAATCGACTGCTAACTTCAAATAAGGAATCTAACACTCAATAGGTAAGACTACTTCCATCCTGTATATGAGTTGAAAATGTGAGAAACCAGTGGAAGTATTCACAGACGTTTGGTAGGCCCACAACGATGAGTACAACATCAAATGCTAATTAGACTTGGCAGAATTGATCGTTTGCTGAAGAATAGTCTTGAGATACTTATTCACAACTTCAACCTAACCATTCTCTTGTGGGTGATAAGGTGACGAATTTTCTTGCCTCAACCCAAGATTTTATGTTAACTCGATCATCATTTTGTTTTGGAAGTGACTTCCATGGTCAGTGATAATCTCCTTCATGATGCCGAACCTTGCTACTATCTGGTTAAAAATGAAAAGAGACACTTTTTCTCCATCATTGTTAAAAATTGGCATAGCCTCGACCCACTTTGTGAAGTATTCTACTGCTACGATGATGTAACAGCACCCCCTAGATGAAGCCGGGTGACATGTAGTAAATTCAATCCCCCAGTGAAAGGACCAACAATAATGATAGGAAACATAGGAGTAGCATGTGCCCGCATCTTCCAAGAGAATATCTGACATGGGTGGCACTTCTTGACCACCTCAATGAAATCCTTGATTAACGTAGGCCAAAAGTAACCAAAATGTAGAATATTTTGGGTTGTTTTCAACCCAAAAAAATGACCACAACAAGCTCCAGTGTGGCACTCGTTCGGAATGAGCTCTGCTTCTTCATGGATAAGGCATCGATGAATAATTCAATCTACACCTTGATGACACAAAGTGTCATCAAGTATGAGATAGTTTTGTTCCTGATGGAAAATTCATCAACACTCATCTTAGGAAGCAGAAGTGAGGCACTTCAAAGTCTGGAGATAGACTAGTATATCTCCATACCAGGGGTCTAAATATGCGATGAGAAAAGGATCTCCTTTGATAGGAGATTCTTCGAGCGTGATATCACTAAACTCAACCAAAAGTTCTGAAATAAGTTCATCGAAGACTAACGACTTTTTGGATTTCACGGAAACAAAATCCAAGTAGAATTCCTGGAGGATTACAATCCATCTACCGATTTTTATGCCAATGACACATCGTCTCAACACGTATTGGAAAGGGTTCACAACAACAATGACGGTGGTCTTGCGAAGAAAAATGTAATGGCAAAATCGTTGGATAACATGCACTACTGTGAAACAAAGCTTCTCAACGTGAGAATAGTTGAGTTTCAGCCCAACCAAGCCTCGGCTAAGGTAATAAATAGCATTCTCTTCCAGCAGATCATCCTCTTGAACCAAGACCATGTCGATGGTCGACTTTGCAGTAGCTAAGTACAACAAGAAATATATGTTATAATCAGAAGGTCAGAGCAGAGGGGAAAACACAAGGGTGTGTTTCAACTCTTCAAAAGAGCTCTGAGCGGATTCCTCCCAATAGAATGGGACTCCCTTTTTCAACAGACACATAAACCCTTTAGTGATCTTAGCATAATTTGAGACAAAATTTCCAAGAAAGTTCACTTTCTCCTATAAGATCTGAAGTTCGGGTATTGTGCACGAGAGAGGAAATTGAACTATCACCTCAACCTTGAGAGGTTGGACCATGATCCTTGTTGTCGAAACAATGAAACCTAAGAGACAACCTGACATCACGCAAAAAATGCACTTGTTAGGATTCAAGAGAATCTAATAGTAGTGACATCATTCGAAGATTAGTCGGAGGTGTGCGGTATGGTCAGATCTCTTGCGAGTGAATGATGCTAGATCATCAATATATGCCTCGACTATATGTCTAATTTCATTAAAAGAAAATGAAATGGCCCGCTGAAAAGTGGCTCTAACATTATTCAGGCCAAAAGGAATCTTACAATACACAAACATGCCCCAAGGACAAATAAAAGTTGTTTTATGTTGGTCTTTGACTTTGATCTGAATCTGGTTATATCCCGAAAAACCATCCATCAATGAAACGACCTTGCAGCCTATGAATTCATAGACAATATAATCTATGAATAGGGTGGGAAAATTATCTTTCGAACAAGCCTTGTTCAAGTCATGGAAGTCTATGCACATGCAAATCATACCCTATTTCTTGTTAACTAGAACAAGATTTGACATCCACTCTGTCAACTGCACAGGGTAGATAAAACTGACCTTAAGCAGTTTCTCTACTTCATCCTTAATTGATGCCTCTTTTCAAGGATTCACTGGATGAAGATTCTATCAGACTGGCTTGGCATCAGGATAAGTTTTTATTTAATGTTCGAAAGTTCTTGGGTATATACCTGGCATTTCCTCATAAGACAAGGAAAAAATGTCACGAAATTCCTTAAATAACTCTGTATAAATTTGAACCTCTTCGGGGGAGAAATCCACTCCGATGAAAACATTCTCCACAATCTCAAGGGTTCTGGAGATATCTATGGGAATCATTTAAGAGATACTCTCCATATTACCCTTAACATAAACTATGTGCATATCTAGAGGATTAATAGGACAAGACCTATCTTCATTCACGGTCAATACTAGTTTGCTTGCCTCTATTCTCCTTAACTATGGAAGAAAGTAATATCTATGATGAAGATTTTCCCAGGGTCTATCAAGACTAGTTAATGCCTCAAGAATCACCTCATCAGAGGGAAAGACTAGTTCCAAAGGATATGTAGTGGCAAGGGAACCTTGAGCCCAGATAGGCTCAAGAACTGGATCTAACTCTTGTGCGGGAGTCAGATCGGTGTAGGCTGAAGCTTGTTGGAAAATGTTTTATGCAACTTCAACTACGGACAAGAGAATATCCATGCCTAAATTCCTCGTTGCTTCCATCGAAGCCTATGGGGAAGGAAGAGTCCATGAATCATGAAATTAAGTCATTCAAAATGACGACACTTGAAATATTTCAGCCCTAAGCTGGTCGGGGCAGCTGATATAAGCTTGACATCGCCAAAAGGTGGCAGGTAATCGAAAGTACCCATCAATGATGGAAACAAACCGACCCCTAAGTTGATGGTGTCGAGATGAGGATTATCAATCATCGGGACTATAAAAGCCTCCGATGAAGGGTTGGGATGGGAAACATGCAACTATTCAATGGCCACAATCTAACCCTCGTGCTGAAATAAAAAGAGCCAAAAAACTGTAGCAACCACTGCATGCATTGCATAAGTCCAACTCCTCCCTAAAAAAAGGTTGTAGTTGAGAGGCACAATGACCACTTCAACTTCGACGCACATAGTCTTTCCTCCTAACTGCACAGGGAAAGAAGGAATGATTTGATGTGGTCTGAACGATCGACCATCGAACGTCATAAGAAACGTAGGCAACAGAGACAAAACGGGTTGGCCAATGTCCTTCCAACACACCAATGACATCATGCAAGTCGAGGCGCCCTCATCAACCATAGTACGAAAGATATTCCAAGTAAAATATTTTGTGGTGTAAGCCACTACTATCTAAAACACAACGTGGTAAGGCAAATGAGGTTTCAAGTTGGTTGGATCAAGAATGATCGCTCCTAGGTTACAAGTCTCTTCTGATCCCAAGGCGGATAATAGAGCCTTTCTCTACGAAGGGAAACTTTGGAGTTTCTCCACAACAGACATCACGCAAGGATTTTGTGCCAAATCTTCCAAAATAGAGTAGTTTTAGGAATCCCTCACATTCATATTATGAGAAGCTTTCTTGAACTCACCTTTCAGGATGCGTGTCATTGTTCTGCTCGCCATATTCTCAATATTGACAGGAACTAGTGGGTTTGTGGCTTCTTTTCCCCTTTCAACAGATTCTGACATTCTGTAATATCGGGACCTAGTCGCTATATGAGCCTCTGCTTTCATCGTGTAAACATTCACAACTGAGTTATTATTGGTAGATGTAGGGGGTCCTTGACTACCCCCTTCCGTGCTCTAATATGCTAAAACTTGAGCCATTTTTTCCCCATGTGGAAATGGGTTCGTCATCATAACAAGTTGTTGATGCGATAATATCTTTTGAGCTTCCACAAGTCAAGGGAACAGATGTGTCGGGTGGTCCTCTGTGCAAAGGCTGCACGGATACTTTGACTTCCTCTTCTCCGTTTTCCCCTCACCAACATTGTTGGTAGCATTTTTGTCCCCTTTACCCTTCTTGTTCTGTTTTTTCTTCTTTCCCTAAGGCTACAAGTTGGCCTTTAGGTTCATCAACTGCACTCTATGTACTTTCGACATTTGGGTAGGGGGAGAAACCGAACTCAAGGTCTGGTTGGCCACATCCTATTGTATCGACAATTGTTGCAATTGATTTGACAACAAATCAATGGAATTTCCTTATGATGAGCCCACAATACCATCGTCATGGGGTCCATACTTTTTCTTTTCATTGTCGAGGATGGATCGTGGTGCATCTGGAAAAATATCATAGAGCATGCCAGACTGAGAGTAGATTAGTTCAAGAGGTTGTGATCTCATTATCGTCTCCTCCTCTGAAAACACTCCAGAAGTTTCTACGTCCTTGGATATGCAAGGCACCAAAGAATTCAGGAACCACTCCAGAAAGAAAGTCGGTGGGACCTGGACCTTAATCAAGCTCTTCCAATGTCACCATTCTCGGATGTGATCGGAGATATGGTTGGCCTTATTTTTCTCAAAGTTGCCCAACAATTCAGTGTAGGCATTGTATCTCATGGGTAGTTGGAAATGGTTGAAAAAGACCATCTCCAAGTCGTTAAATTAAGAATACCTCAAGTAGTTGAGCTCAATATACCATTTCATGGCACCCCCAATAAGAGTGCATTGAAAAAGGCGCAACTGAATAGAGTCATATCACAGTGAGTTTGACGAGCACCATCAGTGAAAGGTTGTCACGTGATCACCTAGATCTTCGCCAAGGTTGCCTTCAAATTTTGGAATCTCTGAGGGAAACTTTGTCAGCATGGGGGGACCAACACGAATCATGAAAAATTGGGTGGTTAAGAAATCTTGTCAATTCTGGCATATCTAGCATTTTCAGAAATGGTAGTTTAGGTTGAGTACTATGTATAGGAAAAATGGGGCCTGGAGTTTGACTGGCACCAGGTTGCCAGGAAAATTTGTACTACTGGCCAGGGTTCTGGTATAAACCGTGGCCTTGAACAGCATATGGAAACTGTGTTTGTTGGGATATCATCGGCTGACTCCCGTAATTGGATGACATGGATTGGGTAGGGATTGCTCCATGTTTTTTGTTCCAAGGATTTTTGAAGGTGATTCCCCAAGTCGATCCGACGAGAATAGGTACAGAGCCTTTCCTGGAGTTCCATTGTGCATGGAAGGGGTTGCCCCTGAATGACATCCCTTGCGAGGGAACTGATCCATGCCAGGGATTCCAAAGCCCCTAAGAGTAGAAAACTCGTGTAGTCGCTCCTTGTGTAGGAATAGTACCCTGCATAGGGTTCTGTTTCCCAAAACTGAGGATTCCCCCAACCAAGATGATAGCCAAAGAAAAATTGTTGTTCTGAAATGCGTCGAACAAAGAGAATGACATGGATCCCACTGACATAGTGTAAGAATAAGTTCCTAAACTACCTACTCCAAAAAAGATGTAATTAGCATTCGGCTCGATGGTTTGTTGGAAAGAACCACCGAGTGAGGTATATAAGGTGTATGACCCCCACAGTAAGGGATAGCATTAAAGGGGACTAAGGTGCCCCTAGTAGATCCTTGCATGAGAGCATTTTATCTCCCTGCCCCCAGACCCATGGTATGTAAGGTGGAGTATGTAAGGACTGAGTGTGAATCAAAGTTGGGCATCCCATATGAGAATGGAGGGCCCGTCGCACTCTGTGTAAATGGAGCAGTGGTCACCGCTGATGATGGTATCAGAAAACTGCCCAATTTAGAGGGATTCGAGACCACTGTGGTCTAGACTGGTGAAGGTGGGTTAGGAGGAAAAATACTCCATGTGGTAGTAGCTGAAACGAGAATATGAGGACTACTGGAACAAGTAACAGAATTTGCTTCCATGGATTCTTGTAATACTAAATAGTGCTCATAAGGTGTCACCTCAGGAGGGACAACTTGTACTAAGATCGACACCGACAAGTCAGTAATTGGAGGGTTGGATGGCCTGGGAGCTTTCACCCCAAGGTCATAAATAGTAGGTTCCTCTAGAGTCAAATAGTCTCCTCGTGGAGCAGGGTCGAGCATAGTTTCCTACAACTTGGTCACTTCAAATGACCCTTGTTGATAAAGTATTCGTTGTAAGGGTGGCAGAGGTGGCTCTAATGAAAACGACGGTAGGCCCTGAAGCCTTCGTGACTGACATATCTCTTGATCTTCCACTTTGTGAAAATATCAATCGACGCAGTAAGGATTAACTAGCGTTTAAACACCAAGAACACACTAGAAAATTCCTATAATCCAAATCAAGCAATAAAATATCTAGTAGGAAGAACAGTTACGCCAATCAACACTAGAGAAACTAACCGGTGCAAGTGCAACTCGAACACGGAAGAAACCTCCGTGTATACTTTGTGAAGTGTGACCTAACATCTTCCCTAGGTACCGTGGTATACCCCCGCAATCACCAATTTAATTCCCTAGAATATGGGAAACTAAGTTTCCAACTTGCAATAAGTCACTAGGCGGGTACAATCGATAGTCGGGCGGATCAAAATAAGCAGGATAACAAGTCCTAAACCTATCAAGGGTATCGAAATAAATTAGCCCGGAAGACAATAGAGGATATAGAATGGATTTGAGGTCCATGAATCTCTATAGGCAAATGCAGTCGGTAGTACTCCCAAGACAAATCCTCAATATGCATTCCCCATTATGTTCAGTCCAACTTTGGAGGGGTTATCTTTGTTTCCTTTCCTCACACGACCTTGTGTTTAGCCCCTATGTTAAAGGGGGTCTTGGATAAATTTTATGACACTGGAATTAAACACTCCCTAACTTAGACTCCAATGTTTTTTTAACAACCTTGAGGAGTTTCCTCTCCATCCTAATTCAATGACCTAACCCTAAACTAGTTGGTTGACCCTACAAACATAAAAAGCCTAGTTTATTTTAGATTATGCATTATTTTTAATGGCTTGATTTACTCATGGGATATGGTGGTGAAACTCATGATGTTATGAGAGACAAAAAAGAGGAGAAAATACAAAACTTGAAAGAAAAATCACTTCTAATCCAAAAGAAACGTTTTCTAACTAACTCTTTGTAACCAACTTTTATTTAACTAACTTTTTCAAGATATTGTAAAGACAACCTAAAATGTAGTGTAGCTTGACTGCAAGCTACTTATGTTTCAAGAAATCAATAAAGGACTTAAAAAAACAGACTCTTTTTCCTTTTTAGCAAATAACCAACTCTAACTACTTTACCAAACTGATTTTTTTTTTTTTTTAAATTGCCTTAAAGAGAAAAACTGAAATAAATCTTTTTCTTTTTTCAAATCAAGTAAAAGGGGTAAAAAGAAGACTAAAACAAGACTGAAAAAAATATTTAGCTGACTGTGGATCGCAGAGAATCAATCAAGAAACCAAGAAGGCATATCTATAATTCAAAAGCTTGCTTAAAACCCTTTTAAAAGTAAGCACAACAAGATCAAGAAAACAAGTAAACTGACTCTAAACCTAGGCTATGGCTATAAACAAAGTCTCTTGAATGATCCAAGAAAACCTTGAGAAGTATAAACTTCAATCATGAAAGAGGAAAACTCCCTTGTTTTCAAAAATTTTCTTGAAATAGAGACGTGGGTTGTTGCATCATCATCGTGCATATGTACTAGGTTGTTTACTGAGTAGAGCACATATGTATGCAGGCTAACTCAATATAGGGTGCGTACACCTCTGTATCTTTCCAAAAATGAAAAAGATTAGGAAGTCTTATAGGGAAGGGACAACCGGTATAACACCTGAAGGTGACCATAATCCCTTGATAGACTTAGAAAATGCATAAAAACTTAAATGGAAAATAAACCAATCAAACAACCCAAAATCCCCTAGAGCCTTCCCTAGTATGGTCACCAGTTCTGCTAGCAGGAAATAACCTCCCTTTAACTACAACAAGGTTCAGAATGTAGGTAGAGAAAATAACCATCTAAAAGATAATTAATTCTCTATACTACCCCAAACATACCAAAACTAATATAAATAAAGAAAAGAGAAAGTAGATCGGGTAACTATACCTCTAATCCCACATCTGGTGATGACCTCCTCATGGTTGGAAGTTCCACTGACTGCACGAATCCTCCCAGGGATGACCTGCATCCAAATATTAACAAACATATAACTAAAAGAATGTTATTCCATATATAAGTTAGGTTTAGATGTTGGAATGTCAAGCATAAATCAATAAAAATACTAAAGACAACATCATTTGGGACATGAAAATGTAATTCTTTTATTCATAACACAAAGATTATACCTTTACAATCTAAGTCGACCACTGTTCCGTGAACCTAGTTGGGGATCCTCTTCACCATGCTCCAAGTGCACCTTGTATGAAATTCTCCTCTCAACCTTCTGATCTCTTCTAGGGAAGTGAATGGGTTAAATGGAGGAAGAAGGGGCTAATAAGGGAATGTTGAGGCAATTTCTCACAAAAGGAAACAATATCTTGGGCAAGGAGGGGAAGTGACATCGAGCATAGTTTCACTTTTATTATGCTTAGGTATGAAATGAGACCCCAACACCTCCTTTTATATGCCAAAAGGATGGTTATTCGGTTGGGTGACCGGCTATAGAAGGTGTATTAGTTGGGAAACTTCCAATATCCCATCAATTTCAACGAATTCCTTGCAACTTTTTATTTTTTGAAACTTTTGCAAGTATATGTGGGTTGTAATGGTGCAACAAGAATATGTGCATGAGATGTAGTGGTGCAGGGTGCATACATATTCTAAAAAATGTTTTTTTAAGAAGAGCTACTCAACAGTTCTTTGGAAAAAAATGAAAGTAAAAGGGCCAAGGCCATGTATGCATGTGTAGAGAAATTTAGGGCTATAACAGTCATTAGGGGAATGTGAGGGAATAAAGGGACATCGAGGAGCATTTTTAGGAACGCTTTTAGGTGGGTGATGGAAATTGGCAATTTAATTTAATTAATTAAATAAATTTATGGTGCAACTAAGGGATTGGGTGAGAAGTGTACGGGGGAAAGTATTTCCTAATAAATTTTTAATAAAACTAATTTAATGTGAAAATGGAAGGGTCACTAAGAAAAAATATATAAAAGAGATGGAAGAGGAGAGGAATGAGAGGATGATTGGTATCCCTAAGGTTACACTAACGAAATTTTTCTTGACTGATTTTTATTGTGGGAGTTGGGATACCCAGCTCAAATAGAGAGTGGTAGATTGACCTTGCGAGGCAAGTTGGGAGCTAGCCTTCTATGGTTTTTATGTTTGGCCCCTTTGAAACTCAGGGGGATCAGGGGGAAGAAGAGTACCCCTGGCATTGTCTGGGAGGTACCGGTGAAGTCTCAACAATTATCAAGCAGGAGCGAGTGTTATCGGACTAATCGGTAGGTGTGGACACTAACTGATCTCCCTAGATCCACTTGGATCTAGAACAAAACAGGACAGGACATGACTCTTTCCCTAAGTTTTGACCATTGAATTTACTAGGAGGAATGCACAAGTAACATACCTTATTATCGCTTCCTAGGGTCTTTGTTTCTCCCGCTTCGCTCGAGTGCTCTCATGAAGTCAAGACCAAGACAACACAAACCAACCAAAGTGAAGATAGCACAATATATTCAACAATCAACTTATGTGTATGATCAAGGAATTACACAATAAAGTGGAAATAGATTTATGGGAAAGGGACATGCCACTGTATCATATTAATGGAAAGTAAAGATTACAACCTGAGCCTTGATGTCGCAGACTTCCTTTCGATGGCTCTTGGTTCCCACACACACACTTGCTCAATCCTTGTATGAAGAAGATCAAATCCTCTTGATGGACTTGCTAGAGTCTCCAAGCTGTTGTTCAACTAAGTCCTTCACACAATTATTTCACCAATTCTCCAATGAATCTTGCTTAACCTTTTCCATGAGAATTCTCTCAATAAATAGGAGAGAATGAATTAGTTACTTGGATAAGAATGATCCCAAAATATCAGGGAATCCAGTACAAAGATAACCATTCGAATGCCAACCCATTCTTCTAGAAGATTCCCTTCTAGA
>JZKD02S1598274.1:521373-536798 GCA_000966675.3 Picea glauca
AAATGAGTTTTCTGGGAAGAGATGAAAGTAACTTTTCTCAGGAGAAAGTTCTTATGAAGATCCTTAGTACACCATCATCAATACATCATCATGACGACCAAAATCATGGGTAACAGAATGCCCCCCAAAGTATGAAGTTGGAACCAGTGACAGCAGAAAGACTTTGTAAGTTGCATGTGTGTGTCGGAAACCAGGAGCACATCTAATCAGAAACCTGCAAACATCCAAGCATCTGCAGATTATCATATATACCAATTCTGAGGTAGGCATTCCCATACTCAGATCATAGACTGATGACATTGTAGACATGGGTCATGGCCACCAATCATACACTGTGGATCCATGCCGTCAAAATATAGCATAGCCACCAGGAATACACTGTGGATCTATGCGAGAAATTTCAAATTAAGATGACATAGCCACGAGACATACACAATGGATCTATGTGTCACAGATTATACATACTCCATCGCAACCTGGACAAAAGAATAATTTCCAGGGTCTTCAATCTCGTCGCCCAAAGTATGAATCTAACCATGTGATTACATGTGTTGAAGTCGAACATGGTAGAAACCACTTGATTACCGGTCATTGATGAAACCGTTAACAAGTGCAAGGGAAATCACCATAGATGTCAATGACTCCCAAGGTACCCTAGTACAATCCATTGAGTGTTAATGAATGAGTTGAAGTCGAACATCCGATGGAATCTTTCGATCAGGGGTCAATGATGTAAACCCACTGTCGAAAGCGAGGAAGCCTGCCATTGAGGCATGCAAGCTCCAAGGTACCAAAGAATTTCTAAGTCTTGATTCTAGATAATGAGCTGAAGTCGACGGAGCAAAACTCGTCACAAGAGGGACTTGATATATCCCCCATCAATGACACAAAATGAATAACAGATTTTGAGGATGAAACAAAGTATGATGTAAATTGGACTGGACACAGGGAAGGCCGACACGAAAATAATTGATAACTGCAGATGGCCGACTCAATATAGGTTTCAGATGGACTTCTCTTGAACATATGAATGACATGACCAATGATTTGGCAGCATTGACTCAAAGACGACACAGGGAATGACCTTGTAGCAAATAGAATGAGAGACAAATGGATTTCCCAAACCGGCTTCAAATGATGAATAGGGGGTGTCATGTTCAAGAGAGACACTTACTGCCAATCAATACGAAGATTAAAACATATCCCTTTCCCAAATTTCCCCCCACCATTTCTGGCGAGTACCTCTTTATTTTTACGCAAGCTTGAGGAGGATAACATATGCTTGTTGATATAATATTATCCTTCGGATAAGTCCTTCGCAGTATGTTTAACGAACCCTGAGAAGGAGTGGTTCAATCCCATTACGGGTCTGTCAATGTTTGTTTAACGAGTCCAGAGATAGAAAACTCAAAGGTTTTTCAAGATTATAGAGTTTGGAAAAACACTTAAAAGAGAACTCTCTCAGTTCCTTTTTCATAAAATAGTCTGGATGAGACCGAAAAAGAGATAAATTATTGCTCACCAGATGCTTACTTCAAATACTTTATCGAGCGTGAAAATAGCAAGATCGCTCGGCAATCTTTTCATGTTTAGAGAGTCTGAAAAAAGCTTAAAGAGGACTCCAGGGGGGTTCATTTTTCATATAACCTTGTTGAGCCCAAAAAAGTGATAAAAGTATGCTCGATCATGTTCTCATATATTTTCGAGCGCAAGAACGGACAAAAACCACGCTCGAGGTTTTTATATAAAAACCATAAAAACCAATCAAAACACATGATGACAAAGAAAAACATGTCTGTATCTCTGTATTTGACCATCAAAATCATCATGCCTGCAAAAGTTACACTCAAAATGACATTAGGGATTAGGGTTTAATAGATAAATAATCATAAAGAATCAAATGACATAGTAAAAGTAAATAAAAGGGAGTAAATACTCTTTTTACCACATCATTTTTACCTTTCCACTATTTGAGCTCAAAAACCCCTCTTTTACCCTCAAAGTTTGGTGTCAGATTGCGGGAGGTACGAGAGACCATTCAGCGAGCCATCAGAGACAATAAGGTAGGCTCTTTCTCCTTAACACTTTCATGGTTTAATTTTGCAATTTCTTTGGTTAAATTTCATTTTTTGGGTTGATTTTGCAAGCCCTACCTGCGCGCTGCCATTCTTGTAAGCAGGCTACACGGGACCTGCGAGAATGGGTGATTCTCATAGGTGACCCATGGGAAGTCTGCGAGGTTCTTGAACTGTGCACACAGGGCACCTACGAGAACTGTAAAGCTCAATTTTTTTTTTTAAATTTACCCAATGAACAAGAACCAAATCATGAAAAAAGTTGCTAATCTTATTTTTGTGTTCCTTATGCAAATAATTGGCCATCAAAATGGTGCTTGAGTGGCACGAAAGGGAGCACGAAGAAGATAATTCAATGGCCGAAAATCATCCACCTACTATTGTTGCTTTGAGAGATTGTGGCCTCTTGAAATACTTTCGTATCCCGGGCATGAGGGCCCAAGTCAGGTTGTTAGAATACCTAGTGCGTATGTGGGACCCTAATCAGTAGGTATTTCATGTGGGGGTCCACACACTGTCCTTAGATATTGAGGACATTTACTTTTTGACTGGATTGTCACAGCGGGGGTACTATGTGAGCCTAACTGGTAGTAGAGGTGGTGGGTTGCGGATGAGTGAGTATTGTCGTTTACACTGCGTTCCTGAGGCTGAGAGAAAGAAAGGAAAAGTAGCTATCTAGGGGGTATGAGACTTGACCCTCCATACTATCCTATTCACCATATCTCGGATGGCTGGGAGTTCTGCTCCTCACATGGCGTTACAGAGTTACTTCTAGTATGCTATTGAGTGTACTGAGCCTCGGGTGTTCAACTGGGCATATGTTGTGCTTTGCAGTATAAAAAAGAAGTTGACCAAATGTAGATGAGGTGACCTGAAGAAATTCGGGTACGGATATTTGTTGGTGTCCTTCTTCCTGGAGAGGGTCCCATCACTGAGGCTGCAGGTTGAGTGGAATATACTGGCTCCCAGGGATCTAAGGATGTTGAGATGGTGTCGGCTCATGGACCGACACGTAGCAGGACCGATCATCAAGTATGATGATACTTTCTTTGACTGGCTTCAAACACAGTTGTTGATGGTTGACGACTATGCTTATGCCGGGTTGGATTTCTGAGGAGATCCAGACTTAGTACTACCAGAGGATGCTCAGTGGGGGGACCTTGGTAAGAAGTACACATATTTTTCTTTTTAAATGTTTTGTGAATTTTTATCATATTCAAATGTTTTTGTTTTATATGCTCGTCCAAAGACTAATACAAAATCGTTTGTTGATAACACAGATGTTGGACCTTATAGACCTCCTGGCACTTCTCCCATCCAACGGTGAGGAGAGGTAGCGACAGCGCCACAATATGCTGAGGATTATCAAGTGGTGGAACAAAACCTAGAGGTCTTGACCACAGATATTCCAGACATGACTCTAGAAGAGGTTCCACGATGCGATCAACGTCATACTATAGGAGTGTCAGCATCCATGAGTCGACTACTCCGTAGGGTTGCTAGGGCAGTCGTGTGTTACCGTGAACGTCATCCATGATGTCACTTCGTAGAAGTTATGAGCTTCAGATTTTGACATTTTGGTCTTCGGACAAACTTTTTGTAAAAAACTCTTTTGATCGTTATATATATAGATGGCTTCTACCGGTTTACCTTATATTGTGTGAATATTGATGTGATTGATTTATAAATGATTTAAATTTCTGTCCAATACATAATTAGCCAATGCATCTATTAATGTATTTAGACATCTAGGAATATGTTGATATTCAATGTGATCAAAATAACGTTCCAAGAGGCGAATTCGCAAATACACCCGTAACAAAGTAGGACTTAGAATAGAGTAGACATTACTTCACTGTAGTACTACAAGCTGCGAATCAAGTCGCACAACCAAATAACGAATTCTGAGCGAGATAGCATCAACCAATAATTCAATAACGACGCTATACTCTGCAATGTTATTGGTCGCATGGTCGAGGCACACACCTCGTAAGGAGACAAGTTTGTTTGTAGGGGCATAAATTTCCCACGCAGCAGAAGCAAGGTTCTGAGTACTACGGCTAGTGCCATTAGCAAAGCCAATATAGGGTAGCGAAGACTCCGAAATCCGAAAATCAAACACAACGTTACCTTAGGGCAGAGACCAAAAAACGCCAAAAGCAACTTATAGCAACACAAAAGAACTATGAAACAATAAAAATACAAGTACGTGTGCACAACTGATTTTACGCATCGTCATTCTTCAAGTAAAACCCATTCGTGGGTTAACTCAAAGGGATACCGTCGTAATCTACCAACTCATAAGCGCCTTTTTCCAAAACTCGTCGAACGATATAAGGACCTCGCCACATGGGTTCGAATTTCCCAGCTCCTAACATATCTCGATCTTTTTCATAGAGAAGAACAAGATCACCTTCAGAAAAAACGTGAGGCTTGACATGCTTGTCGTATTGGGCCTTGACACGCTTTTTCTGGGCTTTTATGACTAGGGTGGCATCACGTCGAGTTTTGTCTAATCGCATAAGACACAAAATACATTCTTCTTCAGCAGAAGTGTTGGGTAGGAGTTCAACAGCTAGTTTTAAAGAAGGTATCTCACATTCAATAGGGAGAATGGATTCCACACCATAGACTAACAGAAAAGGTGTAAACCCAGTAGCGGACTTGACGGATGTCTGATACGCCCATAATGTCGAAAAAAACATTCTGTGCCAACTTGTTTTATGAATCCCTATCATTCGTCGAAGCATATTTATGAGAACTTTGTTAATCGCTTCGACCTGGCCATTAGCTTGTCGATAATAGGGCATTGAGTTATCATGGTGAAAACCCAACTTTTCAGTAAGTTCAGACATCATAAATTTCCTAAAGTGGATACTGTGATCAGTGACGATAGCTTGGGGAAAACCAAAATGAGCTATGATGTGATTAAAAAGAAACAATGCTGCGGTCTTTCCAGTGTTGTCAAATGTCGGCATCGCCTCGGCCCATTTCGTAAAGTAATCAATGGCTACAATAATGTAACCATGCCCCCTGGCCGAGTGAGGGTGACATGTCATGAAATCGATGCCCCATTTCGCAAATGGACCAACTGAGACCACAGGGTGAAGAGGAGAAGGATCTGACCGAATTTTCTGATTATAGGTCTGGCAGGAATGGCATTTCTGAACGACGATAATGTAGTCGTTAAACAAAGAAGGCCAAAAATGCCCTGCGCATAAGATCTTCTGGGCAGTAGCACACCCAGACATATGACCACCACATGCTCCAGAATGGAAGTCATTCAGAGCTTTCTCGGCTTCGTTGAACGTTAGACAATGTCAAAAAACAGAGTCAATCCCCCGACAATAAAGAGTATCCCCGAGGATAATGTATTGACGAGATTGATATCGTATTCGACGTCGTTCAATACTAGAAAAATTAGGCCAGAAAGTCTGGGTTTGGAGATATATAATGATATCCCCATACCAAATATCATCAGTTCTAATAAGGAAAAGAGATTCATTGGGTAATGAATCAACTGCTACATTTTCCGTTGTGGAATGAGGAAAATCGCATATCAACTCAGCAAAAACTAAGGACTTCTTGGACTTGGCGCGGTCGAAGTCCAAGTCAAACTCTTGGAGTATCACAATCCATTTGGATTATTTTCACCCTAGCAATTGACGTGTCAAAATGTGTTGCATAAGGTTGCAATGAGAAATCACCGTAGTCTTGCGTGAGAGGACATAGTGCCGAAAGCGTTGGATGGCTTGAACAGCAGCCAAGGCCAGTTTCTCGACATGTTGATACTTGATTTCAGTCGGCGTGAGACTTCAACTCAAGTAGTAAATAATATGTTCGTCATGAGCATCATCCTCTTGGACGAGAACCATGCCAATAGTGTACTCCGAGGCAGCAAGATAAAGGAAATAATCATGACTGTAATTGGGGGGAAAGAGAAGCGGAGCTCGCGTTAGGGACAACTTCAAATCTTCAAAAGCATTGTTGGCAATGGTGTCCTAGATGAACTCTGAATCTTTCTTTAATAGCCGTGTAAATCTACGAGTTATCTCGGCGTAATTTGGGATAAAACGATGAAGAAAGTTGTCTTTCCCCTGCAAACTTTGCAACTAGCGAAGTGTAGAAGGAGGAGGGAGATTAAGGATCGCCTCAACCTTTAAAGGATCCACCCAGATCCCTTGATGTGAAATGATAAAACCTAGAAGACGGCCAGATTCCACACAAAAAAGGCACTTATGAGGATTTAAACGTATACGGTAGAACCGACAGCGAACGAAAATGGCTTGGAGGTGGGTTGGGTGATCGACTCTGTGCATATAATGAGCAGGTAAATCATCCAAATATGGTTGAATTATGTGCTTGATATCATGAAAAGCATAAGACATAGGGCGTTGAAAAGTTGCACCAGCATTCTTGAGACCAAAAGGAAGTTTCCGATAGGCAAAAGAACCCCAAGGACAAATAAAAGCAGTTTTATGTTGGTCCTCGGGAACAATGTTGATTTGATTATAGTTGGAGAAACCATCCATGAGAGAGAATATTTCACTTCCGGTGCAGTCATCGACAATCTGATCGACGAAAGGGGTAGGAAAGTTGTCTTTTGGACAAGCTTTATTGATATCCCTATAATCAACACATACATCAATCAACAACACCTTCTACCCCTTCTCTTGATGAGTTGTCTCCCGATCCTTTTCGTGTTATTTTTCCCACTGACGAGATGATCATGTCCGTTAGGGAGGACACCCCTTGGGACGATGGGCATCATCGTTCCATCCTTTTTCTGGAGCAACATACTCTTGAGAACTACCAACGGATTTCGACCCCGTCGACCATTGTTGTCATCTCCATTGTTCCCGAATTTGCACACGATGTGTTTTCCGAAGGGAACTTGACAAACATCTTACCCACTTGGGACGATGGGCATCATCGTTCCATCCTTTTTTTGGAGCAACATACTCTTGAGAAATACCAACGGATTTCAACCCCGTAGACCATTGTTGTCATCTCCACTGTTCCCGAATCTACACACGATGTGTTTTCTGAAGGGAACTTGAGAAACATATCACCCACTATTCCCATTGACATATCCTTCAAACCTGGAATCGTTGAAAATGTCCATATTGGAGCTTCGTGTTCCCCTGACAAAATAGTCACCTATACGTCACTTTTCAAAGAATTTCGTGATATTTTCGCCTGGAGTTACGAAGAAATGCCAGGTATCGACCCTAAAATTGTGATACATGAGATAAAGACATATCTTGACGCTAAATCCGGCAACTCCTTCATCCAGTTCACCCACGTAAAGTGGTTTCTATAAAGCTCGAATTCGAGAAACTTCTCAAATCCGGACTAGGAGGAAGGAATAAATAACATACCTTATTATCGCTTCCTAGGGTCTTTGTTGCTCCCTCTTCTTTTCGTGTTATTTTTCCCACTGACGAGATGATCATTTCCATGATGGAGGACACCCCTTGGGACGATGGGCATATCGAGTGTTTGTAATGCAAAAATGTTCTAGAGAGTCAGTGCATTCCACTTGTGGGGTGGTGACGACTGGGACTTCACTCTGCCGAGGAGAGCCTCCAGGTGTGCTTATAGGCAAGGGTTGTGAACCTTCCAGATGCTCTGGAGATAAACCCTGCATTCTATGTGAACGATGTGGAGGAACTATTGTAAATGAGTGACAAACTTCACGAAGAAAATCCTATGGTCAACTTCAAGAAACAAACAACACGCGCTAGTAAACAAAATCTAGGAAGCAACACCAAGGAAACAAGACCTTCTAATTTCGAAGCCACTAGTTAGTGATGAAATCCAACGTCACAACAACGATATGAGAAGGGGCTGGGCTAGGGTGGAAAATTTACGCTGATGACCTACTTAACAGAGTTACACCCTGGGGCAAGATCCCACACATAATCGTGGGTATACCCTCCAAGGAGCCCGAGGGAGTTTGGCCAATGTCAATTCCAGGTACCGTGAAGACTTTCCCCTTCACAATCACCTTGGGTAAGAACCTAGAAATATAGGCCACTAAGGTCACCACCAACAACAATAAATCCTAGGGGAACATTCGACAGTCCGATCCACATGCAAGGGCAGGGTATCTAGCCTGCAATCAACTCAAAAGGCTTCCACCCATCATTGTGGTTATACCTCCGAGTGATCCCCGTAATACATGCAATCTCTACACTGATATCAACAAAGAAGGGTGAGTAACTCTGTCAATATCAATGTGACCTCGTGCTTGACCCTTGTGTGAGAAGGGCTTCCCAAGACAAGATGTTGCAAATGGAATTTGACACTCCCTAACACAAGATGCTATTGTGTGTTTTGTGCTTTTGGAGAGTGTATCTCTCTTCCTACTCCAAAGCGTTAGCCTAGCTAAATGTTGGTGTAAGAGAGCCCTAGAAAAGAGTTACTAGATAAATTTTATGATTATGCAGTGTTATTAAGAGTTGTTGTTTACTCAAAGGAAACGGAGGTGAAAACTTATGTTGTATGACTCTGACCCAACAATGCAAGGATGAGAATGAAATGTATCACTTTTCTTTCAATGAATCCTATGTATGGGAGAGAGAGAAAGTTTTCCAGATCAACCTTGAACTACAATGAAAAATTTCCTTTAAAATGAAAATGCAACAAATCACGCATCAAATAACAATTCTCTATTGCTTCTTTTTCAATAATTTCAACAATTTGATTTTCAATGTTTTCGAAAATGAAAATGATTTTTTCAAAGAAAAACGTTTGTTCACTTTGCAAAAAGTACCCACACTAGCATAGCGAGAGTACTGAAAATAAAAAAACCAATGAACAAGCAATGATAAAAACCCAATCCACTCTTTCAATGAAAACAAAAATAAAGAGCAAACCAATATAGTCTTTTCAAGTGCATAAGAAAAATGATCTTTCAAACAAAGAAAATAATAAAGACCAATAAACTCAACTTTCAACCGATCACTGGTCCTTAACTGATCAAACACACTCAGATTCCGAAATCAGAGAGTATGGTGTTGCCAAGAAAAGTTAAGAAACGAAAGTCAAGACAAAAGTGACAAGAAGAGCCTTGAAATCCTAAGACTGTTAATGCATGCAAACGAAGACAAGAAAGACATCAATCAATGGTCCAAGAAACTCTTATAAGGCACCTAGACTGATCTGGGCAGTTGAAGATGCCAAAACTCAAATCCAAATATTTGAAAAATTGAGTTCGCAAGCTGGCAATATCACACAGTGCGAGAATTAGGCATTCTCACAGGTGGCCTTTGAGAAAGGTGCGAGAACCTCGCACTGAATCCTAAAGGCAGAATGCGAACCCTACCAATTCTCGTAGGCTGTAGTGAAGTGCAGTGTGAGAATGTCTAAACATAGTCAAAATTTTGGAAAATGAAGCAAAATTTGAAAAGGCCTCTAGACCCAGAGGGTCTATCAGGATATCCTGAAGACTCATAGATTGATAGGAAAGGAGAAAAGTAAAACCAGAGAAAATGGCCACAGAAAAACACCAAAATCCACAAAGAAAATGGGATGTTCCCCAGTGGAGTCGCCAATTTTGTTATCGGACTAATCGGTAGGTGCGGACACTAACTGATCTCCCTAGATCCATCTGGATCTAGAACAAAACAGGACAGGACATGACTCTTTCCCTAAGTTTTGACCATTGAATTGACTAGGAGGAATGCACAAGTAACATACCTTATTATCGCTTCCTAGGGTCTTTGTTGCTCCTGATTCACTCCAGTGCTCTCGTGAAGTCAAGACCAAGACAACACAAACCAACCAAAGTGAAGATAGCACAATATATTCAACAGTCAACTTATGTGTATGATCAAGGAATTACACAATAAAGTGGAAATAGCTTTATGGGAAAGGGACATGCCACTGTATCATATTAATGGAAATTAGAGATTACAACTTGAGCCTTGATGTCGCAAACTTCCTTTCGATGGCTCTTGGCTCCCACACACACACTTACTCAATCCTTGTATGAAGAAGATCAAATCTTCTTGATAGACTTTCTAGAGTCTCCAAGCTGTTGTTCAGCTAAGTCCTTCACACAATTCTTTCACCAATTCTCCAATGAATCTTTCTTAACCTTTTCCATGAGAATTCCCTCAATATATAGGAGAGAATGAATTAGTGACTTGGATAAGAATGATCCCAAAATATCAGGGAATCCAGTACAAAGATAACCATTCGAATGCCAACCCATTCTTCTAGAAGATTCCCTTCTAGAATCTTAGAGAATTCATCTTTTTCCATGATTTAGGAAGAGTTCGCACCCTAGTTGTTCAACACAGTGCGAGAAGTTTTCACCCTGGCTTAAGGCAACCTGTGAGAATCAGGCATTCTCGCACCAAAATATACTAGCAGCCTGCGAACCTTCTTCAAAAATGAGTTTTCTGGGAAGAGATGAAAGTAACTTTTCTCAGGAGAAAGTTCTTATGCAGAGCCTGAGTACACCATCATCAATACATCATCATGACGACCAAAATCATGGGTAACAGCAAGGAGGATCACTAGTTGTTGAAATATATCTCCCCGCCTAGTTTTGTCGGTGACGGTATTTTTGATAATTTAAATGGTACTAGGTTGATAGTATGTTTATGGTTTAAATTCTTCACAATTATGATGTATTTTATTTTCGCAATGGATCTGGTTGTATTAAGGATAATAGAAGTAAATTGATGTCTTTTATTTTCGCAGTGGATCTGGTTTTATTAAGGATAATAGAAGTAAATTTATGTCTTTTATTTTCGCAATGGATCTAGTTGTATTAAGGATAATAGAAGTAAATTGATGTCTTTTATTTGCGCAATGGATTTGGTTGTATTAAGGATAATAAAAGTAAATTAATGTCTTTTATTTTCGCAATGGATCTGGTTGTATTAAGGATAATAGAAGTAAATTGATGTCTTTTATTTTCGCAATGGATCTGGTTGTATTAAGGATAATAGAAGTAAATTGATGTCTTTATTTTTTCAATGGATCTTGTTGTATTAAGGATTACATAAGTAAATTGATGTCGCCTTATTTTCATAGTGGAGCTAATGGTAATGGGTTGGGTTGATTATATACGTATTTTTCCTCCTTCATTATCTGTCTTCCATTTAGATTTTCCCAATTTTCGTATTAATACCTTAGTGAACTATTAGTCCTTCACATACGCAATTTGAACGTTTTCCTTCCACATTTCACAGTCTCTTTTTCCTTTGCAAGTAGAAGTTTTTCCTCAGCAACCATTGGCCTTTAACCTCTGTGTTTTTATCTGAGGATAACCTCATAATTTTATTTATGCCTATGCCAACATCCTCTCCTGCATTTAGTACTGGTTCATGTTTCTATGGAACTATGGTTACATGTCCACCGCAGAGAAACTGCAACAATAACTTAAAAACTTCATACCCCACAGCTCCTACTAGATTAAACTGAGGAATAGCAACACTGACATAACACCCTCCTTGTACATTCTTGGATTCGGGGTTACAAAACATCCAACGAATGAAGGGACTCCGTACAACCAATAAGCATATGTGAGTTCCTGTCTGCCTACCCTCCACCATGAAGTAACATTGTTGAAGGCTTGCCCATGAATCTGGGGATGCAATTTTCCAAGGACAGGCTCTTCAGTGGATCCTCCGGATTCGTGGCCATTATGTGCTTCAACTATTTTTGTGCCTTCAATCCTAGAAATTTGTGTGTTATTTAGATCCCGGTTGATCCCATTCTTTAGATGACTCATGCTCAACTTAGCTTAAACTACAATAACAACCTGTCCCTAAATAATTTATTATCAATGCTTCGACAATGGTTTCATTCGATCTAAACTCTCCTTTTTAGTGATAACCCAACTTATCATATACCTAGGAATGATATTCTACTTTAATTTTTTTTCCAAATAACAAAAACATTAATTACCTTTGCAAGTGGTGTCAATTGCAATCCCAAGTTATTCTTTTAAAACATTAAGGAAGATTTAAGAATCCACTAAATTGTTGGTTAGGGAATGCCTTAATTAGTGTAAGAAACCATCGATTGGGATTTGGTCAAGAAGATTGGTCGTTCCTAAAACTTTTCCATTAAAAGATAGTGATGGTCCTTGTCCTATCGAAGAGGAATAGGCTGGCAGTACGCGTGCTTCAATTCAATCATAGAAGTGGATTATTATTTATTGCAAAATATTATCTAGTTACCTTATTTGGTGAGTATAAATGACATATTGATTTTATATTTAGATATTTTTAATGCTTATGCTCATCCTTTAACAACATATTGATTGATTTTATGATCAATTCTTACCTTAGATAGTGGCGTGCAAGTTTGAGCTTGTTTATTTTGTTTTTAAGAAATGTGTAAGATAGGTTAGTAGGTATGTATTTGAGTTAAAGAGGATTTTTGGGCTTGGACCACTCGACTTATGTTTATTCGATGTAGTTAGATTCTGCCAGCGCCTTGAAAAATATTAATTTATGTGTGGAAATTATCGCTTACCTTGGGAATAATGTAAAATGTATGATTGAACGAATGATTGGATACTCATGATCCATTAATTAGGTGAATTTATGGTTGTTTAGATTTATGTTTACTTGCATGCAATGAATCCAATGCGTTGTATGATTGACTTGTAATTTTCCTACTCTTGCGCAAATAAAACAAAGGAATGTCGTTCTAGAGAATATTTTTATTGTGTGAATAGATTTGTGGACTTTAGATTACTTTGTGCCTTTAATCATTTAAATGTTGATGTTCGATTCTCTAGTAGGAAGGTAGAATGGGTAACATCTCTTCCACAATGACCCTTCATCATCAATGAATGACTAGTTAAATAACTAGAACTGTTATGTGCACTAAATTTTAACGACTTGTGTTGTGTATATATTAAACCTCTTGTGCACAACGATAACTTGATGTAACGAGTGGTTGTTTAGTCATAGGATTTCTCACGTTATGATGGTTTTCCTTATGTTGGTTTAACATCTTTTATAACTCCTTTAAATTGTCCATGTCGATGGTTTAATAACTAGATTTCCTCGCACCCCTAAAAATCAACGTCGTTGTATTGAATCAAAGCTCATTTTAACCCCGCACAATGATTTGTTTTTTATTGATGAGTGTGTAATTAATACTGATGTGATATTGTCAAGTAGATAGCTTGTTGCACCATGAAATATTTGATCATTTTACTCTTAAGTTATCTGGTAATCGGATCACACGTGTACCATAGAATAATTTTAGTTTCATTGTTGATTTCTTTGTTGGGTTAAGTGTGTGTCTGGAGTAAATTAGAGGTTTCCTTTGCAACTGGAAATAAAATAAAATTGTTTTCATTGCGCCCTCTATTGTTTCCTTATATATTGATTTAGGATTCACTTCTCTTACACCTCATAATTTTAAGTCGTTGTGTTGATTACTAGAATTCTATGGTGCCTTCATGATCATTGGATGATGTGTCATTGATGTCACTATTATTTGTGGTGTGTAGTTCCTAACGCAACGGAAACAAAAATGTACATTTTGTATTGTCGCTTTTGTTTTCGTAATGGTGAGGTCACTACATATGGTATCATAGTCGGGTTCAACCCTGCGACTGTGGATCTCCACGCCTTCCACTGAATTAATCCTTGGATTAACAACTCAGTGCAATTTGAAATATTAAGATGTCCATACAGTAATCATGGATAGAGGACGTTGCTGATATTCCAACATGGTACCCGGGGAGGAGGCGTGACTCCTCTATTATCACCTGCACCAAAGGGATCCAACCTCTAAAGAGAAGAACAATTCTTGAGCAGGAGCGGATTTTCGCGTGGGATGTGTTGGGTATGAGAAGGTCCTTCCAGGGAAATGTTAGAGGCCTTGACTAACCGTATGTACTGAGATAAGTCAAGGGTGCATGTACCCATGAGGGTCCACAACGCGCTTTATCCAGTGCTAGTAGCATTCACAGGGAACTCTAGAATATTAATTTCCCATGTTCACGAATGCCATGAATGGCTTAGCCACCGAGGCATGGATGGATATATAGGAGATGTGATTCATGCTTCATTATTATGACCTCCAGCACGAAGGTCTGCATGGTGGTCTTCAGATAAAGGGGAGCACTCTTCTATGGTGGAAGAAGCTGCTACCTCAACTAAAACATGTTCATCAAATCTGAGTTATGAGAACAGTTCGTGGAACAGTTCCATTAGAAGTAAAGGTCATAGGAACGCATTGAGTGCCAACTCGATGAGTCTAGTGCCTTATGACAGGGTGGTCATATGGTGCCCAAAGGTTTTCTATTCCTTATGTCATTCCCTTTTCTTTCAATGAAAGGATCACATAAAGCTTGCATCCCTTGTGCTTTCTCTTTTGAAGTTGTAGGGAAGAGATGAACCTTAGGGAAACTCCTTGGTTCCTTCCTACAATCACACGTCTATGTCCCTCATCATCGACCAAACTCAATTGTTTCGTATTATAGTTGAGTATCACATCATGAGATTCCAACTAATCCATATTGATTACGACATCATAAGATCCTAATATTGTGACGTTCAAGTTGGCCTTCATGAAAAAATATCCCAGGTTAGGGATAAAGTCTGTAAGCCTCCCTCCACCCTTTTGCTAGGCTCCCAAATCCATTTCTACTTAGCCTAACTCATCCTGTTCGGTTGAACTTACCTAAATCCCTTCAACGTTGTAATGGCTCTAAATTAATAAAAAAAAACATTGTATTACAACACTACAGTAAATTTAAAAGTTACTTAATCTGGCACATTCGCCATCTATTTTTCATAGTAATAAAATTCAATAACAATTTTTTTATACAAAACAATGCATAAATTTTCAAAGAAATACCTTAACTCTGATGCTACCACTTGCTTTCTTATATTGCTCCCTTAGCTTGCTCCTTTATCTTTCTCTATAGGAAACCACCCAAAACCAACCTCCCTGTCGACTAGTAGCGCCTAGCCCTAGGATATCAATGGATATCCTAGCCCTTCGAGCCCAAAACCTCCAGCAACCCCTCGGTGCACTGTAAATTCCATACTGTCAATGCTCAAGCTCTCCCAAAATCCTTTCTCCCCTCTCGTAGAATGACTTCCCTCTCAACTCCATTCCCCCCCCACCCTTATTCCTCCTTCACCGCCTTCCCTGCATTAACTCCCCCACCTAATACCTTATCACATTCTTAAAGACCTTATCCCATTATTAAATGCCTTATCCCATTATTAAATTCCTTATCACATTATTAAATGCCTTATCCCATTCATTAATATGTTTCCATTTACGGGAACGTAACTTAAATTAGTATTATATTTTTATTATTAACCATTAATTTAATACTTAATTAATTAATTA
>JZKD02S1598274.1:536808-553807 GCA_000966675.3 Picea glauca
AACTATGACCCCCGCCACTGTCTTTGACTGGAACCATAGCACCAAGGGGATTTTATGGAGAATTAATTGTGTAAAACACCATGTTGAGCCCAGAGCAGATTTTTGGGTCAACAGAAGGTAAATAAACGACAGTGGCTCGTAGGGTTGGGCGAAGGTATACACCAATGTGCAAGTTTTTTCTAAGAAAACGTAGGGCTTGGAAGAGATTTAATGCAAGGAGGATCTCCTTGGCTAGGAAAAATGCATGCTTAGTCGTAGAGATGAATGAAGATTTCAATGTTGGGTGTAAATTAAAACGCCGAGGTTAGAAAATCCACATAAAATTTTGCAGAGGGTACATCTAAATGGAAACGCTTAAGGGATAAGGACATTTGGAAGAAACATTTTTAGCTTAAATACGTCTTACCAAAATGGCCTGGAGCATTAAAATTCTAGATACATCTCACACAAAAATACATGCCACAACCAAATTTCGTTCAACGAAGATTACAACTTTTACATCTTAAATTTGATTACAATACAATACTCAATAAAATATCATTGTTGACGATGAGAAGTCGAAGATGTTCTCCCACATTTGTACTTTGTCCATCCCCCCACTTTCTAACCGTGAAGACTTCACCGGTACCTCCCAACCAATGGTAGGGGTACTCTTTTCCCCCATTTCCCCCTCAAGCCGGAAAGGGGCCACACACCCAAGACTATAGAAAAATCTAGCTACTAGCTCACCTCGCAAGGTCGAGCTACCACTCTCTATTCGAGTTGGGTGTCCCAACTCCCACAAGAAAAATCAGTCAAGAAAAATCTGGTAGCATAACCTTATGCATGTCAGTCGTGATCCTTTCGTCATATCCCCCATTACTTGTATAGAGTTCTTCTTCGTGACACTTTCCAATTGCACCTTAAATTCGTTTTATTAAAAATTAATTGGGAAAACTCTCTCGATACACTTGTCACCTTATACCTTAGTTGCACTATAAATTCATTTAATTAATTTAATTAAATTGCCAATTTCCCTCACCCATCCTAAAAGAATTCATAAAAATGCTCCTTGTTGTCCCCTTAGTCCCACAATTCCCCTTAATGACTGATGCCTTTTTTAAATCTTAGTTGAGTTTATTTAGGAACGTTCTCGAGGCTAGATTCCTTTCTATGTTCCACATTCATTTTGCAATTAATTTCCCCTTCTTGTCTAAGTTCTAAATTAACAAGTTTTGCACATAAACAACAATTGATTTTTAGATAATTTATTTCTCCTTTAAATTCTAAATTTGATTTTTCTTCATCCCCCCTTTGTTAATTGCTTAATTAAATTTTAGTCCTCATATCCTACTTAGACCTAGGATTTAATTTCAACTAGTCTTAGAAAATTGTTTTTAAAGGGAAAAAATTATAATTAATAACTTTACTCATACAAAATTTATTTTAAGGCTGACCACGTCAAAATAAAATACTATTTTCTAGGCACCTAGGTTCATTGACTCACTTGTGTTAAAAATCTTGATGTGCTCTTCAGGATGCACTACATGCTCCAAGGATGCCACTTGTATTTATTCATGTTTCATTTATGCGACATGCCCTTCAAGACGCACTACATGCTCCAAGGGTGCCACTCGCCTTTTGAATTATTTTGGTAGTTTCCCAACCCTTGGAGTCAATACTCCATCAGGAGACCTTGTGGGAGACTAAGGGCCTCTAAGTAATAAATACCCTACCTTATTGCATACCCATTAGAATATTTGTGAGCGACTGTCTCATTCTTCCCTCACGGCATCGTGGATATCTCGAACTAGGTAATCATCAACCTATAGTTCGAGCCACGACGGGAGTGCTAGTAGGTTATGACAGGGCTGCTACCACACCTCTCCCTCAACATATCTGGTTTTCGTGCATGACCCCTTTACTCCAAATGTGAGTCTGATTAGAAAGAAATCATCAGCCTGTATCCATGAACGAATCATGTCAACGAACCATAATCAATATCATAATATACCCAATCATTTGTCACATATGCAATAACAGAAATACTCAAACCATATACAGTCCACTCCCTGACTCGATCTGGAGCCCAAGGAGGTCCATCGATGCCATCGACATCCTCAATCTGAGTATGCACACTCAGGAGAAACTAGTCAATAGCACTTGTCTATACATAATAACATAAAATGACATCATAATCCACAGTCTCATCATCAGAATCCATAAGAAAAGTAGTCAATCATATAATGAACTGAATCACTTTCATGCAAGTGTCCTCAAATAATAAGTCACATCAGGTGCACACAAGAGAGAGATTTTACAGAGGGATCACAAATATTATTATTCATTGTCCCCTGAAGAAAAGAATGGTAATGATGTTTGGGTATCTGAAATTGCTAAGGAAGGATGTGTCCTAGAGGTCTTAGATGTGAAATACTTAGTAATATGGTGTACATACAATTTTGAAAAAGATGAGAGAATTATAAGATTAAATGGACGATCCCCAATTTCATTAGCTCCAACAACTTCCATTCAAATGCTCAAATTACCGAAACCTACAGTAAGTTTCAAGGTTGAGAAATCCAAATATTTCATAAAAGCTAAAAATAGTGGCAGACACTTGTTTCCTCAATGTCTCAAAGGCCTGATCATAATCCCAAATGATTGATCTATTATTCAGTTCAATTTATTTAAGACACCTTACAAATAAATGGCTTGGTTACTTGTTAGGGTATTGGAATATGAATCAACTTCCACCGTCCTATGTCTGTCTATTTACATATTACATTATTCTATTCAAGGGGAAATAATTTTCGATTGGTTTAAAATCATATCTTCTAAGATATCGTTTAAGATATGAAATTTCAATAAGGATAAGAAATTTTATATGTCTACGTACCTAGTATTTTCCATTTTATACTATCATGTATTTCAAGGAATGAACTTGTGAAGATAAGTTGATCCCAAAGTAGACCTGGTACATACCTAGTATCCTTCTCTCCGGAAGCAGAAGGAGATGTATCACTTTTATGAAGTTTATGATTCTTTTCTTTCTTCTTTCAAAAACTCATGTTAAGGAATAATACTTCAAGAATTTTTTTGGAGGCAGTGATAGTTTTAGAGAAAAGAGGAAACTTTGAGTCAAATGAATGAAAAAATATAATCAGATTTTATTGCTCTGGGAGGCCCCAACTTATCTCCCGTTTTATGTGTCTAATAAAATATTCATGATAGAAGTCTATAGACAGTGCAAATTCTGGGCCAGTTTCTTTCTTTAAAGGAATACAAATATTTACATGGAAAATTGGTGAGATTACATTAAGAAGCATCGTAAATATTGATGAATTTGCAACTCAATTTGACCAATATAATTTTAAGCTATCATATTTAGTAAAATGGTTTGATGCTCAACAGTTTTTCATGAGTCACATAATTTATGTAGGTTTCAGTGTATCATATCTAAACACACACACATATACATATATGTGGAGAAGAAGGAAGAGAAGATAATGATTATGAGTAAGCATTGATGGGGTCCTCAAGACAGTTATTAGTACAAATGAAGCACACAAACAACATGGAAGGATTGTAAATGAAAGGAGTTCAAAGTCTCAGAGTTCTTCCCATAAAAGAAACACACCCAGGAAAAATCCCAAAAATATTACTTAGGAAAAACATAAAATCCTTAATTGATAATTTAGGTCACAGTGATGATCCTCGTCACCCTAAAAAGGATATTGAAAACCCCACAAGTTACCAATAACTAGCGATAAGAAAAGACAAAACAATCAACAAGAAGTGGAAGAGGTCATATCTCGTGAATATGTTCTTCTCGAACATATGGAGCTTGATGCAAACATTGAAGACATAGAATTTTTAAATGAAGAGAAGAGAGTCCAACTCGATGGAGATTTGGTAACTCAAGAACCTATCTTTAATCAAGAATAATATATGACCCTCCACATTGCATTATTTAATAAAGATTTGAAGAAACTAGTATTTGAATGTGTGAATTCAAAGGGGAAGAGAATCAAGGATATAGAGCTAGACTTGAATAATGTCCTACCATAAAAAAATTCCCAAATTTACAAAGCTACTTGTGATCCTTTTGAAATTTCAGTTGAAAAAATGGAGGTTGATAATTCAAAATTAAAGGAAAGAATCAAAGAATTGCAATGTGCCTTGATGGTTCCACCTATCTTTGCAAGTCCACTGGTTTCTATTCAACCTGGGATAAATCCTAAAGGGACACCTGAATCGAGCTCAAAGTTGAAAGGAACGTCAAGCTTGTTGGTTGCAATTACAAAATTTGTTGGTGAAAACATCAAAAAGAGGATGTCTCTTATTCTAGAAGCATGGGATACAAGGAACAATATTGTTTATTCTGGTTAAAAGTTAAATAGTTTCATAGAATATGTCCAAGATGATTTTAAAAATGAATAAGGATTTTATAAAGACGATGTCATCACACTTACCTTGAACGGTTTTGGTATAATTGAGCTAAAAAGGAAAGAAGAAGATATACCTTATCTAGCAAGAATCAAACAACTAAAGGCCTATTGGATAAAAAAGACAAAAGTATTGAAAGAAATGTTAGATAAATGTGATGCGGTTGTTGTTAAAAATGAAATATTGCATCGCAAGTTAACCGAGATAGACCTGGAATGAACCACAAGAGAAGTACATGACCTATAGTTATTATTGAACTCTATATTTATGACAAGGAATCAATTTGAAGAACATGTAGAAATGCTAAAGGGATTATCCCTTGAAAGATTTAATAGTATAATTGAATATAATGAGAATGAAACTGAAAGTTGGTTATTGATTTATGCAAATAAAAACAAGGAAATTGAATATACACTCCACCAACTTTCCTATGAATTGAGAGAATTGGAAGGGATTTTATTTGATATAAAAATTAGACAATATATAAATGTATCCCTAATGGAAGATTATATAGAAAATTGGTTAAAATGGTCCTTAATTAAGATAACCAAAGAAGATCAGTTAGAGGCAATTGGCATTGGTTGCGTAACCGCAGCAAAAGATGATACAAAAGGCGCATCAACAAGAAAATGAAGAGATAAAGATTCCATCATAGTAAGTGTAAATGGATCACATCCTTCTCCCTTCTTCTTTCAGAATTCATCTAGTTATATCCTATGTATCCCAAGGAGAGTATAATCGATTTTGGATTTCTCTCTTATGTTCTCTTTTTAGTTCTTTCATTGTTCCCTCCTTTTACAATATACGTTTTATGTCTTTTATTCTCATTTCTTTATTTTGTGGTCCATGGGAGCCATACCCCTATCCACGTTTGGATGAACTCCTTTATTTTCTTAATACTATTAAAGACTATTTCATTTTTTAGAAAAATCTAGAGAACTATTTTGGGGTTATATCTTTGAACTCTGAGCATTTGAGTATAATATATTTGAAATTAACCTATCAAATATTGTTTTGATTTTAATGAAAAGATTCATTTAAAGTTCTTTGATATGTGGTCCATTTATTTCTTTTCTTATGAATGTAATAAAAAAATATTTGAAACTGTGATGGATGTGAGATTCATATTATATTTCTTATAATTATTTTCTTTATATTATAATTATAAAAATTTATTTATTTTATGACTGAAGGTTCCTAGTCCATCTCTCATGAATTCTTGATGTATGTTTATTTTATTCAATATTTTATTTTATTTCAATGATACTCTTTAGAACTCTCCCATTTTAATATTGTTGTCCCAAGATTTTCAAAGACAAATACTTAAAGAAATTAAAGAGGAGTACCACCTCTATAAAAATGAATGGGGCTTTGTAATCCTCATGAGGTTGTTGTTTCGATCGTAACAGATTCAAACATCAACACTATGAAAAATATAAAAATGTGTGTCCTTAATGTCATAGCTAATCCAACAATGAAATTCATCGAAATCACTTCCCATTTATATTCTAGTATCACATATGGCTACAAAAATATCACCAGGTGATGATGTTCAACCTTCACTTGTTGACACTCAAGGAATCTAGCTATAAAATTAACTATGTCCTTATTCATTCCATTCCAAAAGAACAATGGTTTTAGGTCTACATTCTTCTTATTGACTTATGTATGGACCATATAAACTTCTCTATGATCTTCATTTAATATTAAATTGTGAATTTCATGATTTGGTGGTACATAAATTATTTCATAAAATCATATTAAGTTGTCGTCATCCAAGGCATATCCTTCACAGTTAAAAAAAATCGTCACTTTATTCTCTAATTCTAGCTTAATTTCTTTATACCATTCATCTTTTAACTGTAACTTCAATATCTTTTCTCACAAATTTGTCTTCAATGGAAAATTTGAGAAAACACATGGCCTACAATTTAAAGCATCTGCTAGTCTATTTATCGTCCCTTTAATGTATTATTTATTGAAATCTTACTCGCATAATAATTCTGATAACCTCCTCTATCTAGAATCCAAATTACTTTTCATAAATATGTCTTGAAATCCATGATGAGTCTGTTTTCAACTCAAATTTTCTTCCAACTAGATAATGTCTCCAAATTCTTAGTGCATGAACTATTTCCACAAGTTCCAAATCATGTTTCATGTAATTTTATTCATCCAGTCAAATCTTTCTCAAAGTGTAGGCAATCACCCTACCTTCTCACAATAGTAATCCACCTAATCCTTCCTTCAATGCTTCAATGCATTTGTACATACCAAAAAATATTTATCCATATATGGTACATTCAAAATAGGATCCATCATCAATAATTTATTAAGTTTTTGATACGTTACCGCATATTGTTCTATCCATATAAATTTATTATTCTTCTTATGTAATTCCATATTAGGATTTTCAATCTTTGAAAAACCTTCCACAGACCTTTTGTAAATTCTCGACAAAACCATAAAAATATGTACTTCATGTATGTTAGTAGCCATTGTCCATTCCAAAATTGTTTCTATCTTTATCAGATCTATTGCTATTCATTATCTTAAGATTATATATCTCAAGTAATGAATCTATTATTAATAAAATGTGAATTGAGAGAGATTTCCATATAACTTATTCTCTCTAATACATTGTAATAATTTTCATATGTGTTCTTCATTCTCCTCCATATTTCGAGTATCAAAATATCATCCAAAAACACTTGCACAAAATTATCAAGGTACTATCAAAACACTCCATTCATTAAATTCATAAATACTCATGGTGCATTTGTTAATATGAAGGGTACTACTATGAATTCATAATGACCAAAATGAATCTTAAATGTTGTCTCAAGAATATTTTCTTCATTAATTGTAAATTGATGATATCTCATTCTTACATCTATCTGAGAAAACACCTTTTCTCCTTTCATTTAATCAAACAAATAATCAATTCTAGGTAATAGATGTTGATTCCTTATTGTTTCCTTATTTAAATGTCGAGAGTATATCAATTTTCAAAAGTATATTTGTGTAGGTTATACAAGTGATGTCAAAGTTGTATAAGTCATTTTTTAAAAACATACATAACATATCCTAATTATCATTAGTTTAATTATAGAATTCATACTTCATAAGATTGGAACAACCACCCAATCATTATCTCCATTTACATATTCAATTTAATGTCATATAATCATCATAACATTATGTAATGTTAGTGACCATAATTGTCCATATACTTGTTGAATTCATAATTCATTTCATATGATTAAAAGTAATATAATCTCTAATGAAAATAGTAACACACCCACTACGGAATTCGAAATTTTTCGGCCTTTACCATCTTTTCTCCGATGATCATAATTCCCCGAATTCCTACAGGACATGATACAGACCCCGCCATCCCTTATCCATACTCATATGATCGGTGGCTATGACCACAGGTCTTGTCAGAGAGGTGCTCTCGACTTTCGCGATTCGGAAAAATCATGATGCATGTATTCCCTTGTTCATTTCGGGGTTTCATCCATCGGAACTTCGTGTCTAGAGAACATGAGGAAAACTGACCTTTGGAGATCCCGGGTATCGAAACGTTGAAATACCAAACCATGTGTGCTAGTCCATTTCGAGACTTTGCCTATCGAGATTTTGCGATATGCGAGGACAGGAGGATTTCGCATCCGGGTCTCCCAGAAGCCGAAACTCTGAAACACCAAACTCTGAAGTACACTATACTATTCCGGGACTTTGTAAGTCAGGATTTCGGGACTGGCGAGTATAAGGGAATACACCCTTGTGTATTCTGATTTTCGAAATGCCGAAATATTGTAACATGTCCGCGTATCGTCCTTTCGGGATTACACCCATCGAGATTTCGGAACTGAAGAGTACAAGGAAACTCGCACTTAGGCACCCCGGGTGTCGAAACACCGAAATGTCCTAACCCCTCCACACGCTGTCATTTCGGGTTTTAGTGAATCGGGGTTTCGGGACTTGCAAATACAAGGGAGCTTGTCCTTAGGATATTCTGAATGTCAAAATACCAAAATATCAAGATTTAGCCATACGTTGTTATTTCAGGATTTCACATATGGGGATTTTGGGAGTCGTGAGGACAAGGGTTCTTACCCTCTGATCTCCTGGGTGCCGAAAAGCCAAAATGCTTACTGGAAGCCATGTGTATTCTACATCTAGACGGTCCAGGTATTCCCATGGGTCTTGAAATCAATGGTCCCGATTTCTTCGCTACTTACGAAGGTAAAAAGGGGTCGAGGCATTAACGCCTGCATTCCTTCATCCAATTTAACGGTCGTGACAGAACTTAGATCCTCTAAAAGGATCTCGTTCATGCATTTAGCAAGAGGAGGGGTATCCTAGGTACCGAACCTATGAAACATCACAACTCATCCATGCTAGTTCATTTTGGGGTTTCACTAATCAGGATTTCAGGACTGGTGAGTACAAGGGAAATTACCTTTATGTGTCCCGGGTACCGAAATGCTGAAACATTACCACGAATCATGCTATACTCATTTCAAGGTTCTGCAAGTTGGGATTTCACGCCTGCCGAATACAAGAAAACTAGCCCTTGGGTTTCCCAGTTGCCGAAACACCGAAATACAGAGCTCTAAGAGACCCACTCTCTCTCATGTAGGGTTTTCAAACTTAGGCCTTAAGGTCCTTCATCGTGTTCCCGGGTAGATTTCCACCAGGTTTTATGACCAGACTAAGAGGTTTTCTTAAATCCCTAAGCTGTGAGTGTCTGTGATAGATAATAAGCAATTCAGGATTTTACCAAGGCAGTAGTCCTTTCAGGGAACTTACCCCGACTCTAGAATGTAATGGAACGATCCCAAGAGGGTGTCCCTATGGGGAATCTATCCAGGGAATCATGAGAGGTAATTAAGGGGAACAAAATCTCCCAAGAACAGACTTGAAAGTGGACTTCGTTCAAATACACACACACACACACACACACACACATATATAAACTGAATGTGGTCATTCTAACATAATCATGCATCCACCATTTTCGATGAAAACACCATGCAGACATTTCTACATATAAATCGTTCATAAGTGTTCAAAACATGAGCATATATTCCAAGATATTCAATGCAAGACACAAGATATAAAACATTTATCAGAAAAACATTGGGTTTGATGCAACTACTGAGAGGGGTGCTCGTTTCCACCCAACCATAGACTCGGCGACTTCGAATGGATTTACCACTAGCCACCCCCGAGCTAGACCACGATGCTTGAGACTCTCTATCTCAGTTCTTCAGCGATCGAGAATGAAGGTTACTCTCCTTATCTATTGTCTCTCACTCTGTATTTTTTTTCCAGAGTTCTTCTGATCTCCCTCGCGTCCCCCCCCCCTTCCACACCTTTTACCTGCCTTTTCTTTTTTGGAGAGGTTGTGTGTGGCACAAATTCCCCCATGGTGGTTAGGTCTGAGGCCTCCATGGATGGATGGTTCACCCCCATCCCTCATTAACTCATGAGGAGCCTCTTCACCTACCATCCTAGCGAGTAATTCATTTCGGGGCCAGCGAACCACTCTTGGTTCTCTAGGCCAGTGAAGACCAAATACGGTTTGGTTCGGTGGAAGTTAATGCCACCATTCCAAGTGCCTTCCACCACCTTTCTTCATCCATCATGGTCTCTTTTTCAGCACATCCCCCTCTCACTAGTCCTGCAACATATATATATATATATATATATATATTCAAAATGTTAATTTGCATTCGTCGACCTTGTATACTAAGGTCCATTCAGAATCACACATTCACATCTTTGATTTTGCCACAGTTCTTGGCCAGCATAATTACTTTTACAGACTGGGGGAAATAGGGTGTTATAATTCCCTCCCCCTTAAAGGAACATCGTCCTCGATGTTCTATCTATCATCATGACATGTATGTACATAGGTAAACAAAATTGGATATGCCTATTTCATGGCATCCTCCATTTCCCATGTGGCCTCATCTGGGCCAAAATGTATCCACTGCACCTTGACTTATGCAATGGTTCGGCTCCGGAGTGGGGTTTTCTTTCTGTCTAGTATGCATTGTGGTTCTGGTAGAAATTCTCCCTCTGGTTCCACCTAGATCATAGACCAGTCAATTATATGATTAGAATCATGTACATATTTCTTCAATAATGAAACATGGAAAAAATTATGTGCTTTTACTGTGGGAGGAAGTGCTAGCCTATAGGCTACAGGTCCCACTCTATCTAGAACCTCAAAGGGTCCACAATACCAAGGTGCCAACTTGGCACAAGCTCCCATTTTCAGAGAACTCTTTCTGGGTCTAACTCTGAGATATACATGGTCTCCCATATTGAACTCTCTTAGAATTCTCTATTGGTCGGCGTAACTTTTCTGTCGGTTTTGAGCGACCTTCAGGTTTTGTTTTATCTGAGTCACTTGCTGTTCCATTTCTTTCAACATGTCAGGTCCAAAAGAAATTATGTTTACGGGATTACTCCAACTAACAGGAGTGTTTCACGGTCTACCATAGAGGACTTCAAACGGATTCATCCTTAAGGATTCTTGGTAGCCATTGTTGTAAGCAAATTCCACCAATGGCAGGTAGTCTTCTCACTTCTTAGTTTGATGCACTACATGCATTCTTAACATGTCTTCTAGTATTTGGTTCACTCTTTCTGTCTGTCTATCAGTTTGAGGGTGATAGGCGGTGCTAAACAAAAACTTGGTCTCTAAACTAGCCATCGGTGACTTCCAAAAGTTGGAAGTAAATTTTGTGTCTCTGTCAGACACGATCTCTTTCGGCATACCATGCATTTTGAATATCTCCTTCATGAATAACTGAGCGATGTCTATTTCCTTGCAAGTTGACTTGATGGGGATAAAGTGAGCAAAGTTTCTTAGTTTATCCACCACTACCATGATGGCGTCATTCTATTTTGTCGAGGTTGGTAATCCGGTGATGAAATCCATGGAGATGGTTTCCCATTTCCATTCTGGGATTGGTAGCGGTTGTAATAATCCTGTTGGGTGTCGTTGTTCTGCTTTTACCTGTTGGAATTCTATGCATTTGGCTAGGTACTCAGCTATGTCTTTCTTCAATCCAGACCAATAGAATTGTTTCCTGGTGGTCGTGATCATATTCTGGTATCTCGGATGACCAGTATAGGGTCTTTTATGCAGTTCATCCAGTATGAACCTCTTCAAGTCGTCACAATCTGGGATATACAATCTGGTTCGGTAAGTGAGCAGACCTCCTTCCATCATCTGGTAGTATCCATACTTTACCCCTATGGGTTCTATCTGTAGGTGTGATGTCACGGTCTGGAAGAGTGTCTGTCTCTTGTGCATTTCTGACTCTTTCCTTGACATCCGTTTTACAGGTGCTTACTGATGCCAGGTGAATTGATTTCATACTTCTACTAAGGGCATAGACCACCCTATTTTATTTTCCTTTAATGTGTTTGATTTCGAAATCAAACTCGCTAAGGAGGGCCATCCACCTAGCTTGTCTAGCATTGAGCTTTGGTTGGTCAAACATATATCACAATCCACAGTGATCTGTCATAAGTACAAACTTTCTTCCCAGGAGATAATGCCTCCACATTTTCAAGGCATGCACTATGGCAGCTAGCTCTAGATCATGGGTCACATAGTTGACTTCATGCTTATTCAATTTTTGGGATTCATAGCATACCACACTTCCTCCTTGCATAAGGACTCCTCTGAGCCCTTCCTTACAAGCATCTGTGCACACGAGGAAGTCTGCTTCGAGATCGATCATCTTCAACATGGGTGCATGGGTCAATAGATGTTTTGGGGTTTGAAATCATTCTTCACATTTCTGTGTCCATATGAATTTTATCCCCTTCTTCTGGAGGGCAGTGATTGGATAACCAATCTTGGAGAATCCTTTTATAAATCTCCTGTAATATCTTGCTAATCCCATAAAGGATCTGATATCTGAAACATCCTTTGGGGTAGGCCATTCCATGATAAACTTGATTTTGTCAGGGTCTACTGCTACTCCTTCAGATAGAACATTGCCTAAGTAATGTATTTGATTATGGAAGAATTCACATTTTCTGAATTTGCATAGAGCTATTATTCTCTTAGCACTTGCATCACAAGCCTAAGATGCTCTTCATGCTCTTCTCTATTCTTGGAGTAAATTAATATATCGTCAATAAAAACCAGCACAAATTTGTCCAGGAATTTGCTGAGTACATTATTCATCAAGCACATGAATGTGGCAGGGGAATTGGTTAACCCAAATGGCACTACCACAAACTCATAGTGACCATACCTCATCTGGAAGGCAGTTTTATGTATGTCTTCACCCTTAATTCGGACTTGATGGTATCCCGACCTCAAGTCAATCTTTGAGAAAATAGACACACCCCCCCAATTGATCGAATAGGTCATCGATCCTGGGCAAGGGGTACTTGTTCTTTATGGTTACCTTATTAAGTTGTTTATAATCTATACACAGTTTAAGGGTACCATCCTTCTTTTTCACAAACAGGACTGGTGCTCCCCATGGAGACACATTGGGCCGGATATAGCCTTTATCCATCATTTCTCTTAATTGCAATTTGAGTTCAACTAACTCGGGTGTGCTCATCCGATAGGGAGTCCTAGACACCGGCACCGCTCTCGGTGCAAGTTCTATCGAGAATTCTATGTCTCTTCTCGGAGGTAGACCCGATACCTCTTCCAGAAACACATCTTTGTATTCTCTCAGGGTAGGGTGGTCTTCGAGGCTTGGTTTTCCATATTCAATAGTTTTCAACACCTGTATTGCATATAGGGGACATCCTTTTCGGCAATAATTTCTCATTTGCAGAGCTGATATTTGTCTCACTGAGACAGGTTTTTGGATCCCTTGAAGGGTTATCCTTTTCCCTTCTTTACTTACACATTCTAAGGTTTTATGGTAACAGTCTAATCTGTATTTATGGGTGGCTAGCCAGTCCATACCGATCAATAGATCATACGATCCCAGGGGTAATATGTTAAGTGTTGCTTGGGTGGGAAATTCACCCAACATTAATTGGCAAGTTGGTATGACCTCTACTACCCTTCTTTTGGTGCCAGTGGCTAACTGTACCAACCATGGCTTGGTAAGTTTTTGTGGATGTAGTTTACACTTATCAACAACCTTAGGGTCTATATAACTCAAATTTGAATCAGGGTCAATCAAAATAGACACTAGATGGTTGGAAATCATACCTTCTATTTCCACCACTGAAGCTTGGTGCTCAACTTGGTTATTGTCCAAGGATGCATAAATTTGTGGCACACTCCTGGCCACATCATTGACGATGGTAGCTTCCTGGATGTTGTAAATTCTCTGACTATTCTATTTTCGGTGTGAACAATCTCTCAGTAGATGTTCTTCTCCACAACCCCAACATTTCAAAGGTTCTCTCTTTGGGTTATCAGTCTTTACTGGGGCAGATCCAGAAAGTTTATTTCCGCTCAAGGAGGGAAAGTTCTGCTGGTGTACACTTCGGGTTGGGAAGCTCATCCTTGAGTTCTTTTTATAGTCCTTAAATCTTGGGGATTTAAACCCCTTTTTTCTGGAATCCCGAACTATTCTTATGCTTCCAGCCTTCGCGAGGTTCTGTTCAATGTCCAAGCTGTTCATATCAATATCTTGCTTTTCAAATAGTATCTTCTAGGGTCTTTGGTTCGTCAAATTCAATCCTGTTCTGATAGTCCTTAGGTAATCCGTTGATGAAGTGTTGCACCTTTGCCTTTTCTGCTTTTATATAAGGTACATACCTCAACAAATCGAGGAATTTGTTGACATATTATTCTATAGTGAGTTGCTCTAGTTTGAGTTCATAAAACTCTTTAGTCTTATCGTCGAAATATTTTTCTGATAAATAATTCTTCTGGAAGTATTTCTCAAATTTCTCCCAAGACAGGTCCTCTTCGCGAACCCCTTTCACATTCTTAAGGTCTTCCCACCAAATGGAAGCCTTTCCATTCAAGTTGAAGGTGGCCACTCGGGCCTTCAAATTTTCTAAGAAGTCATGGACTCTGAAATACTTCTTTAGTCCAAGAAGCCTGGCCTCTTCTTCCTCTCCCCTCTTTATTTCACCGTCAAAGGAGGGTGGTTTGGACTTCCTGAATTCTTCGAATATATGAACCTTGGAAAGTTTTTGCTTCTTTCATTTTCTTCGAGAATGAGAACTAGTTCTGTTGCTAGAAGATCCCTCTGGGTCGCCAACTTCCTTCCCAAAGGAATTGTCCAACACTTGTCCCTTATCTCTCAGGTGGACCTTTCTCGAGGTGCTTCTTTCAATGTGGCCACTGACATGACCATGTTTCTATGTCTCAGGTTCATGTTGCATTTGTCTTTGTAGGTTGGATAAGCTTTGCAGTAAAACTGCGCTAATCTCTGTTTGCTTCTCTTGTTCTTTCATCATCCTATCATTGTTAGCCTTGTAGCTTTGTAATTCGACCATGAGGCTCCTCACAGTCTCATCTAGATCAGGAGGGGTCCCTACTTCCCTCCTTTCGTCAGACTCTTTGCCTCTATTGCGAGAGCCTTCCCCCACTTCATGGTGAGTCATCATTCTATACATCGATAATTTCCCGTGGTTGATCTTCCTCTTGTGTGCAAAACAAAAAACATTGGTTGTTAGTCAATGTTCATATTCATTTATAACCAGTACATAATTCATATTTTTCTCATGCACACACACAATAGGAGTTTTCATTCTTAACTTCAACTTTTTAATTGAGGGGGTCAAGATAAGGAGTTACTCCTTTTAACAGTACTTTGAATAGAGTCTCTGCGCAACCCATTCATGAGCCCAAGCAGACCAAGTGTTCTAACCATGCTCTGATACCAATTTGTAACACACCCACTACGGAATTCAAAAATTTTCCGCCTTTTCCATCTTTTCTTCAATGAATAGAATTCTCTGAATTCCTACGGGACATGATACAGACCCTACCATCCCTTATCCATACGCATATGATCGGTGGCTATGACCACAGGTCTTGCCAGAGAGGTTCTCCTAGCTTTTGCGATTTGGAAAAATCACGATGCATGTATTCCCTTGTTCATTTCGGGGTTTCATCCATCGGAACTTCGTGTCTAGAAAACACAAGGAAAACTAACCTTTGGAGATCCCGGGTATCGAAACGTCGAAATACCAAACCATGTGTGCTAGTCTATTTTGAGACTTTGCCTATCGAGATTTTGCAATATGTGAGGACAGGAGAATTTCACATCCGGGTCTCCCGGAAGCCGAAACTCCAAAACATCGAACTCTGAAGTACACTATACTATTTCAGGATTTCGCAAGTTGGGATTTCGGGACTGGCGAGTACAAGAGGATACACCCTTGAGTATTCTGATTTTCGAAATGCTGAAATATCGTAACATGTCCGTGTATCATCCTTTCGGGATTACACCCATCGGGATTTCGGGACTGACAAGTACAAGGAAACTCGCACTTAGATACCCCGGGTGCCGAAACACCGAAATGTCCTAACCCCTCCACACGCTGTCATTTTGGGTTTTCGTGAATCGGAGTTTCAGGACTTGCAAATACAAGGGAGCTCATCCTCAGGATATTTCGAATGCCGAAATACCGAAATATCGAGATTTAGCCATACGCTGTTATTTCGGGATTTCGCATATCGGGATTTCGGGAGTCGTGAGGACAAGGGTTCTTACCCTCTGATCTCCTGGGTGATGAAAAGATGAAATGCTTACCGGAATCCACGTGTATTCTACAGCTGGACGGTGCAAGTATTCCCATGGGTCTTGAAATCGACGGTCCCGATTTCTTCTCTACTTACGAAGGTAAAAAGGGGTCGAGGCATTAACGCTTGCATTCCTTCATCCAATTTAACGGTCGTGACAGACCTTAGATCCTCCGAAAGGATCTCGTTCATGCATTTAGCAAGAGGAGGGGTATCATAGGCATCGAATCTCCGAAACATCACAACTCATCCATGCTAGTTCATTTCGGGGTTTCGCTAATCGGGATTTCGGGACTGGTGAGTACAAGGGAACTTACCTTTATGTGTCCTGGGTACTGAAACGTCGAAACATTACCACGAATCATGCTATACTCATTTTGGGGTTCCGCAAGTCAGGATTTCATGCCTGCCGAATACAAGAAAACTGACCCTTCGGTTTCCCAGTTTCCGAAACACCGAAATACCGAGCTCTAAGAGACCCACTCTCTCTCATGTAGCATTTTCAAACTTAGGCCTTAAGGTCCTTCATCAGGTTCCTGGGAAGATTTCCACTAGGTTTTATGACCAGACTGAAAGGTTTTCTTAAATCCCTGAGCTGTTAGCGTCTGTGATAGATAATAAGCAATTCAGGATTTTACCAAGTTGGTTGTCCTTTCAGGGAACTTACCCCAGCTCTAGAATGTAATGGAACGATCCCAAGAGGGTGTCCCTGTGGGGAATCTATCCAAGGAAGCATGAGAGGTAATTAAGGCGAACAAAATCTCCCGAGAACAGACTTGAAAGCTGACTTCATTCAAATACACACACACACACACACACACAGATATATATATATATATATATATATATATATAT
>JZKD02S1598274.1:553857-601525 GCA_000966675.3 Picea glauca
ATATAATTGTTCATTAAACTTCTTCTGTATACACTATATTAATTAATGTTGATAATTCTCTTGTAAGACTCAAATTGTGATGAAACTTAATCAATCATAAAGGATATTTGGTTCTACAAATATAATTATTATATTTTTTATGATTTGAAAATAAAGAATAAGTGACAAGTTGGTTCAATTGAATTCTCTTCATGCACTATCCGATAAAAGTGGATTATAAATTCAAACTCGACTACTTGGCATGAAACTTCCATCCAAGCTAATTATGATCTGCATATAAACTACTACATTACACCAAACACTCAACGTGTATTTTTTTAGTTGTAGTCGAAGATCTTCAATTGTGAACACTAGAAGAATGTAAATGATTTATTGTTTAATATCTATATATTAGTATAAGAGCAATGTATTGACCCTATAGGCATACATTGCTATTTAATTGTTTTATTAAAAAATACGTGTTATATGGTTTATGCCTTTAATGGGTGCCATAGCTATCAATTACAGTTGTGGTTGAGTTATATTTTGACAACAATTCATAGAATGATCATTCATAACATAAATATCTTCAATTTTATACAAAGCTAACTAAGAGACCATTTCATTAAGAAAATTAACAATTGTTATGTACTATAGGCTGCATACACCACATAGTTATACAAAGATCATTTCATTAAAAAGAAAGTGATTATTTACCATATCAGTTAAATTTCGCATCATTGTTATATCCCAATTTAAAGTTTAATTATAATAACATAAAAAACAAAAAACAATACACCTTGTAAAATATTACAATCCACATTACATATAACTTTGTATATCCCAATTTAAAGTTTAATTATAATAACATAAAAAACAAAAAACAATACACCTTGTAAAATATTACAATCCACATTACATATAACTTTGTATGCATTTAATCGATGAGTTATCATTACTAGATCATAGTATAGAGTATCTAACCATGTAGGTTGTTGATGCTAAAGTCGTATTATTGAGTATCCACTCTATATTCATTGAATCCACTGTCACATTACAAATTGTCCACTATGTATTCATAGATGCTACAATGTATTATAGAATATCCAAACTCTGTATTAGTATATAGTTATATCACAGAGTATCCAAACTTTGTATTAGTTTTTAAATGAGAATCCATTATTATGACCATTCAATATGGGGTTTTGATACAGGGTGTAACTTTGTATTCATTAAAAAAAGGATGTTATCAATATAACCATTATATGTGGTTATGATACATAGTGTAAAATTGTATCCATTAAAAAAAGATGCTATCAATATAACCATTGACCATTGATAACCATTGACCATTGATAGTGAGTTGCAATTAAGAGTACAACTCTATGTTTCATTGATAGTGAGTTGCAATTAAGAGTATAACTCTGTGTTTAATCAACAATATGTCATTGTATATGAATATTATGATATAAGATATGAGTTGTTCTTATGAAATGTAGTCAATCCGAGGGTTTTATTCTCATGATGCAATCAAACTTAGGATTTAAGCTATGCATAATGTAACCAAACCCAATATTTGATCTATGCATAAAATAATCAAACCCAGAATTCGATTTATTATGTAATAAGCACAAGAATCCAAGGGATTCAGTTTAAAGTTTGCACCTTCGATTTAAAAATGATTAGACCTTTCCATAACTCGTGAATTGGATAAATTCATAGTAGTTGTGTGCACGGATCTAAGAATGAAATTGATATCATTTAATCAAATTTATAACTCAATAAAAGTAGAAATAATTGCGCTATCAGTTACTAAATTCATAAACCCACAGAGTTACAAACTAATGTACACATGTAGACAAGAATTCAACATGGTAATTTTTACCAATTTATAACCCAACAAGGATTATAGTGGTTGCATACAAGATTCCACAACTATGTGCAAAATTCATTTTTTTCCAAATAGAAAAAACGTTATATTTCAATCAAGGAAATATAAATATAATTTGTCTCTCATTGTTTTCGAATATGGAAATTTTCAGTCTTGCAATTACTTCAGTTCTACACCTAACCTGGTTTAATCAAGGAGTATTCAAAGTCTCATAACACTATGAGTCCAAAATTTAACAAAATTAAAATTAAAAATTACAACTAGAGTCTTTACTCCAAGTCCTGAAAAATGTTATGCATTACTTCCATTAAAAAGAAACTCCATGTTTTTCATTTCCTGATCATCAAGGTGTTCTTGAACTAAGAAGGATCCTTCATGACATTCTAAATCTTTCTTTCAAATTTTATCTTCTTTTTGGTTGAGCTCATGGAATATGCGAGTGAAGGAAATCCATTTGAAGTCCTATAACAATTGTAGTGTCTAAGAAAACAATGATTGGAGATGAATGGTTTCCACCAATTTTTTTGCATTGGCCCAATTGATAACCACCTATGATTCACCTAACACCTAAATCCATTTGATCCCATGAGTGTTTTTAAAGTATAGAAGAGCATACATGGATGAGAACGTATCCTTTGTATTCGAGCCCACACTCAAGGCATAATGGAAATTACATGAGCGATCCAAGGATAAATTAAGGACAACCCCAAACCCACATATCATTGAATGGCATTGGCTAACACTGTCAAAGAACCCCTAGAGGGTTTCATAATATAACACTAGTATTATTGGTACTGTTGATAGTTTGATTGTCATTGATGTCAACAACCCCGACGATATGGTTTTGGTACCCATAGTTGAATGAGGAATATGGAAATAAAGGAAAGTGTAAATGTAGGCAAGACCTGTTTATATGGATAGTACTTGTCGTGTAATTTCTGGTGATATGTGGAATGTCACGTAGTTCCTGATGGTTATGGAAATATGACCTTCTGAAGTTGGAAGCCCCGAAGAATGGGAAAGAAGCCCCTATTTAGTTACAAGTAATGAATGAAAGGGTAAAGTAGTTGTAATAAGAAGCCCTAAGTTTAAGGAGAGAGGTTACCTAGCATTAGTATAAATACACCTCAAGGAGTCATTGACAATTCACTCACAGACTCATTTATTGATTATCTTTCTTGTGAATATTATGGTCTAGTGTTATGATATTTTCGCTAGTTTGTGACAGAGAATTATGAGGTAGAGAAGCAGGAGAAGTGTGATATTTTAAGGATTGTAGAGGAGAGCAGGAAAATATGAGGAACCCCTAATTTAGGTCATACTCCCAAGTCAGGTATAGGGTGTCATGCAAGGCACTCACTGGTTGTAGTATTGATGCCATGCAAGTACCCGCCTGATAGAATGCCTTAGTCCCATGAGGCCTAGACAAGTTTAGGGTAAATGTTGGTACCAGGTACCTGAAGTCTGAAGGAAGTCTATAGTTCAACATCTTACAGTTTCAGGTTAGCTACAGAGGTATTGGTATGGTTGTACACTTGTTTTGTTGATTACATTTGATCATGATATGATGTATGCTTGGGGCATACTTGGTATGATTGGTTTGGCACATGGTTATGGTACATCTTGGTTTCTTGGCTAAGTGATGAGCACTCTTATATCTCGTTCAACATATGACATGGTTCTTATAGTCATATTGTTGAGTTGATTTTACATGGTTGAGGCATATTCATGTTGTATGGTGGCATGTTCATGAGGGACATGCATTGGTTTGTTGAGATACTTCATTGATGATGTGTTATAGATATGCATATAGTTGATGGTATGGTATATGGTACAGGTTACACATGGTTGATGCTCTATTTTATGATTCACTATTTCTTGTTGATGTATCTTTGGTTCATGATTGATGCATGAGATAGTATGTTTGTTGGTATACAGTTGATGCATGCTATGGTACATGTTTAGTTGGTTGATGATCACATATAAGTTTTTTATACAGTGATAGAGACAGTGGAAGAGGTAGAGTGACAGAGTGACAGAGACAATGGCAGAGAGATAGAGTGATAGTGACATAGATAAATTGATAGAGACAGTGGAAGAGACAGAGTGACAGAGATAGTGGCAGTGACAGTGGAATATTTTGTGATAGAGACAGTTGGTCTACATTTATATTTTATGGTGGTTGGGTAGGGAAAGGATAGGTGGTTGTAGCCACCTTCCAGTTGGAACTAGAGAACTCAGGGGGTTGCAGCCTCCTTTTAGTTGGAGCCAGAGAATTTATGGAATTGTAGCTTCCTTCAGGTTGGAGCCTGATAATAGGGGGTTGGAGCCTCCTTCCATTTTTAGCTAGAGCATCAGGAAGTGGATGCTTCCAATGAATGTATTCTTTTGATATATAAGAAAATCATTATGTGGTTTTCTCCCATTTGAGTTTCCACATAAATTATGGTGTACTGTGTATCTATTTTGATGTGATGTTGTTTATTATTATATTGTTGATGACATATTGAATGCTAATGATAAACTATTGAACATTATTGAAGAATATATTGTGGTTAAAAGTAATAAATTTCTCATTGTTGATTAACCCCCCTCTCGGTAATCTAACAATTGGGATCAGAGCAAGTCCTTCAAGAAGAAGTTTAACCACTAGAAGGAGATCATGGATCACGATAAGATTAGGGTATCACAGTTTGATGGTGAGAACTATTCCTTCTTGAGAATAAGAATGAAAACATATTTACAAGCACAATAATTTGATGTTTGGTGATTAGTAGAAGATCAATACAAAGCACTTGCCACTCCCACGATAGATAGAGATGAAAAGAAGCTCAAAGAAAATGATTCAAGGGATAGAAATGATATAGAGAATGGGGTGAATCAATCGATACATACCAAGATTATGCATTGTGATTCCAAAAAATAAATGTGGGATAAACTGAATATTATCTATGAAGGAGATGTGAAATTTAAGGAAGCTAAATTTCAGATTTTTAGAGCCAAGTTTGAACAATTGAAGATGAATGAAGATGAAAACATAGTAGCCTACTTTTTATGAGTTGATGAAATAGTAAACAATATCAAAGGTTTGGGAGATAAGATAAAGGAATGGGTCATTGTTAAAAAGGAACTGAGATCTCTACCAATGAGATTTGATTCAAAAATTTCAGCTCTATAAGAAAGAGTGGACCTAGCTACAATGACCATGGATGAGTTGCATGGGATACTCACAGCTTATAAGATGAGAATAGAGAAATAAAATCGATTCATGAAGGTATAAACATTGAAGGAATCCAAGAAGACAAAGAAGAAAGATAAACAAAAAGTGAAGTCATATTGTAGCTGCAGTGATGATTCAGAGGAATATGAAGAGGTGGCTAACTTCGTCAAAAGGATGAAAAGAGGAACCAGAAAATACAAATGTATGCTTCCATTGAAATTTTGTAATTGTGATGGTGTTGGTCATGTTGCTAATAAATGTACCTACAAGAAAAATAAAGTTAATGAAGAAGATGACTCTAAAAAGAAAAATCAAATCCAAAAGGGTCGAAGAAACAAGAAGATTTTTTTTAAGAAAATTCTATACATCGAGGAAGACATTTCCTCATCGGACGAAGATGAATTTAGTGACAGTGATACAAAAAGGGTACTATTCATGGAAGTAGAAGACTTCAACAAAGAAGGATCCGAAGAAGAATATGAAGACGAATAAGTTGATTACACGAAAGAATTGATGTTCTCCATATAAGATCTAAAGGGGGGAATGAATAAAAAAAGGTCACTCCAGGAAGAACCAAAGACTAAATAAGAATCTCATAACTCCAAATAAATCGAGTAAACAATCACGAAGATAAAATTCCAGATAGAAGAAAACAAGAAAATTGAATAAGCACTCAGACTATAGTTAAAAGAAAGAGACATGATCATTGAAGGATTGGAAGAAGAGGTAGTCACTCTAAGAAAATATCTTCAAAAAAAGGAAATGAAACACAAAAACACCAAAATATTGGATAATATCATTAGCATTCAAATATATTACTATGGAATATCTGGACTAGGATAAAACCAGACAGAAATAGAGAAAGGTTCAAGCTCCAAAACAATAGAGCAAGAAGCAGAACCAAGAAGCTATGCAGAAACCGTCAGAGCCCCCCCCTAAGAATGAATAAGACATGAAGATTCAAGAAGAAGACTACAGAGACACTGCACCTCCTAAAAGATTCAGAAGTGAATATCAATAGCAACCAACCATAGAAATACCTCAAGAAGAAGAAGGATTCAGAAAAGCAACACCATTCATAAGATCTTCCACTCCAAGGTACCAAACTATTTTTCTTGGTTTATGTTATTCATGTAATAATTCTAGGCACAAAGCTGGGAATTGTAGAGCCAATATCCAGAACAGAATGAAGACTATACAAGAAATAGTTATCCAAGAATATTTCATGAAGCACATAATAGAAACTACAACAGATTTGGATCATTAAGTGATGGGATAGAATGATACAAGTGAAACCAATTTGGACATATGGATAACTATTGTAGACTCACTATTCCTCCAAGGGAACCAAAGAAAAATATCAACATTTATAAGAAGGAACCATAAAAAATATGGATAAGGAAGCAAGACAAATTCAACAGTGAAGAACACAACCTAGCTCTACAAGCTCAATACATGAAACATGGATGGTATGTTGAAAGTGGATGCTCAAAGCATATGCCAAGTGATAAGGACATGTTTTTGACATTGAATAAAGAAAGAGATAGATTAGTGTCATTTGGGAATGACAACTCATCCAAAATGATTGGAACAGGCACAATCAAACTGGGAAGCAAGGATTTCATGGAAGAAAATGTTCTACTAGTCGAAGACATGGAACACAATCTGTTAAGTATGATTTTAATGGCCCCGCCATTACGACAACAAAAGCGACAATACAATAGGTAATTTTATTTTCTTTTATTTCTTTGTGTTAGGAACTACACACCACAATTAATAACGACATTATTGACACATGATCCAATGATCATCAAGGTGCCATATCATTCTAATAACCAACACAAGTAACTTAAAATTCCAAGGCGTAAGAGAATTGACTCCTAAATCAATCATATAAGGACACAATAGAGGGTGCAATGGAAAAAAAAAATTATTTTATTTCTAGGCGCAAGGGAAACATCTATTTTACTCTAGACGCACACTTAACCCAACAAGGAAATCAACAATGAAACCACAATTATAATTATTCCATGGTGCATGCGTGATCCCATTACCAGAGAACATAATCAACCGTTAATCATTGCGTAAGAGTAAAACCATCAATATTTCATGGCACAACAAGCTATCTACTCGACAATATTACATCAGTCTTAATTACATACTCATTAAATCAAGATTTAATTCCAGATACATTAAATTACATGCATTAATTCAAGGGTGCATTCAACTTTACATACAATAATACTAGATGATTGACTACACATAAGGAATGAGAATCCACAAGAGCTAGAGAATCATAGTGAACTAATTACATAATCAATCAACATTAAGTAAAGACGCAAGAATAACTAGTCACTAAATCAGTCATATATCTAATAAAATCATAACGCAAGATTAATTAACATAAAATCAAAATGCAAGAGAATAATGACGAAGCCATCGCACACCCACTTTAATTAAGGCGCGCAAGTAAATTTTATTACTAATTAACTATGCATCATCATTAATGAAATGCGCACTAGTAATTTGAAGCTAAATCATCATTGAACATCCAACATTATTCCAATGCACAAGCAATCCTATTAAATCACAATATTTAATTCCAGGAACAAATGACATCTAATCTAATACTTTCGGCATGTAAGAATCTAGTCACTCATCCATTATTCCACGTGTAAGAAATCTATACATGTAAACGTCTATACATTAATGTTATCTCATAGTGCAAAGAATAATCAACGATTTAAATTTTATAGCGTCGGGTAAACAAATCTCTAAACCAACATACATTCGCATAGTTAATGGCGCAACTGCCGCTAGAGAAACATTCTCACCATGGCCCAACTACCAATGACACAAACAAAAGATTGAGGCAAGAAACACTTATGAAACATTCCAACGACGGTTCATCTAATTGGCATACAATAGTATGATTGACGCAATTAGAGACTAAAAAAAATCCTAAATTTGCGTTAAAAGACTATCTCTTTCCACCATTAGATCAATTTAACCTGAGGTATTATACTAGCACAGCCGCTAACTCGCGGCTGAGAACGCCGAAAGGTATCGGTTAAGAATGCTTGCCATAAAACTTATGTGGTAATTCGTAATCTGTCTGTGGTAATATGAAACGTTTGGTTGTACGGTTTAATTTTACTTAATTATTTAAACGTGACAATTACATATCCTTACAGTAATTTTTTAATGTGATTAGGTAAATGTTAAAAAGTAAACATGTTAACGGATGCTTTGATAAATGCAAGAAAGTTATGAACAATAAATCTGACCCATTGATTTTGGAGGACGACTAAGAATATGCCAGCATCTTCAATGCATAGCCATCATATTAGGGTTTAAGGTTAAATAAGGTTAAAAGATCATTAATTGTGCCCATTATCAATAGGTGTACGCCTTTCGGCGTAACAAGACAAAGAGAAAGGTGGTGGGGTCCAAACAAGTTCTCAAGGTTCAAGTGTGGAAAAAAAGGATTATGGCAGAACGACGAAGGTTGGCAAGGCATCCAACTAAAAACAAGGGTTTACGGATTCCTTGTTATAAAGGAATGTCCAAATATGGGGCTTGTGAGTCATCGAGCCCTAGCTTCCAAGCATAAAACCGAGGGCCACCCCCACCAGGTCAACACACAGCCCAGGATCACCAATCATGCAACACGGTACTCTTTTAATATTAAAACTCAATAATATTATACAGTATATTTATATTTAGTAATTAAATTTCTTTCCTATATATATGTTAATAAAAAAACAATTCATCTCAATATATAACCAATAAAATAAAAGTTACATTTTTTTATTTGTTTAAAGTCTAAGTTATGATCTAATTTTTTCTCAGATCCCAAGGATGTGGAGATTTTTGAACTGCGTGGAGTGAATGAGACAATTTGTATATCTTCACTAAACATCTATACTGGTATTAGAGTAGGTGTATAACTAGTAGGTGTAATTCACAGAACGTGTGCCATAAAACGTCTGTGGTAATCTGTAATTCGTAATCAGTCTGTGGTAATATGAAAAGTTTGGCTGCATGGTTTAATCCTACTTAATCATTTAAACGTGGCAATTACATATCCTTACATTAATTTTTTAATGTGATTAGGTAAATGTTAAAAAGTAAACATGTTAACAGATGTCTTGATAAATGCAAGAAAGTTATGAACAATAAATCTGATTAGGGTTTAAGGTTAAATAAGGTTAAAAGATCATTAATTGTGCCCATTGTCAATAAGTGTACACCTTTCGGCTTAAAAATAAAGGAGACGAGATAAAGCTGATCCACGCGGACGTTGAGCGGGGCAACAATCTGTGTGGTTCTAAGGAGAGGAATCGATCTGGTGTGTGCAGAGTGGAGTAGTCAATTTGTGGGCATGTGGAAGGTGCTCCGCGCATTCTTAAAAACGGTTACCGTGCAGGATGGGGATGCTTCCAGGGAATGCACCCAGGCGAATGATCCACGCCTTCCCTTAATTAAAACTATGCAGGGTGTGCTGCCAATGAAAAATGCCGAGGTGAACGACTAGTGGTGTCGGCAGTAAGCACACCTCCCAGAAATCGCGAAGGATGCCAACGAATCTGGTTCGGGACTGTCAACCCAAGGAAAGGATAAGAATTCTGGTAAAGAAGGGACAAATAGAGATCCTGTGACTTCTGTCGCTAAGCTCACAAGGAGGCCTCTGAGGTAAAAATGCGTGCCCTTGGTGTCACCAATGCATCTCCCAAGGATACCATATAGAACCCCATGTGTTTGAGCTGCACTTCAAGGAATCCAGAGTGAGCGTCTGGACTTGCCGAGCTGTCAATTGTTTTCGGTGGGGGGGAAGTATTTAGTCCTCCTTCTGGTAACTAATTCTTGGAGGTGGAAGAATGTGTGGGATGCGTAGGGTTCTACCCTTCCTCGCTGGGTCTCCAAAAAATTTATTGGAAAACGTTTGCAGCTGGAATTCATCTTCTGTGTGATGCCCAACATCTTTTCTTAAATTTTATCTAGCTAACTGCCCAGTTCATAACTGAAGGATTGTTTCATACTGATCCAATTTCGCGGTATACAATAGATTAACACTACATTCAGATGGTTCAATCAATGGTTAAAAGGGTTATTACCAACAGTAAAATTCTTGGTCAGGCTTGCAGCCACCCGAAAAATCAATCGTCGGGTTGCCTCTTACTAACAGGGTTATGGTCAAAAGTGAAGGTCATGGCTATATCACAGTAATCGAGTTCGGCATAGGGGAAACGTTGCAGTACAATGCATATGTAACCATGTTTTAAAAAAGGGGTCAGTAAATTTTAAAAATTCACGAAACTCTTACCAAAATCTTATTTTCTGTATTTGACAGAAATTCTACCTAAAAAAACCCTCAACAAGTAAAAATCCTAAAAGTACATAAAGTCTAATTGGCATGAACTCTTGGTTTTAATACCGGGAAAAACAAGATTGCTATCTGAGCTTGACTACAATTCTTATTACATTGATATGCAATTTCTTAGAGTTTCTCTTGCTTATACTTCAACGGGTTCACAAACAACACCCTGTTAAGAAAATTTAAAATCAGGCTAGTTATCTATTGTGCCTCGCATTAAGGCACAATGCGTAGAAAATTTTATGTAACGTGTGGAAGGCGTGATTATCCACAATCATAGTGTTGAACCCTCTTTGATACCATATGTAATGGCCCCACCGTTACGACAACATAAGAGACAATACAACAAGTATTTTTCTTTTCTTTTCTTGGCATTAGAAACTACACACCACAATTAATAGTGACATTATTGACACATCATCCAATGATCATCAAGGCACCATAGCATTTTAATAAACAATACAAGTAACTTAAAATTTCGAGGCATAAGAGAATTAACTCCTAAATCAATCATATAAGGACACAATAGAGGGCGCAATGGAAAAACATCTTATTTTATTTCCAGGCGCAAGGGAAACATCTATTTTACTCCAAACACACACTTAACCCAACAAGGAAATCAACAATGAAACCACAATTATTCCATGGTGCACACATGATCCCATTACCAGATAACATAATCAATCGTCAATTGTTGCACAAGAGTAAAACCATCAATATTTCATGGCGCAACAAGCTATATACTCAACAATATTACATTAGTCTTAATTACATACTCATCAAATCAACATTTAATTCTGGACGCATTAATTCAAGGGCACATTCAACTTTACATACAATAAGACTAGATGATCGACTATACATAAGGAATGTGAATCAACAAAAGCTAGAGAACCATAGTGAACTAATTACGCCGAAAGGCGTATACCTATTGGAGATGGGCACAATTAATGATCTTTTAATCTTAAATTTTAATCTGATGGTCATGCATTGAAGATGCCGGCATATTCTTAGTCGTCCTCTAAAATCAATGAGTCAGATTTATTGTTGATAACTTCTTTGCATTTATAAATGCATCCGTTAACCTGTTTACTTTTTAACATTTACCTAATCATATTAAAAAATTACTGTAACATCATATGATTGCCACGTTTAAGTGATTAACTTTTGGAATTCTTCAACTGTGTGTACGTGGCTAAGATGTGGAGGGTTTGTTTTCTGTGTGGGATTTAACCACTATTTGTGTAATGACCTGGGAAGTTATTTGTGTAATGAGCTGGGAAGTCATGGGCCTCGCGTTTTCACTGGTTTTTTTTTAACACGATAGTTTTTATTTATCGGCCGTTCGGCGTTCACCAGCAGCACTCGCGGCTGTGCTAGTTACATAGTCAATCAACATTAAGTTAAGGAGCAAGAATAACTAGTCACTAAATCAGTCATATATCTAATAAAATCATGACGCAACATTAATTAACATAAAATAAAGATGCAAGAGAATAATGAAGAAATCATCGTGCACCCACTTTAATTAAGGCGCGCAAGTAAATTTTATTACTAACTACCCATGAATCATCATTAATGAAATGTGTGCGAGTAATTCGAAGCTAAATCATCATTGAACATCCATCATTATTCCAATGCGCAAGGAATCATATTATTAGATCACAACATAATCATAGGCGCAAGGTAAATATTCAATTTAATTCTAGGCGCGAAGGGCATCTAATCTAATACTTTTAGCACGTAAGAATCTAGTCACTCATCCATTATTCCACGCGTACGAAATCTATACATTTAAACATCCATACATCAATGTTATCTCATAGCGCAAAGAATAATCATCGATTTAAATTTTATAGCGCCAGGTAAACAAATCTGTAAGCCAACATACATTCGCATAGTTAACGACGCAATTGTCGCTAGATAAACATTCTCACCATGGCCCAACTACCAATGACATGAACAATAAATTGAGGCAAAACCACTTAGAAACATTCCACCAACGGTTCATCTAATTGGCATACAATAGTATGATTGGCGCAATTAGCGACTAAAAACAATCCTAAATTTGCGTCAAAAGATTATCTCTTTCCACCAATAGATTAAATTAATCCGAGGTATTATGCAAGACGAAGGGAAAGGTGGTGGGGTCCAAACAAGTTCTCAAGGTTCAAGTGTGGAAAAAGAGGATTCTGGCAGAACGATGAAGGTTCGCAAGGCATCCAACTAAAAACTATCTACAAGAGTTTAAGGATTCCTTGTTATAAAGGAAGGTCCAAATATGGGGCTTATGAATCATCGAGCCCTAGCTTCCAAGCATAGAACCAAGGGCTACCCCCACTAGGTCAACACATAGCTCATAATCGCCAATCATGCAACATGGTAATCTCTTAATATTAAAACTCAATAATATTATACAGTGCATTTATATTTAGTAATTAACTTTCTTTCATATATACATGTTAATAAAAAAACAATTTATCTCAATATATAACCAATAAATAAAATCTACAAGTTTTTATTTTCTTAAAGTCTAAGTTCAGATCTAAATTTTGCTCAGATCCCAAGGATGTGGAGATTGTTGAACTGTGTGTAGTGAATGAGACAATTTGTATGTCTTTACTAAACATGTACACTGGTATTAGAGTAGGTGTAGAAAACTAAGAGGGTACCAGATAAAGTTGATCCACGTGGGCATTGAGATGGGCAATGATTTGTGTGGTTCTAAGGAGAGGAATCAATTTGGTGTGTGCAGAGTGGAGTAGTCAATTTGTGGGCATGTGGAAGGTGCTCCACGCGTTCTTAAAAAAGATTACCGTGCAGGGTGGGGATGCTGCCAGGGAAGGAACCCAGGCGATAACTAACTTCTTAGTTCATAACTGAAGGATTGTTTCATATTGATCCAATTTTGTGGTATACAATAGATTAACACTACATTCAGATGGTTCAATCAGTGGTTAAAAGGGTTATTACCAACAGTAAAATTCTTGGTCAAGCTTGCAACCACCCCAAAACTCAATCGCCGGGTTGCCTCTTACTAACAGGGTTATGGTCAAAAGTGAAGGTCATGGCTATCTCACGGTAATCGGGTTCATCATAGGGGAAACGTTGTAGTACAATGCATCTGTAACCATGTTTTAAGAAGGGGGTCAGTAAATTTTAAAAAGTCACGAAAATCTTATTTTCTATATTTGAAAGAAATTCTACCTAAAAAAACCTCAACAAATAAAAATCCTAAAAGTACATAAAGTCTAATTGGCATGAACTCTTGGTTTTAATACTAGGAAAAACAAGATTGCTATATGGGCTTGATTACAATTCTTATTACATTGATACACAATTTCTTAGAGTTTCTCTCGGTTATACTTCACCAGGTTCGCAAACAACACCCTGTTAAGAAAATCTAAAATCAGGCTAGTTATTTACTGTGCCTCGCATTAAGGGGATCACATTAATCTTTGTTTACACCATTTACCTTTGAAGGTAGAGATGTGGGAAAACACATAGCTCCTTTTTAATGTAAAAATATATATTCTCGATACAATTTCTCTAACAACGATCTAAGAGTTATACAGTCATTCATTAGATAATTGAACAATAATCACAATGTGTCGGAGGAGACTTGAAATCAAGTCGGAAATACAATATAGTTACACCAATTTTTAAACTACATATACATATACAATTCTCTAGGAGAGTACCTTTACCGCGAATTTGGGCTTGGAGATGTTCTTTGGAAAATGGAGATCCTCCCGTCCTCATGCTTGCTAACCACATATACCTCACCGATACCTCCCATCCATCGCTAGGGGTACTCTTCTTCCCCCTTATCCCCCCAAGTCAGAAAGGGGCCACGCACTAACACAACCAGAAAAATATAGCTCCTAGCTCACCTCGCAAGGTCGAGCTACCACCCTCTATTAGAGATGGGTATCCCAACTCCCACAAGAATAAACAGTCAAGAAAAATCTGGCAGCATAACCTTACGCATACCAATTGTGATCCATTCCCCTGCACTGCCATTTATTTTATAGAGTTCTATTAGTGTCCCTTTGCCAAAATGCATGTTAATTTATCTTTGTTAAATTTTTATTAGGAAATATTATCCCTCGTAAACTTGTCACCCAATCCCTTAGTTGCACCAGAAATTCATTTAAATAATTAAATTAATTTTCCAATATCCCTCACCCACCTAAAAGTGTTCCTAAAAACGCTCCTTATTGTCTCTTTATTCTCTCAATTTCCTTTAATGATTGACGCCTTTATTAAAGCTTATTTGAGTTTTAATTAGGAAAGTTCTCTAGACTAGATTCCTTTTTATGTTCCACATTCGTTTTTCATTTAATTTCCCCTTTTCTCTAAGTTCTGATTTTAGCAAGTTTTGCGCATAAACAACAATTAACTTTAGATGAATTAATTATCCTTTAAATTATAAATTTGATTTTTCTGCATCCCCCATTTATTAATTGATTAATTAGTTTTTATTTTTAGTCCTCATACCCTATTTAGACGTAGGCTTTAATTTCAAGTAGGCTTAGCATTTTTAAGAGAATTTTATAATTAAAAACTTTACTCATACAACATTTTTATTTTAAGACTGACCACGTCAAATAAAATATTTTTTTCTAGGAACCTAGGTTCATTGACTCACCACTGTTAAAAATCATGACGTTCCCTTTAAGATACGTGCTCCAAGGGTGCCACTCACCTTTATTCGTGTTTCATTTGTGCGATGTTCCCTTCAAGACACACTATGTTATACAAAGGTGTCACTCGCCTTTTGACTGATTTTGGTAGATGTCCAACCCTTGGAGTCAATACTCCTTTAGGAGACCCTGTGGGAGATTAAGGGCCTCTAAGGAATAAGGACCCTGCCTTATTGCGCGCCCCTTAGAATCTTCATAAGCGACTGTCTCAGTATTCCCTCACGACATCGTGGATATCTCTAATTAGGTAATTGGTAACCTACAGTTCAAGCCACGGCGGGAGTGCTAGTAGGTTGTGGTAGGGTTGTTTCCACACCTCTCCCTCAACATCTATGATTGTTTTGCATGGCCCGTTTACTCCTAATGTGAGTCTAATTATCAAGCAATCGTCATCCTTCATCCATCAATAAAACATGTCAAATATCCATAAAAAACATCATAATATACCCAGTCATATGTCACATATGAAATAACAGAAATACTCAAACCATATACAATCCACTCCCTAACTCGATATGGAGTCCGAGGAGGTCCATCGATGCCATTGACATCCTCAATCTGGCAAGATTTCTACACACTCAGGAGAAACCAGTCAATAGAACTTATCTATACATAAATAACATAACATCATAATCCACAATCTCATCATCATAATCCATAAGCGAAGCAGACAATCATATAATGAACCGGATCACTTGCACGCAAGTGTCCTCGAAGAATAAGTCACATCAGGTGCAGGCAAGAGAGGGATGTTAAAGTCGAATATGTGATCAAAGACATTGAATTGTGTTTGATTCAAATAAATGCAAGATAATAAAAGCAGGATCATGCAAGTTGGTGGCCACAACTGTTAGAACTCCAAGTAACATATATGTTCTAAATGAAATCAAGAAGGAAAAGTGATTCTTAGGAAAGGACGATGAAATTTGGCTCTAGCACAGAAGAATGGGTCATATAAATTTTGATAATATTGTCAAAGTCGGTAAAAAGGAAGCAGTAAGAGAAATTATTGATATCTCAAAGCCAATAAACATGATATGAAATCATTGCATATAGGGAAAATAGACCAAGATAAAGTTCAAGTCAAAGGAATACTTCACAAAAAAACCGCTAGAGATTGTACATATTGATCTAGTTTGACCAACAAGAACAAAGGGATTGAAAGGGGAGAAGTACTTCATGCTACTGGTTGATCACTACACAAGAATGACTACATTTTTCTTTCTTAAGAAGATGCCAGAAGAATTTGAAAACTTCAAGACATACAAAGAGATGGTTGAAAATGAGACAAAGTTGAAAACCAAATGCTTGAGATCAGGAAATGGAGGTGAGTTTACATCAAAGGAATTTATGGATTTCTGTAGTGACCATGGTCTTAAGAGGTAATTCTCAACAACCAGGACACCTCAACAACATGGAGTCGTCGAAAGGAAGAACATGACAATATAAGAAATTGCCATAACCATGTTAATGGATTCCAAGTTGAAAGATGTCTTTTGGGTATAGGAAGTACATACAACAGTTCACATCCAGAATGAACAAATGCTCAGAAATAAAAGTAATAATACTCCATACGAGCTATGGAAAGGAATACCAACAAATGTGAATCATTTCAAAGTATTTGGAAGCAAATTCTACATCAAAAGAGAATATGGTAGGATTGGAAAGTTTGACTCTCGGGTTGATAAAGGAATACTAGCTGGGTATTCAAGCAAGAGAAAAGCATACAAATGCTTTAATATAAGACTCAAAAAAATTGTGGAAAGAATCAATGTGACGATTGATGAGACTGATGGATGAAAGATAAAAGAAGAAAGAAAATATTTAGTGGAACAATATAACAAAGAAGACTTGAAAGAAGAAGAAGTATTTGAAGAATTAGATGAAGAAGAATAGCATCCAGAAGTAGATAAATAACAACAAGATATTCAGGTACCTCCAAATACAACTAGAAGTAGAGTGCAGAAAAATAATCCATCAGAACATATCATTGGAAATAAATATGTAGGAGTTGAAACCATAAGAATAATTCATTCACCAGAACAACACCACCTAGCACTAATTTCTACTACTGATCTAGGAAATTTTGAAGAAGCCAGCAAGGATGAATTATGGATCAAATATATGGATGAAGAATTAGATCAGATAGAGAAGAATGACACATGGGAACTATTTCCAAGGCTGAAGAACAACAATTTCATTGGTACAAAGTGGGTCTTCATAAACAAGTTGAATGAGGACGGACAAGTTACTAGGAACAAAGAAATATTAATATGCAAAGGATACTCTCAAGTTGAAGGTATACATTTTGAAGACACATTTTCCCTAGTTTCCAGGATAGAAGAAATCATACTAATATTATCTTATATATGCTCGAAAAATATCAAGGTATATAAGATGGATGTAAAGTCATGATTTCTAAATGGAGAGATAGAAGAATAAGTCTACATCGAACAAACTCAATAGTTCATGCTATCAGAAAAGGGAGATTATGTTTACAAGTTAAAGAAAACATTATATGGATTCAAGAAGGCCCCTAGAGTGTGGTATTCAAGATTGGACAAGTATCTACAATAGCGATAATTCAAGAATGGAAATGTAGACAACAATATATACATAAAGGTGGATCGAGACAATATATTGATCATTGAAGTCTATGTAGATGACATTATATTCATAAGTAACGATAACAGGTTGATTCAGAATTTTTCCAAAGACATGCAACATGAGTTTGATATGTCCTTGATTGGGGAATTAAATTTCTTTTTGGGACTCCATAAATTTTAGTGCAACAAAGTTATCTTCATCTCTCAGACAAATTATATCAAAGAAATGTTGAAGAAGTTTGGAATGACAGATTGCAAACCAGTCAGTACTCCTATGCAGACAAGTTACAAGTTAAGTAAGGATGATGATTCTAAGGACACAGGTCAGAGACAATACAGATCAATGATTAAGAGATTACTCTATTTGACAACTTCCATACTATATTTGATGCATGAAGTTGGACATGTTGCAAGGTTTCAAGCAACACAAAAGGAATCACATGTTATGGCACTAAAGAGCATATTCAGATATATCAAAGGTACATAAGAGTTTAGATTATGTTATCCAAAAGGGAAGGATCTAGCTCTTGTCGCCTATATAGATGCATATTGGGCAGGTTGCATTGATGATAGAATAAGTACAAGTGGAGAAGTTGTCTACGTGGTTGAGTATCTGGCATCATGGTTAAGAAATAAATAATCATCAGTCTCTTTGTATACAGCAAAAGAAAAATACATTGTAGTAAAAACATGTTGTACTCATGTTCTATGGATTAAACAAACTTTGAAATATATACAAGTTGAATATGATGATCCCATTTCAATACTTTGTGATGACACTAGCGCCATCGATATATACAAGAATCCAATGATGCACTCTAAGACAAAAAACATTATGATCAAGTATAATTTTCTACATGAACAAGCTATAGAAAAGAATATCAAGATAGAGTATGTTGGGACAAAAGAGCAGTTTGCAAATATATTCACCAAACCGTTTGTGACGCAAACCCCCCTACTCTCCCTTGGGGTTGCGTGACCTCCCTATCAAGGATCTTAATCTCCTCAAGTTGGATTAGCTCCTCAAGACCTTATTAGTCTCAAACTAAATCAAACAGAGGTCTTGTTATCACCCAAGGTGCATGTCGTATGGTACCCGTCTTGCTCTAGTCTGATTGTATTTCCTCGTCCCTCAGGTTTTGATAGTCATGATCTGATCATTTCTAATTTTTCCATTGATAGACTATTCATAGTGATTCTAGGGCACCAACGTGGTCGCTCTTTATCAGAGGGCTCAATCTCCACAATCATAAAAGTACTCTTCCAACTCGATCTAATCGTCGTCATTGATCCCACATCCCAACGAGATCAACGACATTGGTGAATTAAGGGCCGTGAACTAGAACATCTTCTAATTTCACCTCAGCGTTCCACAATGATTCCCCACTGTCGAGCTCCGTTCACAGATTGACAGGTACCCGAGGGCCCTGCTTTCTTAGCACTTCTACCAAATCTCAACACAACAGGTGCTAGCTCCTCCCAGTAGCCCTTCTTTGAATGTGACCTCGGGTTGTGACCCAGGGATTAACATCTTGGCGCTTCATGAATTCATAACTTTTAACCAAGACCAGATCAACGGTCCACGTCCCCCTTCACAACCAACAGTCGAGATCTACTTTGGGACTGCATGCTTAGGGATTTCAGGATGTTCCAACCTTTGTTTTTCCCCGGAGTACTCTGTACTTTAAGTTCTATATTAGGTGCCATGCGTCCACCCAAATCAACATATCTGGTCCACATCAGGACTTCTGCCTTCGGGAGTTTAGATGTTCCTACAGTTTTTTTTTTCGGAGTGTTTTCTTCCAAAGTTGAGGATCATGCGCCACACATCCTTCCCGATCAACGGTCCTAGTTCACTTAAGGATTTTTTCCTTCAGGAGTCTCAACCTCTCTGTCTTCAATTTCTCTCGGAGTGATTTCACCCGGAGTTCACGATCTGTTGACGCATGCCTCCCACAGACCGACGTCCACAACCCACTTCGACTATTTAGGCTTTAGGAGTATCAAACTCTTCGCCTTTGCTTTCTCCTGGAATGCTTTCACCCAAAGTTCACGGATCTCTATCGCATGTCCTTCTGGATTTGATGGCTACGAGTCAATTTCTCTATTCAGGCTTTGGGAGTTTCAACTCCTCCGCGGTCACTTTCTCCCGGAGTGCTTTTACCTAAAGTCAACAATCTGTGACGCATTTCCCCCACAGATCGATGGCTGCAAATCACTTTGTCTCTCCAGGATTCGAGATTTTTCAACTCTTGCACACTCGTTTTCTCCATGAGTGTTTTTACCCGAAGTTGTAGATATTATGCCACATGTCCCTCTATATGATGTATGGTTGCTAACCTCTTTGAGACTTTGGCAAATCCTCACTCCTATGTGCACACAGAGACTTAAATCTCGTGAAATTTTTCCAGATCCAATGATCTGGAATGATCTCTCTCCCTCCTGGACAGATCTTGGCTGATAACTCGTGAAACCTTCAGATCTTCACTCCCTTTGAATATTTCTCCCCACTATCTCTCTTGAGATTGTTTTCTTGAACCCTTTGACTCCTTAAAGGGCTACTTTGACACTTAGTTGAACTTCGAATCTGTGAACTCCTTGCAATGGATTCTTACACAAGACTTAGCTTCTTGCACATGATTGTGCACACCTTGCAGCAGTCCCTTTTCACTCCTTTCAAATGGAAGTTTCACGCTATCTCTTCTGAGCTTATGAGTCGACACAAACTCTGTCGATGCACTCCTTGTGGACTGTATGCACACCTTGCATGAACTCAATGAAGAGAAACAATTGAAACTTATCCAAATACTTCACAGTTTCATATACTCAATAAGATAACTCATTCATTCATGAAAACATAAAATAATAGGGAAACTATAAATAGTAGAAACACCATGCGTTGGGTCAATATCCCTTTTTTATATTCATTCCAGTGTAAATTGATACAACTCTGATAAAAACAACTTACAATCAATAACAACTATCTCCTAGTAATATTTATCAGCCTTATTCAGGCATGCAATGCATATACTTATACAAGAGGTCCTCTAGGGTTCCCTCCAACTACCTATCTGATCGAAGTAAAAGCTTACAACTACTTAGTCCTATTACAATAAATGTTTGTGACAGACAATTTAAGGCAAATGTTCAGATCCATGCCAAAATAAAATAACTCAAGGTCGATCTAATCTCTTGTGGTTTTGACGCGATCATTCAACCTTCGACCATTTAAAACTTCTCTGATCCATCATTTACTCAGGATTTCTCTAAGAAACACCATCTTTCAAAATTTAAAATTTTACTCAAAAGGCGCATTAGGCATTGTGTTTTCATCCCATGTGGCTTCATTGAAGATGCACCTACATCATACTCCTCTGGGCAGAAAATTCATGGACTCCTGTCCATGAGCTCCTGCACTGACCTTCCATGCTTCTGGACATCAGCTTCACTTACCCAACTGGAATCTTCTATCGGGTGTCCCTTTCACTTGACAAAATATTCAAAATAGGTCTTCCTCCTAGTCTTCTTGTCAATCCTCTAATCAACGATCTTCTCCATCTATGGCTTTTCTGCTACAGGGATCTTCTTCTCCCACTGAATATTCTCTTGATCTTATGATCTTTGTGTGTCATTTTCCTTGTAAGGATATAAATCTAAAATGTTGAATATGGGTGATATTCCCACATCCTCTGGCAACTCTATCTCATAAGCATTGTTACACAATTTTCTTAGGATATTGTATGGTCCAATCTTCTTCAACTTCAACTTGTTATATGTTCCTCTTGGGAACCTTTCTTTCCTCAAGTGTGCTAGAACTTGATCTCCCACTTCAAATTGAAGTTCTCTTATGTGATGATGAACTTTGCGTTTATACTTTGCATTGTTTTTCTGCAACTGCTCTGTGATTTGATTATGAATATTCTGCATCTCTGCAACGAAGTCTTTTGCTTCAGCGCTTCTGAATTCACTCTACTCCATGTCTCTCAATTATGATACCCATCTTGTTATCATCCAATACACTATCTGGAATGGTATTTTTCTTGTACTTATGTTTGGTGAGTCATTGTATGCAAACTCTGCTTGTGACAAAATTTGGTCCCACTGGCTATGATGTTCAGTGACCAAACTTCTCATCAAATTTCCCAATCTCTGATTTACCACCTTCGTCTGTCCATTTGTTTGAGGGTGATATGCTGAACTAAAAGACATTTTTGTCTCCATATTCTTCCATAATATTCTCCATAAATGACCAACAAATTTAGTGTCCCTATCGGAGACAATACTCTTGGGAAACTCATGAAGTCTCACAATTTCCTTGAAAAACAAATTTTCAATGTGTGTGACATCATTTATCTTCTGGCATGGGATAAGTGTGCCATCTTAGAAAATATATCAACTACAACAAATATGGAATCACTTCCTCTTTGTGTCTATGGAAATCCCAACACAAAATTCATGATTATTGCATCCCAAGGCCTATCTGGAATATGCAATGGATTGTACAATCCAGTGTTATGTTTCTTTCCTTTTCCACACTGGAAAATCTTACATTTGTTTACAAACATTTTCACCTCTGCTCTCATACCTGGCCAATAGTATGAATTTTTCAACTGTGCAAATGTCTTGTCATGGCCAAAATGTCCTGTTAGGCCTCCACTATGTTTTTCCTTCAGCAAATTTTATCTCAATGAACACTTTGGTATGAACAATTGGAAAAATTTAAACATCAATCCATATTGAGTCATATATTATGTCCACTGACTCCTGTCTCTGAGCACAATATTTTCACATGCTTCGTATGCTTCTTTGAAATCTAGTTCATTACAATACATCCCCTTAAGGTGTTCAAACCCTAAGGTCTTGACCTGAAATTCCTACAGAATCAGACATATCCTGCTCAATGCATCAAAAAATTTGTTAGCATTACCAGAAATATTTTTAATGAAAAAAGTGAAAATTTTCATAAAGTCTATCAACTTAGCATGTCTCTGGTTTAACTTCTCTTATCTGGTTATGAATTGTAAATCCTGGTTATGACTATACAAGACAAATTATTTTGGAATAAGGTAGTGCCTCCATTTCTTCAAGGCTTGAAATATGGAATACAATTATTTATAATATGTGGAGTACTTTCCCTTAGTCTCATTTAGCTTCTCACTGAAATATGAAACAATCCTATTATCTTGGCTCAAAACTGCTCCAATTGCAACTCCACTCGCATCACACCTTACTTGAAATGTCTTCCCGAAATTTGGAAAGACCAGAATTGGTCGTTCTATTCTCTTCTCCTTCAATATATTGAAAATTTTCTCAACTTCTTCTATCCATCTAAAAGACTTGTGTTTTTTCTTCACTGTATCCATCATTGGTGAAAAAATTCCACTGAAATTTCTAATGAACTTCTTATAGAAACTTGCTAATCCATGGAAGCTTCTCACTTCAAACATACTCTTTGGCGATGGACATTATTTGATTGCTCTGACGTTCTCGGGATCCATCTTCAATTCATTTGAAGATATCACAAAACCCAAGTAAGTGAGTTATGTCTTCATAAAATACGACTTCCCCAGATGTATCAACAACTTCTCCTGTTGTAGTCTCCTTATCAGTAATTTCAGATGTCTCAAATGCTCTTCTTCAGTTTTACTGAAGACCAATATATCATCTAGATATAAAATTACAAACTTACCAATGAAATCCTTCAATACTTCATTCACTTGTATCATAAAAGTACTTGGGGAATTTGTTAATCCAAATGGCATAACAAGCTATTCATACAACCCCTCATTTGTCTCAGAGGTTGTTTTCCACTCATCACCTTCTCTCATTATTATTTGGTGATATGCACTTTTCAAATCTATCTTTGAAAAACAAATTACTCCACTTAAGCAATCCATTAAGTCATCCATTCCTGGCAAAGGAAATATGTACCTAGTGGTGATCTTGTTTATGGCTCTTGAGTCTGTACACATTCTCCATCCTCCATCCTTCTTTGGACTCAACACAGTTGGTACTGCGCATGGACTCAAGTTTTCTCTGACCAAACCCTTGTTTAATAATTCCTAGACTTGTTTCTTTACCTCCTCAATCTCTTGAGGTGTCAATCTATATGTTGATGTTTTCAATGGATTTGCTCCTGGTATCAAGTCAATATGATGGTTGGTACTCCTGATGGGTGGCAATGAGTTAGGAAAATCATCTACTACTATGTCAGCAAAATTCTCCAACATCTCCTGAACTTCTTGAGGAAAATCATCCATAGAAGTACTTGTAAGGACAACTTTGGGTTTCCTCACCACAACAAACTACATCTCATGTTTCTTCTTAACTTCACTCAGGAGTTCCTTCCCACTCATGAGAAGGATGCTTGTGTTGGCTCCTTCCTTTACTTTCCTCTCTTCTATTGGAAACAACATGTGTGTTCTACCATTTTTTTCCAAAGTGTAAGTGTTCCTTCTCCCATCATGAATGAAATTCATGTCAAACTGTCATGGTCTTCCCAACAAAACATGACATACATCCATGGGAATTAAATCACACATAATCTCATCTCTATATCCACCTACTTTAAATTCAACAAGGCATTTTTTAGTTACCATTACTTGGTGTCCTTTTTGCAACCATGAGACATTATATGGATTTGGATATGCAGTTGTCTCTAGCTCCAATTTATCCACCATCTCTATAGATACTATATTTCTCCCACTATCAATTATCACCTTTCATACTTTATCATTAGTGTTGCAAGTTGTCCTGAACAAATTGTTCCTCTGCACTGGTTTTTCAACTTTTGGTTCTAGCTTCAGGAGAACCTTCCTCAACATCAGATATTTTCCATCCTCTACACCTTCTATTTCAACAATCCTTTTTTGTTCTTCTAAAAAGTGAGCTTCACCTCCTTCTTTATTTTTCTCGGGACATTCCCAAGACTTGTGTCCTGTTTTTCCATAGGTATAACATCTTATCTCTCCTCCTCTGTGTCTTCCTTTTCCTCTGGAAAAATAATTTCTTCCACCAAGTTGTCTCCCTCTAGAGCTTCCTCCTCTTTCTGAGCAACTGTAGGTTTTCTCATCCTCACCCTTGGGCTTCTGTGCCTTATCATGGGAAAATCCTTTACCTCTATTTGGGATTCTACCTATGCCTTGTTGTCTTTTTTTTTTGTCCAAATTCTCCTCTTCTTTCAGTGCATATTGATATGTATCCTCTACTGTCATCACCGACATCATGCTAATTTCATCCTGGACCTCATATCTCAGGCCATTTATGTACCTGAAAAATTTCTCTTCATCTCTCTCCCTCTATCCATTTCTAATGTTCAGTTTGTAAAACTATTATGTGTACTCTTTCACTTTCATTCCTTTCTATCTTAGGTTCTACATCTTCCTGAACAGATTTATATGATAATCCTTGGGCATGAACTTAGCCTTCAACTTGGCTACACTTATATCCCAACACTTAATTATTTTCTTACCTTTTCTTCGTCTGTCAGCCTGTAGTTCATCCCACCAGAGTTTTGCATGTCCTTTCAACCTGGTGACAACATGTCTCACCTTCTTATCCTCATTGACATCTTCATAGTCGAAATACTTTTCCATGGAGCTTATCCATTCCAACAAATATTCAACATCCAAATTTCCTTCATACATTGGGATGTCTATCTTTTCTCTATCTCCCAACTTCACAATAGATTTTAGTAAGCATTCTTTGGTAGCATCTCCCCTGCATCTTATTCAACCTATTTATCTTCACTTTCTGCCTCACTTACATCTCCAACATTAGGTTCGCTCCTCTTCATTGCTTCCATCACCTCCAACCTTGCATGTAGTTCTTTGATTTCCCTTTCTACAATGTGATTGGATACATGTGGCTCGACACATCTCCTTGGTGGCATTGTGTTGACTGGTTCTCACACATAGAGAACAACTTCGAGTTCTTTTTTCTTTTTGGCTACCTGAAACAAAATCAATCTATGATATCACTTGACGTAGAACCCTTAATCTCCCTTGGGGCTGCGCAACCTCCCAGTCAAGGATATTAATCTCCTCAAGCTGGATTATCTCCTAGACACCTTACTGGTCTCAAACTAAATCAAACACAGGTCCTGTTATCACCTGAGGCATAAGTCGTATCGTACCTACCTCGCTCCAGTTTGATCATCTTTCATCATCCCTCAGGTTTTCATGGTAATGATCCGATCATTACTAATTTGTTCATCGATCTACGGTTCATTGTGATTGCAGGGTACCAACGTGCTCGATCTTTATCGAAGGGCTCAATCTATGCAATTAGAAAAGTACTCGCCCAACTTGGTCTAATCATGGTCGTTGATCCCCCATCTCGAGGAGATCAACGATGTTGATTAATTGTAGGCCGTGAACTAGAACGCCCTCTCATTTCACCTCCGTGCTCCATAATGATTCCTCACCATCGATCTTCGTTCACAGATCGAAGGGTACCTACGGGACCTGATTTCTTAGAAATTCTTCCAAATCTTAACACAATGGGTGTTAGCGCCTCCCACTAGTCCTTCTTTGCATGTGACCTCAGGCTGTGACTCAGGGCTTAACCTCTTGGTACTTCATGACTTCATAACTTTTAACTGGGACCAGACCAAAAGTACACGTCCCGCTTTGCAACCAATGATCAAGATATACTTCAAGACTTCGCGCTTCGGGAGTTCGGGATGTTCCAACCTCTGTTTTCCCCCAGATTACTCTGTACCTGAAGTTATAGATAAGGCGCCATGCGTCCACTCAAATCAACGACTCTGGTCCACTTCAGGACTTCAGCCTTTGGGAGTTCAAACGTTCCTGCATATTTTTTTTTTCGGAGTGTTTTCTTCCGGAGTTGAGGATCATGTGCCATGCATCCTTCTCGATCAACAATCTTGGTTCACTTTGGGATTTTGGCCTTCGAGAATCTCAACCTTTTTGTATTCTCTTTCTCCCAGAGTGATTTCACCTGTAGTTCACGATATGTTGACGCGTGCCTCCCATAGACCGACGACCACAACCCACTTTGGTTATTCGGGCTTCGGGAGTTTCAAACTCTCCACCTTCACTTTCTCCTGAATTGCTTTCACCCAAAATTCACAGATCTCTGTCGCGTTTCCTTTTGGATCTGATGGCTACGATTCACTTCGGTTATTTGGGCTTTGGTAGTTTCAACTCCTCCACACTCACTTTCTCCTGGATTTCTTTTACCCGAATTCGACGATATGTCGACGCGTGTCCCCCACAGATCGACAACTGCAAATTTCTTTGGCTCTCTGAGCTTCAGGATTTTTTAACTCCTGCACACTTGTTTTCTCCTACAGTGTTTTCACCTGAATTTGCATATCTTATGACACATGTCCCTTTGGATTATGGACGGTCCCTAACCTCTTCGGGACTTTGGCGAATCCTCGCTCCTGTGTGCATAGAGAGATTTAAATATTGTGAACTTTTCCCAGATCCAACGATCTGGAATGATCTCACCCCCTCCTAGATGGATCTTGGTCGATAACTCGTGAAACCTTCATAGCTTCACTGCCTTTGAATATTTCTCCCCACTATATCTCTTGAACTTTTTTTATTGAACCCTTTGACAACCCAGAGGGCTACTTCAACACTTAGTCGAACTTCAAATCTATGCACTTATTGCAAAATATTCTTACGCAAGACTTAGCTTCTTGCGGGAAACTGTGCACACATTGAAGCGGTCCCTTTGCACTCCTTTCTAATGGAAGTTTCATGCTATCTCTTCTAAGCTTTTGAGTTGAAACAGACTTTGTCAACACACTCCTTGCAGACTGTATGCACAACTTGCATGAACTCAACGAAGAGAAACAATTGAAACTTATCCAAATACTTCATAGTTTCATATACTCAATAACATAACTCATTCATTCATGAAAACATAAAATAATAGGGAAAATGTAAACAATAGCAACACCATGAGTTGGGTCAATATCCCTATGTTCTATTCATTCCAGTTTAAATTGCTACAACTATGATAAAAACAACTTACATTCAATAACAACTATCTCCTACTAATTTGCAGTAGCCTTATTTAGGCATACAATGCATCTACTTATACAAGAGATCCTCTAGGGTTCCCTCCAACTACCTTTCTGATTGAAGTAAAATATTACAACTACTTAGTCCTATTATAATAAATGTTTGTGACAAAGAATTTAAGGTGAATGTTCAGATCCACGCCAAAATAAAATAAATCAAGGTCAATCTGATCTCTCATGGTTTGATGTGATCGTTAAACCTCTAACCATTTAAAACTTCTCTGATCCATCATTTACTCAGAATTTCTCTGAGATAAACCATCTTTCAAAATTTAAAATTTTACTCAAAAGGTGCACTAGGCATTGTGATGTCATCCCATGTGGCTTTGCTGACGATGCTTCTGCATCAGCTTGCAAGGGAAACATTTGAGTATCCGTTACAAAATATTGTATTATTTCTACCCCACAATTATTCACACATAATCAAGCTTAACAGGACAGGGGGAGAAAAACAGAAGTTTTGAAAAATTTAAACTAAAGAATCTTTTGAATGTTTTTCATATACATCTGAGAGTTACATGAGGAAGCACCATGAAGAGAAAAAGTTTGTAGATTTATCTATATATGTATTGGTATGGTTTTATGGTTGTATGGTTGTAGCTACATAAGTATACAACCATATCGCAGTACTGACGTCACGCGAGTACCCTCTTGATAGAATTCCTTAGTCCCACGAGGCCAAGACAAGTTTAGGGTAAATGTTGGTACCAAGTCCCTGAAGTTTGAAGCAAGTCTAGAGGTCAACATATTACAGTTTCAGGTTAGCTACAGAGGTATTGGTATGGTTGTATACTTGTTTTGTTGATTACATTTGATCATGATATGGTGTATGCTTGAGGCATACTTGGTATGATTGGTTTCACACATGGTTATGATACATCTTGGTTGCTTCACTGAGTGAGGAGCACTCTTGTATTTGGTTCAACATATGGCATGGTTCTTATAGTCATATCCTTGATTTTATTGTACATGGTTGAGGAATATTCATGTTGTATGGTGGAATATGCATGAGGGACGTGCATTGATTTATTGAGATACTTCATTGATGACGTGTTGCAAATATGCATATGGTTGATGGTATGGTATATGGTACATGTTACACATGGTTGATGCTCTAGTTCTTGATTCACTATTTCTTATTGATGTATATTTGGTTCATGATTTATGCATGAGATAATATGTTTGTTGGTATATAGTTGATGCATGTTATGGTACAGGTTTAGTCGGTTGATGAGAATATGAAAGTTGTTGATATAGTGAGAGAGTGACATAGACAGTGGAAGAGATAGAATGACAGAGTGACATGGACAGTGGAAGATACAAAGTGATAGTTATAGAGACAGAATGACAGAGACAGTGGCAAAGACAGAGTGACAGAGACAATGATAGTGACAGTGGAAGAGTTTGTGATAGCGAGAGTTGTTCTACATTTATATTTCAAGGTGGTAGGATAAGGAAAGGATAGGTGGTTGTATCCACCTTATGATTAGAGTCGGAGAACTCAGGGGGTTGCAACCTCCTTCTGGTTGGAGCCAAAGAATTCAGGGAGTTGTAGCTTATTTCAGGTTGGATCCTGAGAATCGGGGGTTGGAGCCTCCTTCCAATTGTAGCTGGAGAATCAGGAAGTTGGTGCTTCCAATGAATTTATTTTTTTGGTATATAAGAAAAAAAATTGTGGTTTTCTCCCATTTGGGTTTCCATGTAAATTCTGGTGTATTGTGTATCTATTGTGATGTGATTTTGTTTATGATTATACGGTTGATGACATATTGAATGATAATGATAAACTATTGAATATTATTGAAAAATATACTTTGGTTAAAAGTAATAAATTTCTCATTACTGATTCACCCCCCCCTCTTAGTAATCCAACAGGTACTCATTTTTTCTGCATTTAGGACCATATTTAAATCTACAGTCAATTTTTCAATAGACCTAGAAATCACTTTCACTAGGATTTGCTTCTCTTGGAAAAAACTCATGTTTCGATCCCACTAGATGTAGTATACAAATTAATAAGGAAATGATTCATACCTAGATATAATAGCGTCCATCAACCAATCATGTACACAAAGATTCAAACTGTCCTGATTCTAATTATCTTTATAATTGAAATCTTTAGTTGTGAAACCCCATACTCGAGTCAAGAAAGGATAGGAGATGAATGGTGAGAAATAATTTCTTACCCCATTCTACACATCATACATATACTAGGCCCAATCCAGCCTTTCTTATGTCTGTTGTCCCAAGTTAAAAAATAATTTTTAAGATCTAGCCAAAAAGTGATTTTTGACTTCATCAGACTGTGGAGTTTCCAAACTAGCTCCCATAACCACGTAGGAGGTTCATTAAAATCAACCTACATATTATCATCATAGCCAAGTTTGGTTGTGTATTCACTAGTCAGAGCATGTATTTACCAAGATAGAGAGTCAGGTTCTTTATCAAACAGATTAATGTGATTTGAGAAAATCCTACCCAGATATATGTGCCATTCCTTAGCCTTGTCTCTGATCAATCCCAAGTCCACCTCTGTATTCCAGTCTTGTTGGTTGATCCAGTTATGGTTCTAGGATTTCACATCCTAGGGGGGATAAAATATCTTGAATTTGTAAGATATCCATGATGTATCCAAAAAATATATAACCTTCATCCACTCTAGCCCATGAATCCTCACCAATTCTAACACTCATAGCGATCTCGATCCTCCATATCATCCATTTACCCACAATAGGGTATGCTTCCACTAGTGCCTTCCATATAATATAATTATTTTTAGATGAATTTCTAGGGGTGTGAAGCCAATATTGAAAGGAGAGGCCATCCATATATTTGTATTTTTTTATCCTACCCCAAAAAGTTGAGTTTTGGGTAAGTCTCCAAAGACTTTTTCTAGCTAGCGGTAGGATAAAATTGTAAGGATTCTTTATTCCCTAGGACCCATAGGTTTGTGATATCAGTGGTTTTTTATCAAATTTATAGTCCAACAAAATAAATAAGCAATGGTGCACATGTTAAATTACATGAGGGTAGAATTGCATTTTTCTTCAAGTTGTTATCCAAGCTCATTTTAAAATTTAGAATATTCCAATATCATTGAAATATAAAGTGTAAATTCACCTGGATTGGGTGATGGGGAGGAGAATCATGACACAACATTGGCCTCAGAACCTTCCCCCACACAGAATCCTATCTCCCCCCAACAACCACCTACCACACCCACCTATGTCTCTTCACATCAATGCATATCCTTCTATGTTGATTACCCTACGTGCAACCCTCCTCACATCGAGTTGTTCTCATTCACTTCATATAGGTAATGTTTCTCTAGAATAATCCACACTAAGAGTTATTTATGGCATCACATGACACTAGCTTTACTAATTCATGGTGTTTATATCCCTTGGTTATCTATTTCATTATCTCTCCTCGTCAATTTTCCTATTGTTCTCCCTTGAATTTCACCCTATTTCATTCTCACCTAGACTATAATATGTCCTTTGTCATCCTCTACATCACCCTCCCTACTTCTCTCACTCCCCATCCCACATATGAAACCTTCTCTCTTATCTCTCCAATGTCATGCAACTCTCATCATCAATGATCTCAAATCTGCAAAGGCAACTCCATAGCTCATCAAACCCAAGTTTTTGTTTCTCAGTCCATTGAGGTGTATGAAGCTCACGCTTCTTTGGAAGTTGAAGATGAACTAGATTTGGATGAGGTTGGTGCTGAGGTTCTGAATCACTTCATTGAAAATGAGGAAGATGATGAGAACATAGGTTCTTGGATCCTTGATCTGAGTACCTACCAAGCCATAGCTACTCTCTATTAAAAAAAAGTGGATATCTACTTGATACTCAAGACACTCATGGGTAAGGTCCTTATGGAAAGGAGTGAGGCACATCAAGAAATATTCTTGCAGTTAGATGATATTCAAATAAAATTATAGGAAATGGAAAAAAATACTGACATGATTGTTGGCAAAGAGGAATAAATAGTTGGAGAAGGCATGGAGCATCCTCAGCGATAAGCACCTCCTTTGGTGGTGCTCTCTGGTCTACCCCACTAATTTCCCATGTTATATTTTCTTTCCTTTTTGTTTTAAAGTCATAGAGATTCGGAGTCTTTCACCTCACCTCTTAGTAGCTATCAAGATAACTTTATATATTAGCTAGACATCTATAGCAATATATTAGTTTACAAACAATGTAATTTACTATTTTTTGTGCTCTTAAGATACAAAGGACAAAACAAACTAGGGAAACCAAGGGGAAACTAGGCCTATCTAAGAGATTACAATTTGAGAAAACATAAAATGTCCAAAAAATAGTTTAGGACTTACTCCTATCAGACTACAATCAGACTTTACTATAAGGCTATAAAATAACAATAATATTAAAAATATTATTACATCTAAAGTTAAGTAGAAATTGTTGTGCTATAAAAAATTAGAGGATAAAAGAAAACTATGATACAATGAGGTGATAAACCCTATTTTAGAATGTCAAAAGTATATTTTTGTTTTCAATAGTGTAAAGAAGAAAATCAACAATTCTAAAATAAGATCAAATTCTCATGAGCTCCATAGTGAAACATGGCATTGGACAATTCTATAACATCAATGGTTGAAATAATTTGTCATCTTTGTGACACTAAGAGGGTTGAATATGAAAAACACATTCTCTTAAAATGTCCTACATATACCCACATTAAATAAAAATTTCAAAATATTTGTTTTGTTATCACCCTGTAATTTCCTAAGTTGAGGAGGAAATCAACAGGGATAACCACAAAACCACTTCAAGTCTTGGATCTAGCCCTCCAAGACTCAGAGAGGGATCTCTCTGTATGATTTAAATTTGTTCAGATTGGATATTAGGATAGTTATAAGGACAATAAGATTTGTTTTAGAATTTTTTGGTTGAGACAACATAAGAGGGTCATTGGGTAAAAATACAGTCAAGAGGTTAAAGATGACAAAATGAATGAATAACTGAGACAAAATGTAACAAGGAAAGGTAATCATGTCAGTGGGTCCTTTTAGTTTGTGAAATGGAAAAGAAGCATAGATTAGGGTCCAATTCCAATGCAGAGAAGACCTTATCTAAATTCTACATCCAATTTTTAGAAGAAAACATAAATATCGTTTTAAACCAGAATAGGGTGTCTAAGACAAATCCTGAAACATAATATTATTATAAACAATAGGGAAAGAAAACAATATGTGAGACAAGATAATAATAGGTTATTTTGGCATAGGGGCAGACCCAGGGTTCAACTCCAAGAGCGCATCAACAAGCCCTAACTACTGGCCCTTTCGGCAACACCTGTGAGGCACATGCAGTCTCACCCGAAGTAGCTATGAGGGGGTTGTAGGATAGAGATGTCTAAAACCAGAAGGAATGGAAAGTGTATTCACAGGAACCAACACATAACAATCTAGTATTCTTTGACCTCTTATAATCTACTACGCAAGTTATATCTAAGATCTAACACATTATCATCATAGCAGTGTATTAAATGACAAAGAATAGAGCATCAATCACACACAACACAAGATATACGTGGTTCACCCTTTCTCTAGGGCTACGTCCACATAACTATTCTTTATAATGTATTAAGACGAAGCACACAGTTCTTTTCTGCGCTCTTAGCTAGCATATATTCTCTCTTCTCTTCGCTATCTCTTCCCTCCCTGTGCACCCAGCTGCAGGACTTGACCTTCGTACCCAGATGAAGATCTTACAATACAAGAAGGCTCTCACACTTAGCTCTTCTCTCTCACACAACAATAATCACTCCTATCAATAGTACAAATAGATTGAACCCTCTTCCCTCATATAGGTTCTTATTTATACATTACAATATCTCATCAACATCCTTAGTCCAAAACCTAGGTGTCACAAACCCTAGATACCAAAACCCTAGGTGTCAAAAACCCTAGGTTTACTTGACCTGCGCTTTCAGAGCTTCGCCAACTTCTCTTTCCTTCCTTCTCATGTGGTGCTCCAAAGCATCTAACGGTGGATTTTCCCATTTTCTGAGTTGTCCATGATCCTTCTTTCTTGTTGATCTGCCGTCCTTGATCTCTTCATTCAACGACTTGCTTAATTTTACTTCACTCCATCTTTTCTTCTCTTTTTCTCACTTCGTCCTAGTAACAGTCATTGTGTCTTCCATGCAGTTTGCATTTTTCCTTTTCTTCCTTGATCTTCACTTTCTTTCATAACTAGGGGCCAACAGGCCCCCAACACTCACCTGTGACTCATATCGAGGCACTTCATATCTGACCTTCTATTTTACTTCGATTTCAGACTGTGCAGTGCAACCTTTGTTGTCTACTCTATGCCTCGTCTCCTTCCTTATGCAGGCTGTCTTTTCTATGTCTAGTACCCAGTTTCAACTGCACTGGATACCTAGACCCTTTTCCTTATGATTTTACTTAGAGATGCAGGGAAGCTGGTTGTCATAATACAATTTCAATCGGCTCCCATTCACTAATCCTTCCTTCCATTCTCCTTTCAAAGTCTTCAACTGTTGAACTCCTCCTTCTGTAACATAGGTGATCTCATATGGCTCAGCCAATTAGTTATGAACTTCCCAGGATGCTTCAGGAACTTACTGTCATATACCAATACCAGATCACCTTGTTTAAATGCCTTCTTCTTGATGTGCCTGTCATGGTAGGCCTTCTCTCTTTATTTCTGTACTTGTTGATGGAATCCTATAATAAATCTATCTTCTTCAAGTTCAACCAATTGTGGAAGCCTTTCTCGAACAACACCAGTGTCATCCATATCTGTGAAGGCAACAATTCTTAGGCTTGGTACCAAATATTCCATTGAGACAATGACTTCAAGACCATAAACCAACTTAAAAGGGATACACATTGTTAGATTCTTGCAAGTGGTTCTATAGGCCCACAATACTACTAGTACTCTTAAATCCCAGTCATCTATGTTCACACTGAAAATATTCGTTAGCGTTGTCTCCAAGATCTTGTTGAATGCTTCCACTATCCCATTTGCATGTGGATGGTAAGGTGTTCTCTTCTGGTTATGGATTGCAAATTCCTCATTCAGGGATTCAACTATTTGGTTTATGAAATGTGTGGCTTGATCACTCATAAGGATCTGTGGGCATCCAAATCTAGTTATTATGTCATAAAATATTAAGCGCGCAATTGTAGTTGCACTACAGTCCTTAACCGGTCTTGTTTCGGCCCATCTGGTAAAGTACTCTGTTGCAGTGATTATGTACCTGGCTCCTGTGCATTTTCCTGGTGGGTTTATAGGTCCCACGAAGTCAATGGCCCATTTCTCAAATGATTGTAGGTTCATATGTGGTGTTAATGGCATTTCATCTCTTATGGAAAGTTTCCCAACTCTTTGGCATACATCGCAGGCTCTATAATAGTCTTTAGCATCTCTGTGTAAGGTATGCCACCAAAGGCCCGCTCTAAGAATCTTTTGCGCAATTTCTTTCCCTATGTAATGTCCTCCTGTGATGCCTTCATAATATTTTGTGAGGATCAGTGGTCGCTATGCCTCCATAACACATCTTCTCAATATCTCATCAAGTCCCATCTTGTATAGTTTTCCAGCTATAAGTGAAAAGTCTACAACACGCACTACTAGTTGTTTCTTCTGTGGAATTGTATAATCACTAGGTGTTATTCCCATTGATAAGAACTAGACTATTTCTACAAAGTGGTCATCGATCGTTGTAATGGACAGTAACTGTGCATATGGCAGTGCATCCTCCAAACTGGTCATCTCTTCGCCATGTTCCAACCTTGACAAGTGGTCAGGACCTTTATTCATTCTTCTTAGCTTTACTATGATCTCAAAGTCATATTCCTAAAATAGCATAAGCAATATTCATATTCTCCCCTGAACACTATATTTTTGACTAGGTACTTCAACGCAGAATGATCAGTAAACATTTTAAAGTGTCCTCCCAATAAGTAGTGGTGAAATTTCTGTAGTGCATACACCATGGCTAACCTCCTCGCTCAGTAGTGGTGTAATTGATCTCAGCAGTTGATAGCTTCCTATTGGAAAAGGCTAACAAATGGTCAATATCTCCTGCCCCAGGTTGTGCTAAAACTACTCCTAAGGAAATTGAAGACGCATCAACATGCACATGAAACTCCTTGCTCCAATCTGGGAAAACCAGAATAGGCACATTAACCATTTTTTGTTTCAGTGTGTCAAAGCTCTGTTGGAATTCTTCTGTTCAACTAAACTGAAACTATCTCTTCAAAAGCTTCTCCATGGGTGTTGTAATCTGAGCATATCCTTTGATGAACTTCATGTAGTATTCGGTATGTCCTAGAGCAGTGTGCAACTATTTGACTGAAGTAGGAGGGGGTAGATCAACTATAATGGAAATTTTAGATGGATCAACTAACAATCCCTACTTGCATACAATATGACCTAACAATACTCCAAATGGTAGAATAAGATGCACTTCTTTAGATTCAAGGAAATATGACACTACCTACATTTGTCCAACATTAGCCTTAGACATTCAATATGATTTTTCAATAAACTAAAAACAGTCCAATCATCAAAATATGCTTCTAGAAATTTATGTAGAAACTTCTTGAATGCTTCAACCAACACCCTAGAAAAGATGGTTGGGGAATTCTTCAATCCAAATGGAATCATTTTATACTGGTAGGATCTATGTTCTATTGCAAATGTGGTCTTATGGCTATCTTCCTTAGCAATCTAGATCTGATGGTATCCTGAAAATCCATCTGTAAAAGAATATACCTCCTGGCCTCCCACATTATCTAACACTTCGTCAGTGAATGGTGTAGGGAAGGGGTCATGTAAATAGGCATCATTTAGCTTCCTGATATCTACACAAATCCTAATATCTCTTGTCTTCTTGTCCTGGACCATCATAGGGATTATCCACTCTGATTCTTCCATGGGTTCTATGATCCCTGCTTCCATCATTCTGTCGAGCTCAATCTTCACTTTCTCCTTGTATTTTGGGTTCAATCTGTAAGGTCTCTACTTCACTATTCTTTCATATGGTTTCAAAGGGATCCTCATCTCTCCCATAGTCCCTTTAATGCCCTTCATGTCAGTGAACTTGGTTGGAAACAAGTCCTGATACTCATGCAGTAATTCTGTAATCTTGTCAATAGTGGAAACATCCCAATAATGTCCAACATTTGCAAGGTTATGTGTCTGCTTTGTTCCAATATTGACCTTCTTAATATTGATTGGTTGTCCAATGAATGGTATCTCAACTCCTGGTCCTTCCACATCTCTTTGGCCTTCTGTCTCGGTGATGTTCACCTTCCTAGGATCATCGTCCTCATCAACATTGATGTTGTAACAACCTTACAGATTCTGGAGAGGCACAATCCATTTGTCATTTTATTGTTCTAAAGGGAGGCTAGAGGCCTCCTCAAATACTTTATGTCTAACAATATATAATGCTTGATTTACTGAAGAAAATTGACTTTCAAATAAGAAGGAAGTTACAACATTCTGAGTCATACCTTCCCAATCTGCAGTGATGAGGTGCAACTCTGCTTGAAGGTACCAGTTGATAGGTGTCCTGTCCATTGTGTTAATGAATTTGTGCACCCATTTCTCTTGAGGAATGTTTCTCTAGGCTTCCTCGCAACTTCACACATGGTCCTTTGGGTAGCTTCGACCTGTGTACCAAACTTCACAACCTTCTACTTGTGATGAGAACCGCGCGGTCATCAGGGTATGGCATTGTACCCATTATGTAATGTTGTTTTTATGTGTCCCCCACCATCTTGTTGGGGTTGCTTTCAGGGCCTCATCCATTGCCAACAACATTTTTTGCATTGATACACTTTCTTAAAAGTCCGATAGGAAGGTTTCTAAAGGATTCAGACCATCAAAGGTGGGTAAGTTACTTATTGTTGTGCTGATCCAACAAAATTCACTGGTTAATCTAGCACATCTTCTTGTAGATACTTCATACATTTTATTCTGCCAGTTCTCCAGTGCTTCTTCTGAGTCTGATGAACATGCGTTTTCACTTCTCTAGCCTAGGTTTCTATCGGCCATAGGATTAATGTAATCTTGTTGTATGGTTGTTAGTTTGTATATGTTTTCTAGTTCATATGCATGATCTTGTTCTCTGATAGGTTCTGCTTATTGCTTACCTTCATCGGGATATAAAGGTGCAATGACCCTATGGCCATCTCTTTCAAAAGTCATATGTCTTTTTTTTAAATCAACCAAAGTGGAATTATTGAAAGCCCAATCAATTCCTAACAATGCATGGTAAGGAAAACTATCATCAACTATCTCAATTACCTCAAAGTCTCTAAATATTCTTACCCCGTCAATGTCCACAAGCACGTGTTCCAATCTGCCAAAGGGGCTTACTGTCTGTTGATTAGCCATCCTAAACCTTATAGGGGAATATATCAACTTAGGTTTTCCCATCAGTGCCCAGGTTTTCTTCATCATGACATTGACCTTCGACCCTAAGTCGAGGACCACATAGTCTATATCATACTCTCCTATCTGAGCATTCAAGTGCAATTCCTTGTTTGTCCTCCTCTTTTTAGATATTTGGTGTACTAACTTGTTCAGCAAGGGGTCTACCTTTCCTAGCTAATACTGTCTAATTAAATTTTTTAGCTCTTGTACAACGCTCTCATCCTGAATCAAATTAATACAAGTATATAGAAATTCCATGAGCTTGCTTACCTCTTTCCCTTCTCTTGGAAAAATACACCGATCAAATGCCTGAGGCATTCCATATTCTCTCACTTCTGGTCATGTCTTTGATGAAGAGCCTTGTTCTTCTTTGAACTCTTTTCTTGCCTCCTCAAATATTTGTCTTTCTTTCTTTGCATCAATAGTTTGGGTCTTCTCTGTAGCTTTCCTGATTCTTGAGTCTTATGTAGTCTTTCCTTGGGTCAGTCTATCTTCTCCTGTAACAACACCTCCTCTAGTTATAACAATGACTCTAGGGTATTCTCCGCGAGGTTCAACGTATATCAATTGCACTTACAGGTTTTGTTGAGGTCCTCGCCTTTCCTGAAGCTTAGCCAACAATGCTAGACATTCCTCAATAACATGCTCGAAGGAGTTGCTATAACTGCAAGTGGTACAAGGTTTCTGACATCCCCTTGCTAGGTGTCCTAGTTGTGCGCAATTATAATAGATTATTTGTCCTCAGCCATGACCCATACCTCCTCATCTTCCTCTTCCTCTGAATCCACCGTGAGGATTTAAGTTTCCTCTCCCAAGGGAGTTATACTGCGTAGTGTTTCCTTCCTGCTGTACTTCGCCTTGAATTTTGTATATGTCTCTTGACCTTTCATGCATGAGATCATAAGCCCTATTATCCCTATCATCATTCCCCACATACTTATAGAACGTGCAATACAAATTTGTGGGTGTTTGAACATACTTTTGCATGTAATAGAACTCACCAGGGTGATGTCTATTTCTGCATACCTCGCACCAGGGTAAGGTGACTTGCTTCAAAGGGCTCGGAGCTCAAGAGGCCAAGTATTCATTGAATAGGGGACAATGTTCCTTGTCACGGCCTTCTAATCTGCATCTAACACACCAAATGTCTTCTCTTTTATATTTTCCCTTGTCCTTCTTCATATCTTCGACCTGCAGAGACAAACTAGTGAGCTGACTCAAGATCTGGTCCATACCTAAGCTGGATTCTCCCATAGGGGTTGATTTTAACTTCATGGAAATCTTCAGTTCCTGAGCCTAGGAAATCTGATATGTGGTAAGAGGGAAGCAATGAACCATTATTTGTTCTTCTCATCTGGGATCTGAAAATTCAATCGTCCTGTTAGGGTCTTGAATCTTTGATCGAATTCCCAAACAGGTTTGGCTACCTTCTGCTTTATCTATTTCAACTCTATAATGCATTATGATTTTGATTTGGGTTTCTTGAATTCTGCAATCAATGCATTCTTGATCTGATTTAGTGGCTTAGGTTGTGCAAGTCCTTGGACAAGCTTCATGTACCAGCTCAGTGCGTGATCCCTTAGGGTAGTACTAAACTGGGTTCTTTTAACAGCTTCGTCGGTGACATTTTTAATATTCCATATAGCTTCACATAGGAACCAGTGTTGATCAGGGTATTCAAACCCATCTCCCCTAAATATAGGGAGCCTCATCTCATCTACCATAGATCTTCCTAGGGTTCCTGACTGAGTATGTGGTGGACTACTAGTGACAGTGCTTCAAATGCTCTGGTGGCTTGGATTACTCTGATTTCTTAATGTTGTTGAATCAAAAAGAGAAATAACAATACTTACTTCAGTAGTCTGCGTAGTTCCTGAAGTTTTTGGCTTGTCCCTGTGAGGTTCTTCAACTTTCTCTTCCTCTACCCTAGTGGGTTCTGAATGCTCTTCATCCATCAGATATGCCTCTTCTCCACTTTAAAAAACCTTGTCCCCGTAGTTCTTCTTGAATAGGTTCGCAATATGAACTTCCCGGAATGCTCTTCCACTGTGCATATGTCCAACCTCTGTGTCACTGTCACTATCCGAATTCCTGAACATTATCTTCTTCAAACCAGACCAATCTACTGTATCTTCAATATGTTCTTCTCATGCAATAACATATTGATTCTCAACTTTAGAAAGTGTAAAAACTTTCCTCTGGGTTCCTTGAAGAAATATGTCTCGGCTTGGCTATATGACTCTACTCTGTCAACAATGATCTTGGTGATATAACCTCCAATGATGTTATCAAACCAGTGATATATTTCTCGTGATACAGTTTTATAAACTTTCTTGACCTTCTTGATCAACATTGATGTCCAAACCATAGGAGGTCTAGATTTGACCTCAAACTGGGTATCGTCTAACCTAGTTAACCACTCATATAGCTCCTGATGGATTCCTCCAAAGAAAATCTCGTGTATATCAGTAAATATATATCTCTCCAACCAATCCTCAGTACTAAGATTAGGATTCTTTTTATGGGCTTCAACGAAGTCCTTTTCTTGATCCTCTATCCACTTTTGAATTTTTGTCTTTGATGGAAACCACCTTGACATTCCCTCAAGAAGATTCCAGCCCCGACAACAAAACTGTTTGTTGGCACAAGGGTAGACCTAGGGTTCAACTCCAAGAGCACACCAACAAGCCCTAACTACTGGCCCTTTCGGAAACACTGGTGAGGTAGATGCAGCCTCACCCGAGGTAGCTATGAGGGGGTTGCTAGACAGAGATGTATACAACATGAAGGAAGGCAAAGTGGATTCACAGGAACCAACACACAACAATCTAGTATTCTTTAACCTCTTATAATCTACTGCGCAAGTTATATCTTAGATCTAACCCATTATCATCATAGAAACATATTAAATGACAAAGAACAGAGCATCAATCACACAGAACACAAGATATACGTGGTTCATCCTCTCTCTAGGGATGCGTCCACAAAACTGTACTTTATAATTTATTAAGACGAAGCATATAGTTCTTTTATGTGCTCTTATCTAGCAGATCTTCTCTCTTCTCTTCACTATCACTTCCCTCCCTATGCACCCAACTGTAGAACTTGACCTTCGCACCTAGCTGAATATCTTACAATACTAGAAGGCTCTCACACTTAGCTCTTCTCTCTCACACAACAATAATCACTCTTGTCAATAATACAACTAGATCCAACCCTCTTCCCTCATCTAGGTTCTTATTTATACATTACAATAGCTCACCAACATCCTTAGGAAAAAACCTATGTGTCACAAACCCTAGATACCAAAACCCTAGGTGTCTAAAACCCTAGGTTAACTTGAACCACATTTTCAGGGATTCTCCAACGATGGCTTTTCCCTCTTGCTGAGTTGTCCACGATCCTTCTGTATTGTTGATCTGTCATCCTTGATCTCCTATTTCAACGACTTGCTTCTTTTTACTTCACTCTGTCTTTTCTTCTCTTTTGCTCACTTCATCCTAGTAACAGTCATTGTGTCTTCCACGCAGTTCACATTCTTCCTTTTATTCCTTGATCTTCTCTTTCTTTCATAACCAGGGGCCAACAAGTTACATAAAGAGGTACTTCACCACATGATCATGACATAAGAATCTGAGAACAAAAAGCCTTTGTATTCATCCAAAAATTCACTTACAGCCTGTTGAGCATCTTTACAATAGATGGTGAAATTTTCACACCATACTTCGCTTCAGATCTAACTAATTCCCCCCCTTTTTGACTGTGGCCTCTATGGGCTTATATAATATTCACCAAATAGTTTCAGATCCTCAAATGATGGATCTGAAAATTACAAGTGTTTTCAAAGTCTATCTCATTACAAAATTCTAGGAGATAGATCCTAGTCTTAAGGGATCGAATCCCTATCAAAATATGTTCTTCGAAGTATGCATAGCCTTGTTGGATGATGATAAGGATGATCGAGATATTTCAGTGACACCTGAGCCATGAATCAATTATCTTCAACGAAAATGGAATCATCTTTGAACCTTTCTCATTTGTATTTGCTTCAAACTCTGAAAAAGATATTTCTTCTCATCTATTTTGGAGTTGGGATGCATCTGAAAGTCTCCTCGACTGATCTAGAAGAAAATGGATCTGATCTGGGAGAACATTTTATCGTTATGTCCATCTTTGCACTTTCGACAGCTAACATGTATAGGGCAGATCCGATTTAGTTGTCGAAAGTCAGGGGATTCGACAACTAGAAACACCTTTGTGGACCAAAATAAGATGTCGAAAGTCTTGAGCTTTCCAAGACCGTTCAAAATTGCAAAATTTGATTCCTTTACTATGTCTAACTCTTAGGATTCCTCGTTCAGGTTCATGGCTACCTCAACCAAATCTTCTAGACCAAGGTGAGCTCTTGGTTTTGGTTTTCTAGGCACTATCTTAAACCTCAAGAGTTTGATCATTTGGTAGAGCTTCTGGTTTTTCTTAATTAAATTTTTGTGATTCCTTTCCAAATATGCATACATCAGAGCTACTTCTTCAAATTCAGATCTCACCTCATCGGATTTATTTTGCAGGGTTTGATTTACTAATTTTATATGCCTTTCCAAAAAATTGAGCTCTATTATATCCTCCTTCAACTTCTGAATCTTTAAGGATTTGTTTACTGTTGGCAGTAGGATGAAGCGAAAAGAAGGATGATCATGGGGAAAGAAAGTGTGCAGAAACAAAAGTAACAGTTGGAAGGAAACATAGCACGCGCACATGCAAGAAAGTGTGCACAAGGAGAGTGACAACTGAAAGGAGGAGCAACATGCGCACATGAGAGGAAGACCTAACATCGGTAGGGTTAGTGTTTTGGTAATGTATTGTAATGTCTGAAGAGCCAAAGATGTATAAATATTGATACTGAGGTATTATAGAGGGTTCTGATACGTAGTTATCAGAGGTTGGATTTTTGCATTGTTCAAATTGTTGTTACATCATAGATATGTACGAGTCGATGAAAATTGTAATGTTTTTATGTACTATTTTGTAGGTTTTTGAGTTAGATGAGAGGAGAGAAGTAAGAAATAAGGACTAGATCATAGACTAAAGAGCCTAGTGTGATATAGGTTTCCCCATATAGATCTTACCCATTTGAGGAGAATTGTAAGCGTGTGATGTCAGATACGCAGAACTACCATAATAAAAGAGCCAAGAGCCAAATATTTGTTGATGTATCCCAGGAGGGGGTGAACCACATGTTGGCAGCCAATTTACATTTTTCCATTGTCTTATAAGCTGCCTACACCAATGTTTTGAAAACATCAATTTTTCGTCGCAATTTTCAAATAAACGACACTTTTATTTTTGCGACATTTGCACATTTACCTTCATTTTTGTCTTCACGACTGTAACAAACTTGGTCTTTCGAAATCACATTAAAATCATTAATTGAACTGTCATTATCCTTCTTGTCGATATGCCTATTGAGCTTATATTTTACTTCTCATTATACAGTTGGCATACCTTTTGATTTGCACTCATTGGGTATTCTTTGACTGATTATGTATGTTTGTTTCATTAAATTGCGATGCATTGGCAGTTGGATTTACATGTTATTTTATCAAATTACTTTGCACATTGGTTTCATAAGATATATAGGTGTTATGGTTAAACCCTTGATATATTTCATTTGATTTGACACTTAGTTCAAAATGCATTGGTACTTCGCTTAAACTCTTGATGTGAATTGATACAACGCAGGTCACATTGGTTAAACACTTGGTATTGGTCTCAATTTGCATGTTGGGTATTTGAAACTATGGCATAACTTTGATTGTGCGCGTTGGTTTATACACTTACCATTGGTTTCATTGGTTAGGCAAATGACGTGATTGTTAAACCATACAATAGTGGGTTGAACAGCTATAAGTGTTGGCGGTTGTACCATTGGAAATAACTATTATGCATGGCAGAGATAAGCTCCACCACCTTCGCACGATGACATTAATGCCTATCCCTTATCCCTGTTTCACCTCTGTTAGCTTGGGTAACCCTTCGTGCACTCTGCTCTTGTGTATGCTATGATCCAAACCGTGGCTCGTTCACCATGTGCTCGGCTCCATGGCACCGGTGGTGCGAATTGAGCCGAACGGTAGCCAAGCCTTGCTACTGTTCGACAATGCCTGGAAAGATTTAGAGGATAACGGTTGGCTCACCTTTGTACATCGATTCGAGGGTTTTAATTTATTTGCTGCATAGTAGTTCGCCCTGACTTTTGATGGCTGTAGAGCCAAGGTGGGTGACATTCAGTTGGAAATAAATGAGGAGTTTATTAGTTCTGCTAAAGGGTTACCATCCTCGGGCCAACGTTGGTTTAAAAACTCTAAGGTCGAGGAGGTTCCATGGCTGCTACTGTTCGTCTCGCGAAAGGTCGCATCCTGTGATAGAGGTATGCCCATCTCCGCACTTAAACCACGATGGCATGATATTTTGATGGTGGTCAAATAATTCGTGACCTGTGAGGGTCGATATGGACTCATTTTTCTCTACCACCTTCGTTTTTTAATGAATTTTATGGGATACCCGTTGAATATGCCTTTCGATTTCCAGCGTAGCCTGTATAAAATGTCAAAAAGGTTTAAAAGGGAGAAGGTCGATAGTAGCCTGTTCCACCATGGACTAATTAGACTTATCATTGTTCATCACTTAAGTCTCCACGGTCATAGTTGGCAAGCTTTTATCGCTCAAAATGGTTTTGATGATACATACCCTGTCTAGGTTGACAAGCCTGTGATTAATGAAGCTAAGGTCGGGCCACCCATTCCCTTCCATGTCCTACTTCCCTCTCCTAAACCTTTGGTCTACCCTGATGTTGACTTACCTGACGCTATAACTGAGAAGGTTGAGGCTATTAAAAATCCTGTAAGAAAAAAGGCCAAGGAAAACCCTACTGTTGATGGTAAAGGAAAAAAGAATGCTCGACTTATCTCGAGAATGGCTAGGAATAAGACTAAACCTAGTGTTGAGAAGAAGCCCATAGTCCTTAGTGAAAATTCGGACTCTGACATAGAACGCTTCCTATCTAGTGAGTACCCTTACTCATAGGGTCTGTTCTCCGAGCCACCTTACGACTTCGTTTCGAATATTCCCCCTTGCCTAAGAAACAATCCCAGTTACCCAGGGATCGAACTGCCTAGCGAAACCCTCGGCAATGTAACCAAACCCTCACCTGCACTTTCGAAGTTCGGATAGTCGTCCTGTGACCAATGTGATTTGTGGTTGGAACGATACTATATAGACTTTCCCCTTATTCAATCGAAAATCAAATCATTGGAAAATCAAGTTGCAGTGTTGACCAGCCAAAGAGACAAACTTCAAGCAACTGATAGGAAGCAGAGGACTACTAGTTCCATCATTTTTCGGAATGTTGAATCGGCTACAGCCATTGTCAACTCCAAAATGTCATGATCAAGCCGTCTTCTCATCATACAGGTGTGAATTTTGATATCAATTTAGTTTTGTGAATGACCAGGATTAATATAATGATTTGAATTTTTCTTTCAAATAGCTCTGTCTATCCTTTGAAATGGCTTTGTCACAATGTTGTCCATCCTGTACATTGTTTTCGCTTTGCTAAAAATAAATGAAGTTTCAATTTGGATACACGATTTTCTCATGCCCAGTTTTGATTTTTATCGGATTTGATTTGCTTTCAATTGGATTTGTTTTGTATCTAATCTGAACAAGAGGTTTTCTTGCTAGATTTAGAATACGATCATGTTTTGATTTGATTTCGTTATGGTTAGTATGCTTTGGTTGTCGAACGGTTTCGTGAGTTTGGTTGTTACGATCTTTTAATATGTTGTGTCATATAATTTTATAAATTAGGAATACAACTCTAATCATTTCCGATTTGATAAGAATGACTCTGTTTTTATGGAAACAATACTCTCATTTAAGCCTGTGCAAATGATATTCATGCCTTAATCATGGAATGGTTTTGATTCACGACAACGGTGTTAAACCCTAGCTATTCGATTCGCTTGATTGGATTTCTATGTATCTTCAGTTAGTATGATCGATTTTATGAGTTGTATTCGTATCAAAAATAGACTTGATTGCAGCTCTGTTAATTTTAATTTTCAAACGAGTTTGTTAACTCAGACCGACTTATGTTATTTCTGTCAAACTCGTATGAGGAAATTCGGGTAAAATTCATTTCAAAATGAATTCAAGAAATGATTTCGTGAATGATTTTGTCTACCCCAATTTCCAATAACAAACGATCGGACAATTCTTACAAACTCTGTTATCAACTAATTGATCTCGTTATGATTTCATTTGTGACAATTTACGCACCAGTTTTGATTTGATTTGCTCATGGCACAGATCGTTTGTTATGTCAATACGGTTATGTCGATTTGAAAATGATCTTGTTTGGATTCAATTGTGTTTCCTGTTGATGAGGCATCATAACAATTGCCTATGATTTGTTTTAATTTGTTAATTTTTCAAAATCCCAACCCAGTTTCCGTCTCGCTGATTTTTCAGTCAAATTTAAATGCCAAACTTAGTTTCAGCACTGTTTCAGCATATGTTACAGCCCTGTGTTTCAACATATACTCATAGCGGTGTTTCAACATATGACTCAGCACTGTGTTTCAGCATCTGTTACAACATTGTGTTTCAGCATCTGTTACAACACTGTGTTTCAGCATCTGTTACAGCACTGTGTTTCAACATCTGTTACAGCACTGTGTTTCAGCATCTGTTCACAGCGGTGTTTCAACATCTTTTCACAGCGGTGTTTCAGCATATGACTCAACACTGTGTTTCAGCATATACTCACAGCGGTGTTTCAGCATATGACTCAGCACTATGTTTCAGCATATAAAAACTTAACAGAAAATAAATTTCAGAACTGAAACATGAGGATTTTGAACATCCTTTTCAACGCAGAAATAAAATATCAGCAATATGCAAAACTCATAAAATATAGACACAAAGATTTACGATCTAACTTTGACCCTGGAAAAACCCACAAGGGGAAAACCAGTGAGAGAGGACTTTGTATTATTTATGAGCTTCTAAGAAATTCTTTTACAGCATATTCATCTTCAGATATTTACACAAACGTATCTGGACATTCCTGTAGCTTTTCTCCTTGATTTCTGAACCAGAAATCCATACAACTGTACGGCTGCCCCAACAATTAATGTTGTACGGACTATCTCTAAATTTGTGCCAAAACTCTGCTAAGACTGTACGGGCTGTACAAAAATACACTTAGAAATATATTACAGCAGTTACCTCAATTTCTGTGCCAACAAATGTTGTATGGCAGCCTTGGAATGCATGCCAATACTCTCAGAAATTGCAGCTGTTGTCCTCCTCAATTTCTGT
>JZKD02S1598274.1:604553-646231 GCA_000966675.3 Picea glauca
ATGGGTGGCTAAGATTTGGTGTCTCTTCACTCACCCTCACTTTAATCATAAAGTTATCTTTTAATTTGCATCTCACAAATTAATTTGACTAAGACCCACATTCGGCAATTTCTCCTCTTAGGCGCCTAGGGAAGAGAAACACTTGCCTTGGTACTTCATTTTAATTAAAAATTTAACATAATTATATCGATTTCAATTTGATATGGAACGATTTCATTGTTGATATGATTCTGTTCACCCAATTTTGTGGTAACAAATGAAACAAAGTATATGCTTCTCTGTAGTCATTTGATTTGAGCGTTGTTTTGATCTCGAATTAGCATAACAATTCCAATTTGAATAATTCATTTTCAAATAGCTATTGGATGATAGTTGAATTTAATTCTTTAAAAGATTTGAGTTGATTTTGATGTTGATTCTGTGTCTGATTTAGACCAGCTACAAAATCGCAAGATTCTGTGGCTAGTCTATAGAATTAGATTTTTTTTATCATTTTATTAATAAAATACCCTTCTAACTTGTCCATTTTGAACACCTTTCAGGTACATCCGAATTTCATTGGACATACTGGACAGTTTAGGATATGTTTTGTGATTTAGTTTTTATTTTAGGTTCCTAGTTTAGTCAAGACTTGGGATATCTTCCCAGATTTTATGTAAACAGTTTGATAACTTCTACAGGGATGTTTTACCCTGTAGAAGGTCTTTAAATACTTATTATTTTGTGTAATAAGGGGCATCCTCACTTGTGGGAGAACTAGGATATGGATTTCTAATACAAACTGAGACATAAGTTGATGTTTTGCTACAACTTTCGCTTTTCAATATATCAATCTTTTGTTTCAAGTTTATGCATGTCATTTGCAGTTGATTATAGACTACTTTAGCTATCATAGTCTATTGCCGAATGATATGATTTAATTAATGTGCTATCCATATCTGATTTCTTTCAATACTTAAAAAATACAACAATTACTTTGTTCAGTTAATGAACGACAGTTTTCTCTTCTTCATCAATTGAATTATTTTGTATAAGTCTTTGCATACAGGTTTATCTAATTGTGAAGATTTATAAATCATATGATTGTTGTAATTTGTATGTCTTGTTTGTCCTGTAATTATATTAAAGAGCACTGCAGCTTTCTGTTTACAAGGAGCGCCTGGATAATTTGGAGCGGGTTTCCTCCCTCCGATCAGCTAAGACAATCATCATACACAAGACAAATCTGGAGCGTTTCTCCAGGTCAGTTTGTGATTTATTTTCGTTAATTTGTTAGTATAATATTAGTAGTTTAGTTAGATATATGTTTAGTTAGATTTGTAGTTAGAATTAGTATATCATTTGTTTAGTTTAGTTAGTTTTTGTTTTATCTCTTGTTCATAAAATTATAAAATCAACAAAAAATATATTTCTCTGTCTTAGGGCAGAATGCAAATGAGTTTTTCAGGTTTTATCCAAATCTGTAAATTGTAGATATTGTACATTTTGTGAATAGGTTATATTTCTGTTAGTAGTTAGATATTTAATTAGTTAGAGTTAGTATAGTATTAGATAGTAGATTGTATATAGAATAGTTAGTTTAGTTTATTAGTTTGTTTTATTTCTTTTTAGTTAGATTAGTTTAGTTTGTTTAATAGTTAGTTTTAGTTAGATTAGTTAGTTTAGAGTAGTTTTTCTTTTTGTTTCTTAGGACCTTAGATCGGCTAACGAAGCCGCTACACCCGTCAAGGTGGTTCATCCCAAACGGCTTGGGTTATTAGACAACCCCGGACCGGTTCCACTCTTCCAGTTGACGGACGGTCATTTTCGCCCGTCAACACCACAATAACATCTGTGTAATGTGATGAATGCATGCATTTATTTATCCTCTTTTCATTAGTTTTATGTTGTGATGAATGAATGCATGAGTCATTACATTTCTTGTTTTAATGTTGTTGCGATATTGAGGGAATAAGCTATGAAGGTTACTGCATAGTTGTGAATAATAGTAGTCAAATTCTAGAGCTTCAACTTCATTTTCCTCTCTCTCCTCTATAGGTGGTTTAGACTCAGAATCTGAATATGGAAAATTCAAAATGTTCCTATTGGAAATACAACTTTGGCCCTCAATTCCTTGATCAAAATCAAGCTTCTTTTTTTCCTTCTTGAACTTGGATGAAGGAGTTGGCTCTTCTGTCTGAACTAGTGATAGATCCCTTCTCTTTCTCTTTCTACTCTTTGGTGTAGATGACTTCTTTTTAGGTGTCTTATTACCCTTAGGCTAGATCTCTTGCTCAAATTCTCCCCAAAATAGGAGATAGTCCCATGTCTTCTATCTTCTTTGGAATTCCTCCATCACTATAAGCTTAATAAGGCCATGATGGAACAATCTATTGTTTTCTTTCTCAGGTTTAGCTTGGAATTTTTGTGCCATATTGGTGAGGCTCCTATGAAGATAATGAGGAAAATTCAGAGGGTTTATGCCTATAAAATGATTTATAAGCTTGAAATGGTACAACATGACCCTTCCATACCTCCCTTCACAAGTTATGTACACCTGAATAACCTTCAGCAATTTCTGCCATTTGTCTTCCAAGTAATTCCTGGAAACGTCCCTTTGCCAAATAATTTTCTAGATTTCTTGCTCAAGGTAAGACCTAAATTCAATTTCTTTAATGGCAGTGGTCTTGAACCACCTCTCACCTTCTCCGGGCATCTCAGTTGCTGAAGCAATACTTGCCTCATCTATCTGCATTTCCAAAGGAACCAATTGCACTTTGGCTCCATCAAATCTTTTGGCAAATGCTTCTGCAATTCCCTAATGATACCCTTGTAATTTTTCACAAAACCCTTAGCATATTGCATCCTTGAACATTTGACAAATATTTGGATGAGATTCCAGATAGGAAATCTCTTGCAACTCCCTCATGAGAAATGATCCTCTAGTAGCCATCTGCAGAAAACTATTAATAGTATGAAGGCACCGAAACTTGGATAGATGGATGGAAAACCAATGCTGGGAGAAAGAGAAATAAAATTAAGATGAGGAAAATGCATGAGACAAGAAAATTTTGTGGATGACTGAGATTTAAAACAAACACTTGGAAAGTAAGGAACCTTAGATCATGATGTTTATTCAAAACCGACTAAGACAGACCTCCATGTGATTTGTTTCACAAAATGGTAATGGCGAATGAAATCATGATTGGGGTTTCAAATTGATATCTTAGGGTTTAATTATTTTTTAAAACATCAATTAGAATCACAATAAATCGCCTAGATCGTGACAAATGATCCTCATAGATGATTTTTGAAGCATTTAAGATCATCATGACATGTGTAATGATGGCGGCTTTAGAGCCTGATGGGACAATCTAACCATCTAGAAGACTATGCACTTTTGGTAGCTAACTGAGAGTTGTGCCTACCATTTTAGCTACCGAAACTGGGAACTTTTGACAGCTTACAACAGATAAAAATTTGACCCTTAGCTGTCAAAAACTATTTATTTGACACTTTTACATTCAAGAGTTCAAACCATCTAGTAAGGTTGCAAATGAATCTTTGAAACACAAGATACACCATTGGACCATTACTCCTGAGTTTATTATCATGCAAACATTCCCAGAATGATCAGAGCAAATTTCCAAATAGGTAACTGGAGAATATATGACTATATCATAGGACCCTAACATAGGATCCAATTGGGGATGACAACTCCTTAGGAGGTGTCAAGAATATCAAATATTCGGCTTCGTAATTTAGTGCCTTTTCCATTGGGTTGAACCCACCACCTATATCGTGATCCGTCCTGCAACTTAGTGACTAGACACCAGTTGATTATTCATTATGACTTTGACATAGTTTTGAAGTAAAACAGAAAAAAAAATGAAACACATGCTTTCCCATAAAGCTTATTTTCATACTGTAAATCTAATAATTGAAACAAAAACACTGATCTGACGATCTTATTTATGTACATATATCCTATTCTAAACTGAGAATTTTTTTCTTTAATCAATGTGAAATACCCAGTATAACCAATCAAATGTCGGGTCTTGCACCTTGGCTCTTTCATTGTTTTTCACCTAGTTCAGGAACATATCTATTAATGGTATTTGAAAGTGATTGTGATCCTAGTCATCATCATAAAGAGCTTGATAAACCTGCCAAGCAACATAAATGTTGGAAAGGAAAAGTTTCCCTGTGATGAAATTTTTTCTCATATAGATATCTATAGGATCAAGATAGACTTGACCTATTTCTTGGTATTTGGAATCAATCCATTCAACTTCCTGACCTTGTGATGCACGCGGGGTCTTCAAGTCTTCAAGCATATCAGGATATGTTTGTATTTCATCTGATGGGTTTTGTACTGATATTTCTATTTAACCAGACAGTGGGGTATACTATATGATCATATCCATATCATAACAGTTTTTTAATTCATTAGGAGTAAATGAAATTTGACTTTGAAAACACACATTAACCAACATATCAACTATAGGGTCATAAAATGATTTAGATGACTATGGAATTGGCTTTACTGGCACTTCAGGGCTTACACTGTGATTCTCAACTGGGATGTGACTAATATTCCCTCTTGAAGTCTGAAAATAAATAAAGAATAAGGGAAGGGAATCAAAATGGATCAACTCATTACATGTCCTGGGCTTTGTGGATTGATCTGAATTTTGGCCTTCAAAAATACTCAGGGTTTTCACCTCTAAATATGAAACATCTTCTGTATCACCCCTTTTCTCCTCACCTGATGCATTAGAGCATTCCTCATCCTTTTTACTTACAATATGCTTGCAATGTTCCCTCATAAGTGAGGAAAAACATAGGGGAAACCATTCTGCATTTATTGGAAAATTTTATGCATCCTCTTTCTTGCAATCTTGCTTGGTATGCATAATCTGATTGTCATTTGTGCACTGTGACAACTAGGATTCTCCTTCCCATGAATATAATATGGGCCACTTTTAACAATCAGCTTCAATCTCAACCATATAGTCATCATTCTTAAGATCGTATATGGGTATATCATCTATGTAGGGGAGGTCGTCAAACATGCACATCATCTCTGAAGATTTTTCCACCACCACCTAATTTTGAACTTCCTCTTTGGTTGTATTGTGAATTGAGTACATGAAGAAATACTTCGATGGTTTAGGATACTGAGGTTGGGACGAAAAATTCTTGGGGACATTTATTCTTGTTCTTTCCAGAGTCAATGGTACATGAGGCCTTTGAAAAACAATTTCATCTTTCTTGCTAATCTTATGCAACATTTCATTGACAGTGTTCGTCAGAATATATAGCTTTTCTTCTGAGGACATCACATGCTCCTTTTCTGTTTTGTTTTTCCTCAATGCTTCTAACTTTGCCTTTTTGTTCAGCAGGTTAACTTCCACATCAACTGCAACATTTTTCATTTCTTCTAGGGTTGCGGTGTTCCTTCATCTTAATTTGAAGGCCATATCTGGATCGAAAGAATTGGGGTAATGCAAGTGACCTAATCCTAGGGGTGGTCTTATATCAACAACCATTGCATTATATACCGCATTGAACCTAGATGAAAAATGATGCACTATCTCTCCCAACTGTCTTTTCAAATGTTCATACTCTTCTAGGATGAGAAAGATATTTCCCATGATCACCCATCGATCTAGGAAAATTTGTGTGAATTGATGGAAATTTCTAATGCTTGCAGCTAGAAGACTCTCAAACCAATTCTTAGCCTTACCTTGCAATGATAAGGTAAACATCCTAATACAAACATCATCTTCTTCCACCTCAAACAGATCAATGAAATCCTCAAGAATTTGGATGTGCTTTTCAGCAGTGATCCTCACATTTTCTCCATCAAACCTGGGAAAATTACTGCTATAATGGGTCAAGAGGTCATGGAGAATGGGAGGAAAAAATAGAGGCTTGTATCTATCTGGGAATTTTACAGGTACAAGAGGTAAATTAAAAGGTTTATAATCATCTGGAGCTTTAGCAAGGGCAGGAGGTAAAGCGCGAGGGTCATGTCTCACTAGGTTTTCTACAGGTGTATCTAGGATGTGCACAGGTGTATGAGTATGTGCATGATTTACAATTTGTGTATTAGTCTCTCGAGGTTCACCAATTTGCATATGATCGATGTAATCTTCAGCAATGTACCTTTGATCAGGCTTAGAATAATATAGAACACAATTACAGATAAAACCAAAAATGTCTTGAATGCAATTTGGTCTTGAGTACTTGATCTTTCGAGGTTTCTTAGTCATGCTTCAGGTTCTTCCTCCAGTGGAGTCTTTGAAATGGAACGGAGTTGATTGGAGTCACCAGGTGAATGATTTCATCCTTCTGGTGTCTGACCACTTTCCACCATCAGTGATTAGATCTGGAGCTTGATACACTTTTCCAAGGAACAGTTCCCCAATATGGTCACCATTATGTTATCACCTTGTAATTTCCTAAGCCGAGGAGGAAATCAACAGGGGTAACCACAAAACCACTTTGAGTCTTGGATCTAGCCCTCCAAGACTCAGAGAGGGATCTCTCTTTATGATTTAACTTTGTTCAGATTGGATATTAGGCTATTTATGAGGACATGAAGATTTATTTTAGAGATTTTTGGTTGAGACAACAGAAGAGGGCCATTGGGTAAAAATGGAGTCAAGAGGTTAAAGATGACAAAATGAATGAATAACTGAGACAAAATGTAACAAGGAAAGGTAATCATGTCAGTGGATCCTTTTATTTTGTCAAATGGAAAATAAGCATAGATTAGGGTCCAATTCAAATGCAGAGCAGAGCTTATCTAAATTCTACATTCAATTTTTAGAAGAAAACATAAATATTGTTTTAAGACAGAACATGGTGTCTAAGACAAATACAAAAACATAATCTTCTTATAAATGATAAGGAAAGAAAAGATAATAACAGGTTACATAAAGAGGTACTTTACCACATGATAATGACACGAGAATCTAGGAACAAAAATCCTTTACATTCATCCAAAAAGTCACTTACAGCCTATTGAGCATCTTTACAACAGATGGTGATATTTTCACACCATACTTCCCTTCAAATCTGACTAATTCCCCCCCTTTTTGACTGTGGCATCTATGGGATTATATAATATTCACCAAACAGTTTCATATCCTCAAATGATGGATCTGAAAATTACAAGTGTTTTCAAAGTCTATCTCATTACAAAATTATAGGATATAGATCCTAGACTTAAGGGATCGAATCCTTATCAAAATTATGTTCTTCAACATATGCATAGACTTGTTGGATGATGATACAGATACTCGAGATATTTCACTGACACCTGAGCCATGAATCAATTATATTCAAACAAAATGGAATCATCTTTGAACCTTTCTCCTTTGTATTTTCTTCAAAATCTGAAAAATATATTCCTTCTCATCTATTTTGGAGTTGGGATGCATATGAAAGTCTCCTCGGGTGATATGGAAGAAAATGGATCTGATCTGGGAGAACATATTGTTGTTTTTTCCATATCTTAACTTTCGAAAACTAACAGGTATAGGACAGATCTGATTTAGCTGCTGAATCCCCTGACTTTCGGTAGCTGACAACACCTCTGTGGACCAAAATAAGTTGTCGAAAGTCCTGAGTTTTCAAAAACCATTCAAAATTGAAAAATTTGATTCTGTTACTCTATCTAAATCTTAGTATTCCTCATTCAAGTTCATGGATACCTCAACCAAATCTTCTAGACGAAGGTTAGCTCTTGGTTTTGGTTTTCTAGGCGCTAGATTAAATCTCAAGAGTTTCATCATTTGGTAGAGCTTCTGGTTTTTCTTAATTAACCTTTTGTTCTTCCTTTCCAAAGATGCATACATCATAGTTACTTCCTCAAATTCATCTGTCATCTCATTGGAGGAACCCATTAACCCATGTCTGATTAATACACCAAAGATAACACCACCATTTCAACAACCGCATTTCAGAGGAAGTTCGACAGTAGGAAGTACATCTACACAAGGAACAACAACTGGAGGAGCCAGTTCAAGCAACACTAGTCAAGTATCTACACCATGCAGAGGATCTAGTAGTTCAGTATTCAGAATGGTAGGACATGATCCTACCATCAGGTTACCAAAATTTGGGGGAGAAGTAGTAGAAGACCCTGAGAAGCACTTATTCATTTGTGCAAAGATCTGGGAAGAAAAACAGATCACTGATGAAGATACCAAACTCATGCAACTAGCTATTACTCTAAGAGACCACACACTAGACTGGTATATGATTCAAGACAAAAATAATGCCTCTGGGATGACCAGGACACTGGAAGACATTAATAAGTTGTTGATTAATGATTTCTAGAAGCCGATTTCAAAGGACCAGTACATGAACAAGATGATAGAAATAAGACAAAAACTAGGATATTTTGTATGGGAGATTGACCAAAGATTCAAGACATTGAAGGGAAATTTAAAATACCTCATGACCGATATGTAGCATCGGCACCTGTTTGTCAATTCATTACTCCCACACTTAAAATACCCTTTACAACAACAAAAATTTCAAATGTAGACAGAGGCTATGAAGGAAGCCTTGCAACTGGCAGAAAATGAGTACCAACAGACAAACACAACTATTGAAGAACTGAAGGAGGATTTGAATCATCTCATGTTCCAGCTGAACTGTAACGAACCACACGTTCGTCACGACATCAACCTCATATAACAAGTGCAATTTTTTTATTTTTATTTTTTTTGTGTGTGTATGTACAAGGGTAATAACGAAATTATACTCTGCATCGCAACACGACGATGAACATGACACATGCAACTGCGACAACAACATAACGACCTCAGACGCACATCAAGCATATGGAAGCAATGAATGAAAATCAACCGACAAAAAAATAAGACTGACTGCCCGCTCATCCTACCCTACAATGGTTAGGACCTCTAGGACACATAAGTGACGCTCAAGCCCAGGTTCCCATAGATTTTTACCATTTAAGGTCTCAGGGATGGCGACTGTTCTGAGGAACAAAGAGGTGTCTACATCCCTCCTGACTCAAGAAGACCAAGCCTACTAAGCTAAGGACAATCATCCTAGCAACCCAACATTAATTACACAAGTAGCTAGAACCCTTACAACAAGCAACCAAGCACATTAAATGTTTACATAACCAAGTATAAACATTACTTATAATAAACATCAACACCCTCAATGGGCAGCGCAATATGAAACGACTTCGCCAACAACCCAGAACAATATCTCTTAAGAAAGAAGTCGAAAGGCGAAGGAGTGAACTATTATCAAGTTATTAAGGTCATCATAGTTATCATGAGGTGCATTGAGTTAGGCATAGAGCCACTTCAAGAAAGATGAATAATAATACCCACTAAAATTTATATTAAAACAATTTCTTTTTATCGAAATTATAAGATAGATTTGTTAGATTTATTAGATTCACAATTATTTTACGAACAATTTGTTGATCTATAAGGAATTATATATCTAAAATTTGACTGTCATGGATCTTTACACAAATTATAAAATTGATTGAAAAGAAGAACTAAATTACAAATAATTTCAAAAAGAGATGTGAAAGCAAAGATCAATATTTCAAAATTGAAAATATTTTTCTTTGTTTTTTTCCTTTTCTTTTTTTATTTAAATAACTACATAAATACCCCATTGAAGACATTCTTTCACTTGAAAAAGAAATACAACCTTCGGATTTGGAGTCTACCATACATTTCTCATTTACATGGTCTTTTGATTTCCATAATTTTGATACCCTATTAAGTTCATCAAGTATCCTCAACACACAATTTCATTATTAAATAAAAATAAAATTACATACTAGATGAGAGTCATAATGTATATATAACCCTATGTATCCCAACATGCCATATATGCTTGACCAACTATGTCAATATAATATGACAAACCTGTGACAATGATAATCTATCTCTTACTAATACCTATCTTCTAAAAGGGTTCTAAAATAACTTTATTTATTTTGTATTATAAATTTTTTTTCTATCTAAATAAACTTAAAGGTTATTGAGATAACCATTTTAAGGAACATGAGAAATAGAAAGTCCGTGTGTAACTAGTTCCCACCCCACATAAAGATGAAAAAGGTAGGTTATAAAAATTAAGAAATTTGTACTTGCAATATTTTTAATTAGAATCAATACATCAGTTGTCTATTGATAATTAAAAATAAAATTTTCAGCCACTGAATTGCAGCTATTGTCTAAATATAAGTGGTTGTTGTCAAGGGAGAGTCGTTCAGGAAAAATTGAATGTTGTTATGAGGTTAAAGGGTTTCACATCTAATCTATTCAATGCACTTTGAATGCCAACAATCAATAAATTTCATTTCCAGAATATAACAGAAAGTTGTCAAGATAAAAAAAAATCGCCACCTTAATGCATGAGTGACAGTTGGTGTCCTGGTAAATTGAATGATGCGTTGGAACAAATTCCATGCATAAATGCATGAGGTGGTTGTCACAGGGTAAGGAGTGGATGTGCAGATAAAGGTAAAATAAGTCTCAACACTGAAAGTCTAAGACCCCGAATGGTTATATAAATAATTTTTTCTTTTAAAAACGAAATTGATGAAATCTTGGTGCGAATTTTGTGAATAAATAAAAAGGTATTAAAGATTCACTCACTGCCAGGCACAAGCAACGAAATCTAAGGCATGAGCATCGGATTTCTAATTCTCCCACTGCCAGGCACCGGTAGAACGAAATCTAAAGCATGAGAAAACAAATTTCTAATTTGCCTACTACCAGGCACTAGCAGAACGAAATCTAAGGCATGAGCAAACAAATTTCCATTTCGCCCACTGCCAGGTACCAACAAACGAAATCTAAAACATGAGAAAAATGAAATCTCTACTATAAGGGGATGAACACTCAGGGTGAAATCATCATTAAAGAGTTGATGGTTGTGCAGAGATAAATCGCCAGTAAAAGTGAGGAATAAAAGTGAGGATTACACTGCGCGAGGTTGAAAATAAAAAGGGATAATCATGCAGAGTGGAATCGCTTACCTGAAGTTGAGTGTTTTTTTCTTTTTATTATTTTTTGCTACCCAAGAATGCATACACAACAGTGGGAATCAAATGCCTAAAAAATGCATCCCACAGGGTAAGATAGCCATCAAAATTTGCAGAGGTCAAGGTAACAATTCCAGCCCAACACCCCAGAAATGAAAACACAGACTAGAATAATTGAAGGCAATCAACAAAAGGGAGAAGCTCAAGATAATTTTTTTTAGATATTAAAATGCAAAGATAAATTCGCAGTGATAAAGGCCATTCATATCAAACACGGAGTTAAGTTGTGAGGGAGGTAATCAAACACAATGTTGGTTCATCTAGCAAATATATAACAATGTAGAGATAAACTTATCCAGCGATTAAAACGCAGAATTAAAGAAACTTCCCCATCATTAAAAATTTCAAGGTCATGTAAATGCATCAAGGAGAAATTCAAACCTTTAGTCAAGGACAACATTATGGGTAGATGGCTAACAGGGTCGTCCTTTGCTCAACATCCTCGCACAGAAAAGCAAGGCATTGAGATCCATAGGTCTTTTAACACTAAGGCGATGACCGTAGATCAGGCTCTTGGTCGACTGCTCGGGCAAGGAATGAGGAGCTAGGGACAAAGACAAACAACCGATGGGGTCACAATCAACACCACTAGGTGGTCATGACATGCCGAGAAACGAGGTCATAGGAGACGACAACCAAAGAGTTAGGCTAAGAAAAGTTATGTCATCAACTTAAAAAGACATCAATTTACTTTCACATTAAATAAGCAGATCCAAGCATAAGTCCTAATGCATTCTACTCTACAAAATAAAAGAGTGTATCGTTGCCTGATCGCCCACCTCGAATGAAGTCCCGTGCTCCATGCAACTCCCACTCGTCGACCGTCGAGACCTCACCGGTAACTTCCAACCAATGCTAGGGGTACTCTTCTTCCCCCTTAGCCCCCCGAGCTGCAAAGGGGCCACACACACTATCCAGAGATTTCGTCTAGCTCCCAACTTGCCTCGCAAGGCTGAGCTACCACTTCTCACCAAGATAGGCATCCCAAATCCCACAAGTAAATCAGTCAAGTCGATATTTCTGTAGCGTAACGTTACACAAACAGAATATGATCCTTCTTCCTTCTCCTTCCTTTATTTTATAGATTTTCGAACTTCCTTTCTTTCCTACAATCTCATTTAATTAAAGTTTTAAAAATAAATTCCTAAAATTTTCTCTCCGTACAAGTATCCCCCATCCCCTACATTCCTCCATAAATTAATTTCTTTAATTAAGTAATTATCTTTATTTCCCTCACCCACCTAGAGTTACTCCTAGAATCACTCCTAGGTGTCCCCAAACTCTCTTACAAGTTTTAATAGCTTTCATTTTTATTAAATTGCTAATTCAGTTTAAAAATTAGAAATCTCTTAAATGTAGATTCTTTACTAGGTCGACTTCCCGCTTTTTCCCTTAAGTTCTCCTTTTTCCCTTTTTATGTTACCTCTTTTCCCTAGTTTCCTATTTTTTTTAATTTTCCCTCCTTCCCCTTTTACTTAGAACTCAAAAAGGCGTGTGGAATTTAACCCCTTTTTCCTTTTATCATTAATTTAGTATATTTTAAATTATCAAAAGATAAAATAACTAATTCCCTCTTTACATTTTATAACCAAAATTTTTATTTCTTATGAATAAATTAATTTCTTAATCCCTTCATGTTACAAAATTTTATGAAGATCATAATTAATATTTAAGTGGTTTTTATTTTAATTATTATTATTTTATTTTATTTAATCTATTTATTAATATTATTATTATTATTATTATTTTAAAGGTAGAAATTTTTTTACCCCTAGCGTAATTTTTGACTTAGAACTTAGATTTTGTACTGGGCAACATTTAATTAGGGAAATTGTTTTAAAAATGACTTAACATGTTATTTGTCTTAGGGCCATCTAGGTTCATCCCTCTATCATCAAGAATGTGACGTTCCCTTCAGGATGCACTAGGTGCTCCAAGGGTGCCACTTGCCTCATCTGTTCCTTTGCGTGATGTGCCCTTCAGGACGCACTACGTGCTCCAAGGGTGCCACTCACCTATTGACTGATTTGGTAGACATCAATAACCCCTGAAGTCAACACTCCACTAGGTGAACTCGTGGGAGACTAAGGGCTTCTAAGGAATAAGTCCCCCGCCTTATTGCACACCCCTTAGAATCATCGTGAGTGACTATCGCAGTCTGCCCTCATGGCATCGTGGGTCCTCTCAAACTAGGTAATCATTAACCTACATTTCGATCCATGGCAGGAGTGCTAGTAGGCTGTGGCAAGGATGTTGTCCACACCTCTCCCTCAACATCTCTGGTAGTCGTGTGTGACCCCTTTACTCCATATGTGAGTTTGGTTGGTAAGCTATCATTAGCCTGCATCATCAACAAATCATGTCAGAACATATCCATATCATATCATCCAGTCAGATGCACTAATATCATAATAAAACAATCAAATCCCAATGGCACACTCCATGACTCGATCCAGATTCCAAGGGGTTCCATTGATGCCTCTGCATCCTCAAGGTCCAAAATCCTGCACACTTAGTAAAACCTAGTCAATAACACCTGTCTATGTCAATGTATTAAAACAACATGTCATAAACCCATAACGCCTCATAATCAAAATCAAAAGTTTTAATAGCATAAAAATCTGGATCACTTGCGAGCAAGTGTCCTCAAAGAATAAGTTTTCTCAGTGCACCAGAGCGGGATGTTACATACACTCCCTCTTGGTCTAAACTTCGTCCTGAAGTTTCACAGTATATATGCCGAAATAAAGTGTATCACAGTATCATATGTCTATCTACCAAACAAAAATGGAAATGGCTGGTGCATATCATATGCGTCCTCCCAGGTCGCCGAGTGTGGACTATAATTGTCCCACTGGGCCTTGACCTGATCTACCGTTCGATGTCGTAGCTGTCAAATGCGATGATCCAAGATGTGGACTGGCTCAGCCGTGAGCGCTCCCTCATCCGATACATGCAAGGAAATCATGTCAATAACATGTGTAGGATCACTAATATAATGTCTCAAAATAGATACATGAAAAACATCATGCATACGCCTCAAAGAATAAGGCAAGGCTAGTCGATAGGCCACATGCCCCTTTCTCTCCACAATCTCGAAAGGTCTTGTTATCACTCCAAGAAACTCCCTTAGGTTGTAAATCATGGATTCTTGGTAACTTAAATTAACATGGTTTTGGGTATTTTTATATATGGATCAATAAGATAGCCAAATTATAACTTAGCACTCAGATATTAAATGGATAATCAAATAAACTAGTGCTCTCATAAAACAATTATTAGATGGTAATCTGGAGCGGGTGAGAAGACAAAGCTTATAAACCAAATACAATGTGTAGGGTTTAATAAACTATGTTAAGCAATCTTAAGTAAGTTGTGAGCTGAATGATGAGATGACAGTCACACTGCAGCTGAAACAACTTAAGTAAAACACAGAAGGACAGGTGAAAAATCTGATATTGAAGAAGAGAGAAACCTATGATTCGTATTATCATCAAAGTCTGATTACATCGATAGCATAACAGGTATCTAGAATTGACCCCTGTAATCATCTTGAGTCTGAGTATTTATATCATTACATTTCAGTTCTCAGATCCTAGAATAATGGATCTGATATCTTCAAAAACAGAAAGTAAATCCAATTACAATAACTTAGGGAGAGATCCACAAAATAAGACTAATCTTTATTTGATGATCTTCCAATAGGTAACAACTAATGAAGTGTACTTGTAGCCTTCCAAGGCTCCTCAGATTCGATCTCTTGAAGATAGTTTAGAATTTGGTAAAAATTTCCAAAATCCCTGAAATCTTTCTTTTGAAAAAGGTAAATGACACTTGTACATCTCTTCTTCTCTTTATTTTCCAAAAGTGCCTGATTGGATAGATTTGATAATTTATTAATAACGCCTTAGAAGAGGTTTCAATTCATTCTCATGCAAAAATATTCGATCTGGGCAAAAACCATAAGATTATGTCCGTAACAGAGCTTTCACCAGCTTATTTACCGACAAATCAGCTCCTAAGCCGGTGAAAGGTGGAGCTTTCACCAGCTAACTAGCGAAATTTTCGGCGAATTAGCTGGTGAAAAGAGAAGATTTTTCAAAATCAAATTTATCGGTCATAGAAAATCCGTTTTTCATGCTTGAATAGTCGATCGACATCTAGAAATCCTAATATTTCCAATGGTGTTTTGAAATATTCATTTGGAGCTCGGTAAGGGATTGAAAAGTTCCCTACAAGATTAGGCATCATTCTTTCAAAAATTGCCAGTGCGTTTTTTATCACTAACATTGGCTCCAGCTGGGATGGATAACTCATTGTGAGGTCTCCAAGAACCTATAAGACCTTGTGGCTTTAGTATTGGGCATGGATTCATTCAGCCTTTTCAGTCCCAACAATGTTTATAACCTTCATTTATGTCTTTGGCTATTTACAAGATCCCTTAAAATTTTGTTTCTGGAAACTCTGCCACTTGTCTTCGGAGCTGCTGCCACTTGTCTTGCACAAGAAAATGAACAATTTCTCGATTTTCCTCTTTTCTTTCAGGTGAAAATACCTCATGAGAAACCTTTTGCAAACTAGAAAAATCAGATGCATATGCACATGATACAGGTTATAGTGTTTTTGAATCCATACAATCATTAGTGCAACCAACAATCATGCCTTGAAAGTCTTCTTCTTGGGAATTAGAAAAAGAGAGATTTTCATCCACATCTTCATTAACAATTTCACCTTCAACCATTGAAACAACAAGAGTTGTTTCCCCTACATCTGCAACATGGACTAACACTTTGTTGTTAAGTACAACGTCATTGTTGGACTGAGAATTCTGAACATCTTTCTCCTTTTCCAATTGACTTATCCACATATGCACAGGTTGGTGTATTTGTATATCTGCCAAGTACTCCATCTCAGGATCTACCCGCAACCACAATAACGGAGATTCTAATCCTTTTCATGAGTCTAAAGTTTCTACAACTTCTCCATTATCATCTGACCCGTCACCTTCGCCATCTTTCTTTGGGCGTTGAATACGACGAGAAGCAAGCTTTGAATGACATTGTATTTCTAGTAACTGATAGGTGTCTCCAGCCATTTTAATTACCACTGATTATGTGCCTAATAATCTAGGATATACACTCCATCATTTTCCAGCTCTTATACCCTTCCATACGTTTCTAACTTGGATTTCATCAGAAGAATCTAGGCCAATATATTCCCAGTTGGTTGTGATTGCAGCTCTCGTCAAGTTTATGTTTAATAGGAGTAGCGTCGTGTGATTATTGGATAAAGGGCCTTCCCACGCCTCTAGAATTTGTTCACTTCTTGCTTCCCACCATCGACCATCATCATTTCATCTGAAATATCCCCGAACTAAGATGCTATCAGTCCATAGAGAGTCCATGCAAAGGGAGAACCCCAATAATACCATCTCCACCACACAGGAATCCGTGGATGTGGAATTATGAAGCCATAGAAAACCATCTAGATTGCAGTGAAACCCGAGGAGAGAACAAAATAATTTGGCCTCTATCCAACGGAAGTCGATCAATGCATAAACAATCACTGCGTACACCACCATTTGGACAAATATGTATAGTACTTCGATCAAAACTTGAGCAAGGGCATAGGGCAGAGCAGAGTACATTCCTGCTGCCTTTTCTCTATAGAAGACTGTCTTTTTCCTGATCGAATATGCTTCTAGAGATTCAATTCATTCCCTTTTGTTGCAATTTTCTTTCTCAATTTTTCCAAGTCAATGGCACTGGAAATTTTATTTTCATATCACCTCCAAAAACTGGAAGTAATTTGCCATCTGTTTCTCCTTGGAGTACACGATGTAAGTTCTTTACAAACCCTCATCTCACAATTTATGCTCACAGCAACATCACCATCTCCACCTTTGGCATTATCATAGCATCATAATTCAATAAGTCTTCAGACAGCAAAAATAAAACTAGGATTACATTTACTCAAAGACTAGCCTCTGTCCTTATTATTTGCGATGCAAACTCTGCAATTATTAAACTTCTAAACTTTTGTTGCATCCTCAAATCAGCTGCCTATATAAAGGACTTTGTCAGAGATTCAATTTCATGAGATTTCTTTCTGTTGTTCCTTTGAGCTTCTAACAAATCTGTTGGTCCCTTGAGACATCTCTGTGGTTTTATGTGTGAGCTTGTTCTCAACACTTGTGTGCTCAGACATTTGAATTCAGGATCTATCTCTCCATAATATCAATGTACACAACAATAAGGCTATTCCCTTTCATGCTAATATCAAATACTACGAGCTTTTGTCAACGCTGGTACAAGCTTCTCACTTTTGTGTTTTGCAACATAATCATCATAACCGCGCATGTGAGTCCTCCAAAAACTGGAATTAATTTTCCATTTGTTTCTCATTAGATACCTGCATGCACATTCTATGTCTTGCAATGATGACTCAGCCAAATGTGGTGAAGATCCGATCCATTTTCTGCTCCCACCAATTACTTTGATGATGATACGCCAGGTGTCTTCCACATGCCTTAAACTTTTCCATGACCGTTTTATAAAAACTCTGTTTTAACCCTTTCACCGACTTATTCGCTTGTGAAGATTCCTGTTAGTTGTTGAAAGTAAACTCTCTCACCGGCTTATCACAACTTAAAATGGAACGTTAGCTGGTGAAAACAATTTTTTATTTCTTTGATGAATACAAATTTTCAGTAAAGGTTTTATTCATTCAAAAGAACTCAAAACCTTATTGTTTAAGACTTACAATTTAAAAAAAAAAAATCTACATGACTTTCGAAAATTTTGTTATGGTTAATGAAAAATTTAAAAGTAATTGTCTGGGCTTATTTTAGGTGTTAAGATCCGGCCTTTAAACTGAAAAACTCTGCAACCTTGATCTCTGCAAAACTGTAACTTGCATGTAATTTGCCTGTAATCTGATCTCTGTACACCTTCAAATGTGTCTTTATTCACACAAGCTCACTGCTATTTCTACTACAAATTAGAAGAAAGAAATGCTCGAGAAAGAGCTTATTTACCGAACTACCCTAATTTAACCAACTGTTGCCTCAAAATAAGGTAAAATCATGCGTCCAATGAAACCATGTAAGGAGCTTATTTACTGACATCATGCTAGATCTTGACCTGAACAACAATGGAAACCATATCATGCAAAAAAGAGGTTTGAGAAGATGATAAAGACAATCTTCTTCTGACAGAAAATTTTCGACATCTATGTTGTTCACAGACTCCAAATAATTAGCAAAAGGGTCATCAAATTCACAAAGTAATACCTCTTTGGACTGCTGATCCAACTGCAGATTGAAAAGATGTTGAAAATTGCCTTTACTAATCTCATTGTTGAATGCAGGCTACTCGATATCTGTTAAAGAAACATATAATATGGATTGCTGATCTAAATCCTCCAGCTCCTCTTTATATATGTTGCAATCTATCTTTATCTGCAAGTCTGAAAAATGTGGGTTGCCCTCAACATATGCTGCAGATTCAAATTTGGGATTTGGGTCTTCTCTGTAACTGAGATCTAGAGAATCATGACTAGTATCAATTATAGCATCAACACATTCCTGATCATGATTCTGCTGATAAGTAGAAGTAGACAATGAGCTTTCACAAATCTCAAAATTTCCTTCCTCCTCATTGTATTTATCGAATATAGAAACATCAAGATGAGATTCTAATAACAAAAATGAAGTTTCTTGGATGGCAAGATCAATAATAGGATGATAAAACAGATTTGGAAAAATCTCACTTAGTTTCTCATCATAATTTGGAATAACATATTCATAAGGAGAGGAAAAATCCTCCTTGAGTTCTAGCTGAAGATTAGACAGTCCCTGCAAATCTGGAAACTGTGAGCTACCCTCAACATCTTTTGCAGATCTGAAACTGTCACTTGTTATTTTGTCAATTTTCTCTTCACTTTTCAAGTTTTCAAAAGGGATAATCGGATTTTCCTGGTAGCCTAAGACAATAGATGCATTTGGTACAATGTCAAAAGCATCTATATTAATGTTATCATCTTGAAGATCACTTATCTCTTGATCATGGTGAGATATATATTCTACTGTAGCATATTTCACATAACTATCTGATTCCTTATTCAACAAATTGAAATCATGACAACATTCAAGATAGAGAAGGTCATCTGAAAAATGGTCTTTACAAAACACATGGAAGGCAGAATGAAAATCAGCCAAAGAGCAGACACTTTCACTTGGAAGAGACCGACACTAGTCAAGAGCAATCCCTTCTAATGAAAATTTGAACAGCTTAATTTGAACATCCTCATGTATAATTTCAAGTCGGTCAATAAAGTCATGGAAATCCAGCAAATGTTCAGCTGGTACTTCCCACTTCTCTCCAAGAAATCTGGGAATACTACATTCCCATTCATCTCTAGTAGGTACTGGATGAGGGTAACTAGAAATACTTGAGAAATTGCAGAACACATACCTCTTTGCTAAGATCTGATTCATTTATATACCAGTGGAGTCGCCAACAGATCCGTCCTTCATGGAGTCACCACTGAATTCATCCTTCATGGAGTTGCTAGATAGATGATTACAGCCAAATTATGTCCAAGCTTTGTATATCATCAAAGCTGGATCTTGTCGTCTCCCAAGGAAGCTGGACTTCGATCTACTCTCCCCGGCAACGGTGCCAATTTGTTATCACTCCAAGAAACTCCCTTAGGTTGTAAATCAGGGATGCTTGGTAACTTAAAGTAACATTGTTTCGGGTATTTTTATATATGGATCAATGAGATAGCCAAATTATAACTTAGAACTTAGATATTAAATGGATAATCAAATAAACTAGTGCTCTCATAAAACAATTATCAGATGGTAATCTGGAGCAGGTGAGAAGACAAAGCTTATAAACCAAATACAATGTGTAGGGTTTAATAAACTATGTTAAGAAATCATAAGTAAGTTGTGAGCTTACTGATGAGATGACAGTCACACTGCAGCTGAAACAACTTAAGTAAAACACAGAAGGACAGGTGAAAAATATGATATTGAAGAAGAGAGAAACCTATGATTCGTATTATCATCAAAGTCTGATTACATCAATAGCATAACAGGTATCTAGAATTGACCCCTCCAATAATCTTGAGTTTGATTATTTATATCATTACATTTCAGTTCTCAGATCCTAGAATAATGGATCTTATATCTTCAAAAATAGAAAGTAAATCCAATTACAATAACTTAGGGAGAGATCCACAAAATAAGACTAATCTTTATTTGATGATCTTCCAATAGGTAACAACTGATGAAGTGTACTTGTAGCCTTCCAAGGCTCCTCAGATTTGATCTCTTGAAGATAATTTTGAATTTGGTAAAAATTTCCAAAATCCCTGAAATCTTACTTTTGAAAAAGGTAAATGACACTTGTACATCTCTTCTTCTCTTTATTTTCCAAAAGTGCCTGATTGGATAGATTTGATAATTTATTAATAACGCCTCAGAAGAGGTTTCAATTCATTCTCATGAAAAAATCTTCAATCTAGGAAAAAACCATAAGATTATGGTTGTAACAGAGCTTTCACTAGCTTATTTACCGACAAATCCGCTCCTAAGCTGGTGAAAGGTAGAGCTTTCACCAACAAACTAGCGAAATTTTCGGCGAATTAGCTGGTGAAAAAAGCAGATTTTTCAAAATCAAATTTCTTGGTCATAGAAAATTCGTTTTTCATGCTTGAATAGTCGATCGACATCTAGAAATCCTAAGATTTCCAATGGTGTTTTCAAATATTCATTTGGAGCTCAGGAAGGGATTTAAAAGTGCCCTGCAAGATTAGGCATCATTCTTTCAAAAATTGCCAGTGCGTTTTTTATCGCTAACAGGTCCGACGAACCTAGGAGAGAGTTTATCTCCCTTCCAAAACTTGATCGAACTCTTGTGTGGTTTAACCCACAAGAAGAATCGATTGACGACCTCATAACTACGGTCGACACAATGTGCATCGACATAACTCTTCTGTCGATCCTGCTCTTCTTTAATCCTTTGTCTTATTGTTTCTATTTGCTCTTCCATTTCTTGGATCACTTCTGGTCCCACCAGGACCCTATCCTCAAGTCAATCCCAACTCAAGGGTGTCTGACATGGTCACCTGTAAAGGACCTCGAAAGGCACCATCTTAATGGTGCTCTGGTAACTATTGTTGTAAGCAAACTCCACCAGTGGCAAGAATTCCTCCCAACGCTTTTGTTGGTCCATCACGTACATGCGCAACATGTCCTCCAAGGCTTGGTTCGTTCGTTCGGTCTACTCGTTAGTCTTTGGGTGATACGAAGTAATAAATTTAAGTTAGGTTCCCAAGGCCTCTTGGAAACTCGTCCAAAATCGTCCCGTAAATACCGATCCTCGATCGGATATAATCCTCTTAGGCACACCATGAAGCCTCACAATCTCACTGATGAAAAATCTAGCTATGTCAGGTGCCTGATATGTCATACGCACAGGAATAAAGTGAGAAATCTTCGTCAAAGTGTCTACTACTACAAAAATCAAGTCATGTCTCCTTGCCTTCAGTGGCAATCCAACAATAAAATCCATCGAAATAACCTCCCATTTTGATTCCAGAATAACACGTGTTTGTAGTAATCCTTTTGAGTGTCTATGTTCAGCTTTTACCTGCTGACATTCTAGACATCTGGCCACATAGTTGACTATGTCTGCCTTCATTCCTTTCCAGAAGAATAAGGGTTTAAGGTCTTCCCCTATCTTCGTGACTCTTGGATGAGCCATGTATACTTCTCTATGAGCCTCGCTTAGGATCAACATCCTCAACTCATCGTTTGGCAGTATGTAGATCCGAATTTTAAACCTCAATAATCCATCGCTATCAAATGAAAATCCCTCAAATCGTGGTACCATCATTGTGTTTTGTCTGGTAAAACCCTCTACCTCTTTGTAGCAGTCATCATTACGCTGTAAAGTTAGAATATTTTCATGTAGATTTGTCTGAAGAGGCAACAACGAAAAGAGGCGTGGTCTCCGACTCAATGCATCTGCCACCCTATTCACTGTCCCTTTTATGTAAGTAATCTCAAAATCATACTCATTAAGTAATTCCGACCAACGTCGTTGTCGTGCATTTAGGTCACTTTGCGTAAATATGTGTTGTAGTCCACAATGATCAGTCTTTAGTTCAAATTTTCATCCAACAAGGTAGTGTCTCCAAACCTTCAAGGCATATACGATGGCTAAAAACTCCAAATCATGCGTCATGTAGTTCTCCTCATGCCTTCTCAGTTTCATCGAAATGTAAGTGATTACTTGTCCGTCTTGCATCAAGACTCCACCTAAGCCTTCCTTGGATGCGTCAGTGCATACCAAGAATTCCACGTCCATGTCAGGGACCTTTAGTATCAGTGTTGTTGTTAACAACTCCTTAAGCCTCCGAAATGCTTCTGTGCATTTCTCGGTCCAAACAAACTTCTTGTTTTTCTTCTGCTATTATGTGATTGGATTTGCTATCTTTGAAAATCCCTCAACGAATCGTCAATAGTATCCTGCTAAAACCATGAAGCTACGCACTTCTGGGACATTCGTCGGTGTAGGACATTCCATAATAGCCTTGACCTTTGCTGGATCCATGACGATGCCTTCGTCGGAGATGACATGCCCCAAGTAGTGAATCTTCGATTGGTAAAAAGAGCATTTGGACAACTTCCCATACAATTGGTGCTCTCACAGACACTATAGTACCAAGAACAAGTGCTTGTCATACTCCTCTGTCCTCCGAGAGTAGATCAACATATCGTCAATGAATACTTGGAAGAACTTGTCCAAGTACTCATGAAACACCCCATTCATCAAACTCATAAATACCCCTGGGGCGTTTGTCAGTACAAACGGTAAAACAATAAACTCGTAATGTCCAAACCTCATCTTAAAGGCGGTCTTAGGGACTTCATCCTCCTTGATCTGTAACTGGTGATACCCTGATCACAAATCGATCTTGGAGAACAACGTTGCACCCTTCATTTGCTCGAACAGATCATCAATTCTCTGCAATGGATACTGGTTCTTGATCATAGCCTTGTTCAGTTGACGCTAGTCAATGCAAATCCTCCACGATCCATCCTTCTTTCATATGAAAATAACAGGTGCACCCCACGGTGACACACTAGGACATATCAGTCCCAGGTCCAACAACTCCTTCAGTTGCATTTTCAACTCTTGTAACTCTGGCATTGATATCTGATAAGGAATTCTTGCTATCGGTTCAGTCCTCGGTTTTAGGTCTATGGTAAAATCCAACTCCCTCTCCAGCAACATCCCAGGTAACTCCTTTGGGAATACGTCTGCAACCTCTTTCTGCAACCTCTTTCACCATCGGAAGGTGTTCTAGACCTTCCACTACTCCCTTCTCATTTAACGCAAGGATTGCATAAAGCTTGCACCACTTATGCATACTCTTCCATAGATGTAAGGAAGAGATGAACCTCAAGGAAACTCCCTGATTCCATCCTACAATCACATGTCTCTGTCCCTCGTCATCAACCAAGCTCAAACATTTTGTCTTACCATTGAGTATCGCCTCATGCGATTCCAACCAATCCATACCAATCATGATGTCATAAGATCATAAGATCGTGACATACAGGTTGGCCGTTGTGAAAAACTCTCCCAGGTTAAGGACACAGCCCATAACCTTTCCTCCAACCTTCTTCTTAGCTCCTGAAGCCATCTCCACGAAGATAAACTCATCCTGTTCGACTGCCTTTACCTTAATCCTTTTTAGCGCTGCACCAGATATGGAACTCTTGGTAGCACCAGGATCTATCAAAATACTAAGGGTTTGGTCAGCGACGGTACCTATCGTCTCGAGCACATTAGACTGATGCTCTGCCTGGCGGTTATTCACCGCTGCATGAATTTGATGGGCCTTGCCCATATCTCCCACGATAGTGGGTCCGACTGATCTGGATGCTCTGGTCCTCTCCACAGGGTAGTCATGCTAGTAGTGTGGCTCCCAACACATCCAGCACCCCTTCTTCAGCCCAGTAGTCCTGGTACTCGAAGTAGAATATGATGGCCCACCGGCCTGGAACCCTGGTCTGCTCTGCTAAACATGCCTAAACTGCTGCTACTGCGGGCGACATTGTTGCTGATGTTGTGGTCCCCGATAAGGTGTCCGTTGCTGAGGCATCAGTCGTCGAGGTGTAGTGAAAGTGGATCCCCTCTAGAAGCCATGATATCCCGGCGTATGTCTCGCTGGTGTCTGATGCTGTTGTGCTCTAGATGAAACCTACTCTGTTGGTCTCGCTAGAGTCCTGGTTTGACCCCCACTGATAAGCTCCTCCTTTGCTATGAGGGCCTTATGGATGACATCATGCAAGGTTTGAGGCATCAATATCCTAACCTTTTCACGCAGGTTTCCATTAAGGCCAAACACAAACCGATTGACCTTAAGTTTCTCAATGTTAAGGTGTGGAGCATACCGGAGCAGCTCCATAAAACGGGCCTCGTACTCGGGCACTGTGCGGCTGCCCTGTCGTAAGGTGTTGAACTCATTGAGATGACGCTCAATGAATTCCTCTGAAAGATACCTCTCTCTGAACCGTTCCTCGAAGAGTTCCCATGACACATCTTCGACGGCCATGTTCAGTTGTGGTAGGAGCATCTTCCACCATAGAAGAGCTCTCCCCTTCAATTGAAAGACCGCCATGTGGACCTTCATATTGGAGGTGTAATCGCGAAGAGAGAAGCACATCGCCATATTCTCCAACCATGCCTCGACGACTGCACCATCTGGGGCACCAAAGAACTTGGGAAATTTGACCTTCTCAAGTTCACGGTGAATGCTACCAGTACCGGCCAGAGTGCGTAGTGGAACCTCAACGGGTGTTAATGCCCTGGCCTCATCTCTGTCCAAATGGATGATCAGTACCTTGGACATGTGATGAAAATATCTCATCATTCTAACTACATCACCAACTACTATCTGCTCCTGTCTAAGAACCTTCTCGTCTCCTTGGGGGTTAGACCCCTTAGGTGTGGATGCTATTGGAGGTGTCGCGCCTCCTCCCCTAGCACCCTGTCGTCTGCCTCTGCGGCATCCTCTAACCATGATTACCTACATGCACACAAATCAACTCGATCAACAACAGTATAATCAATCATTCATATCAACAAAAGCCGTAGCGATCCCATGTCACGGGTTGAACCTGGCTCTGATACCATATGTAATGAACCACCCGTTCATCATGACATCAACCTCTCATAACCAGTGCAATTTTTTTTTTTGTGTGTGTGTGTGTGCATGTGTACAAGGGTAATAATGACATTATACTCTGCGTCACAAAATGATGATGAACATGATGCATGCAACTGTGACAACAACATACCGACCTCAGACACACATCAAGCATCTGAAAGCAATGAACGTCAATCAACCGAAAAAAAAATAAGACTGACTTCCTGCCCATCCTACCCTACAATGGTTAGGACCTCCAGGAAACATAAGCGATTCTCAAGCTTAGGTTCTTACAATTTTGACCATTTAACGTCTCAGGGTTGGTGACTGTTCTGAGGAACAAGGAGGTGTCTACATCCTACCTGACTCAAGTAGACCAAGCCTACTAAGCTAAGGACAATCATCCTAGAAACCCAACATTAACTACACAAGTAGCTAGAACCCTTACAGTGAGCAACCAAGAACATTAAATGTTTACATAACCAGGTATAAACATTACTTATAATAAACATCAACACCCTCAACAGGAAGCGCAAGCTGAAATGACTTTGCCAACAACCTAGAACAATATCGCTTAAGCAAGAAGTCGAAAGGCGAAGGAGTGAAATATTATCAAGTTATTAAGGTCATCATAGTTATCACGAGGTGCACTGAGTTAGGCATAGAGCCACTTCAAGAAAGATGAATAATAATACCCACTAAAATTTATATTAAAACAATTTCTTTTTATCGAAATTATAAGATAGATTTGTTAGATTTATTAGATTCGCAATTATTTTACGAACAATTTGTTGATCTATAAGGAATTATATATCTAAAATTTGACTGTCATGGATCTTTACAAAAATTATAAAATTGATTGAAAAGAAGAACTGAATTACAAATAATTTCAAAAAGAGATGTGAAAGCAAAGATCAATATTTCAAAATTGAAAATATTTTTCTTTTTCTTTTTTTCCTTTTTTTATTTTATTTAAATAACTATAGAAATACCCCATTGAAGACATTATTTCACTTGAAAAATAAATACAACCTTCAGATTTGGAGTCTACCATACATTTCTCATTTACATGGTCTTTTGATTTCCATAGTTTTGATACCCTATTAAGTTCATCAAGTATCTTCAACACACAATTTTATTAATAATAAAAATAAAATTACATACTATATGAGAGTCATAATGTATATATAACCCTATGTATCCCAAAATGCCATATATCCTTGACCAACAATGTCAATATAATATGACAAACTTGTGGCAATGATAATCTTTCTCTTACTAATACCTATCTTCGAAAAGGGTTCTAAAATAACTTTTTTTTTTTATGATATATTTTTTTTCTATCTAAATAAACTTAAAGATTATTGATCTAACCATTTTAAGGAACATGAGAAATAGAAAGTCCGTGTGTAACTAGTTCCCACCCCACATAAAGATGACAAAGGCAGGTTATAAAAAATAAGAAATTTGTACTTGCAATATTTTTAATTAGAATCAATACAGTAGTTGTCCATCGATAATTAAAAATAAAACTGTCAGCCACTGAATTGCATCTATTGTCTAAATATAAGTGGTTGTTGTCAAGGGAGAGCCATTCAGGAAAAATTGAATGTTGTTATGTGGTTAAAGGATTTCACGTCTACTCTATTCAACGCACTTTGAATGCTAACAAATCAATAAATTTCATTGCCAGAATATAACAAAAAACTGTCAGGATAAAAAAAGATCGCCACCTTAATGCACGAGTGACAGTTGGTGTATTGGTAAATTGAATGATTCATTGGTCCAAATGCCATGCATATGTTCATGAGGTGGTTGTCACAGGGTAAGGAGTGGCTGCGCGGATAAAGGTAAAATAAGTCTCAACACTGAAAGTCTAAGACCCCGAAGGGTTATATAAATAAATTTTTATTTTAAAAATGAAATTGATGAAATATTGGTGCAAATTTCGTGAATAAATAAAAAGGTATTATAGATTCGCTAACTTCCAGGCACAAGAAATGAAATCTAAGGCATGAGCATCGAATTTCTAATTCTCCCTTTGCCAAGCACCAATAGAACGAAATCTAAAGCATGAGAAAACAGATTTCTAATTCGCCTACTGCCAAGCACCAGCAGAACGAAATCTAAGGCATGAGCAAATGAATTTCCATTTCGCCCACTGCTAGGCACCAACAAACGAAATCTAAAACATGATCAAAATGAAATCGCTACTATAAGGGGATGAACACTCAGGTTGAAATCATCATTAAAGAGTTGATGGTTGTGCAGAGATAAATCGCTAGTAAAAGTGAGGAATAAAAGTGAGGATTACGCTGCACGAGGTTGCAAATAAAAAGGGATAATCATGAAGAGTGGAATGTCTTACCTGAAGTTGAGTTTTTTTTTTCTTTTTCTTATTTTTTGTTACCCAAGAATGCATACCTAACAGTGGGAATCGAAAGCCTCAAAAATGCATCCCACAGGGTAAGATAGCGATCAAAATTTGCAGAGGTCAAGGTAACAATTCCAGCCCAACACCCTAGAAATGAAAAAACGGACTAGAATAATTGAAGGAAATCAACAAAAGGATGAAGCTCAAGATAAAACTCATCAGATATTAACGTGTAGAGATAAATTCAAAGTGATAAAGGCCATTCATAACAAACACAGAGTTAAGTTGTGAGGGAGGTAATGAAACACAATGTTGGTTCATCTAGAAAATATATAACAATGCAGAGATAAACTTATCCAGCGATTAGAACACATAATTAAAGAAACTTCACCATCATTAAAAATCTCAAGGTCATGTAAACGCATCAAGGAGAAAGTCAAACCTTCAGTCAAGGACAACATTACGGGTAGACGGCTAACAGGGTCGTCCTTTGCTCAACATCCTTGCACAGAAAAGAAGGGCGTTGAGATCCATAGGTCTTTTAACGCCAAGGGGACGACTGTAGATCAGGATCCTGGCCGACTGCTCAGGCAAGGACTGAGTATCTAGGGATGAAGGAAAAAAACTGATGGGGTCACAATCAACACCACTAGGAAGTCACGACATGCCGGGGAATGAGGCCATAGGAGATGACAACCAAAGAGCTAGTCTAAGAGAAGTTTCATCATCAACTTAAAAAGACATCAGTTTACTTTCCCATTAAATAAGCGGATCCAAGCATAAGTCCTAATGCATTCTACTCTACAAAATAAAAGAGCGTACTGTTGCTTTATCACCCGCTTCGAATGACGTCCCACGCTCCATGCAACTCCCACTCGCTGACCGTCGAGAACTCATTGGTACCTCCCATCCAATGCTAGGGGTACTGTTCTTCCCCCTTAGCCCCCTTGAGCCACAAAGGGGCCACACACACTATCCAAATATTTCGTCTAGCTCCGAGCTCGCCTTGCAAGGCTGAGCTACCACTCCTCACTGAGCTGGGTATCCCAACTCCCACAAGTAAATCAGTCAAGTTGATATTTCTACAACGTAACATTACGTAAACAAAAGGTGATCCTTCTTCCTTCTCCTTCCTTTATTTTATAGATTTTCGAACTTCCTTTCTTTCCTACAATATCATTTAATTGAATTTTTAAAAATAAATTCCTAAAATTTCCTCTCCGTACAAGTGTCCCCCATCCCCTAGATTCCTCCATAAATTAATTTCCTTAATTAAGTAATTATCTTTATTTCCCTCACACACCTAGAGTTACTCCTAGAATCACTCTTAGGTGTCCCCAAATTCTCTTACAGGTTTTAATAGCTTTCCCTTTTATTAAATTGCTAATTCAATTTAAAAATTAGAAAGCTCTTAATTGTAGATTCTTTACTAAGTTGACTTGCTCTTTTTCCCTTAAGTTCCCCTTTTTCCCTTTTTATGTTACCTCTTTTCCCTAGTTTCCTATTTTTTTTTATTTTCCTTCCTTCCCCTTTTACTTAGAACTCAAAAAGGCATGTGGAATTTAACCCCTTTTTCCTTTTATCTTTAATTTAGTATATTTTAAATTATCAAAAGAAAAAATAATTAATTCCCTCTTTACATTTTATAACCACAGATTTTATTTCTTATGAATAAATTAATTTCTTACTCCCTTCATGTTACAAAATTTTATGAAGATCATAATTAATATTTAAGTGGTTTTTATTTTAATTATTATTATTTTATTTTATTTTATCTATTTATTATTATTATTAATTTTTTTTATTTTTTTTTAAAGGTAGACAAAATTTTACCCCTAGCGTAATTTTTTACTTAGAACTTAGATTTTGTACTGGGCGACATTTAATTAGGGAAATTGTTTTAAAAATTACTTAACATGTTATTTGTCTTAGGGCCATCTAGGTTCATCCCTCTATCATCAACAACGTGACGTGCCCTTCAGGATGCACTAGGTTCTCCAAGGGTGCCACTTGCCTCATTTGTTCCTTTGCACGACGTGCTCTTCTGGACGCACTAGGTGCTCCAAGGGTGCCACTCGCCTCTTGACTGATTTGGTAGACATCAATAACCCTTGGAGTCAACACTCCGCCAAGTGAACTTGTGGGAGATTAAGGGATTCTAAGGAATAAGGCCCCCATCTTATTGCGCGCCCCTTAGAATCATTGTGAGGGACTGTCGCAGTCTGCCCTCATGACATCGTGGGTCCTCTCAAACTAGGTAATCATTAACCTACAGTTCAAGCCACTATGAGAGTGCTAGTAGGCTGTCGTAGGGATATTGTCCACATCTCTCCCTCAACATCTCTGGTAGTCATGTGTGACGCCTTTACTCCATATGTGAGTCTGGTCGGCAAGCTATCGTCAGCCTACATCATCAAAAAACCATGTCAGAACATATCCATATCATATCATCCAGTCAGATGCACTAATATCACAGTAAAACAATCAAACCCCAATGGCACACTCCCTGACTCGATCCGGAGTCCAAGGGGTTCCATCGATGCCTCTGCATCCTCAGGTCCAAAACCCTGCACACTCAATAAAATTGAGTCAATAGCACCTATCTATGTCAATGCATTAAAACAACATCTCATCAACCCATAACGCCTCATAATCAAAATCAAAAGTTTTAATAGCATAAGAATTTGGATCACTTGCAAGCAAGCATCCTTAAAGAATAATTTTTCTCACTGCACCAGAGTGGGATGGTACATGAACCAGAATAAGAACAAGGACAAACAAGAATTTGTTTGGTGTACCACGTGCAGGACGAAAGGGCACCACAAGAACGAATGTCCAACGTTCGCGTATTATATGGCAGCAGGAATATCGAATCCATTACCAACGGGAGGATTATGGTGTGAAATATGAAAGAAACTGGGTCACGACCCATATCACTGCACGATGATGCAGAAATACTAGACAGTTCCAAAGACTTCATATTGCACCTTTTGTAATTCAGTGGGCCATGAAGATAATGATTACAGGACCATGGAGTTGATGTGAGAAAGGAAATCAGATGCATATAGGGTACAGGCTGAAATGATGATTGGGCAAGCAATTCCACATCTCAATCAAGCCCCAACTCCATACAACACTGCACAACAATAGTATAATACTGTGCAACAACCATACAATAACACGTAGCCATAGTACAACCTAGCATAGCCTCAATACAATAGCATGCAGTATAATCAGGTGCCTTAGTATAATTCATCGAGAGGTGATCGAGTAGGATACATAGGAGGAAGACGATCCAGAGGAGGTTTCAGATGAGGTAGAGGATCAGTCACATGTCAAAATTGTCAGCAACCAGGACATTATGCAAGGGAATGCCCACTTCCACCAACAACTTGTATGTATTGTCGCACATCAGACCATGATACAGAGGAATGTCTGACACTACTAGTGAATATTTAGGAAAAGAGGAACTAGAAAAATCAGAATGTTCAGTGGATTTCAGTCGAACCAAGGGATGAAGGACGAAATATCAACATGGTTACCCGCGGAGGAGCTAAAATAGGCACTGACACAGTTCGACAAGAACCAACACAGAACCAATGGGTAAAGAATAACACTGAACCATGAAATAAGTTCGATGTGCAAAAGGAAAAGGAGACCTTTAAGGAGGCTAGACAAGAATTTCAAAAGGAGGAAACAACGTCGACTTCAACTGCACAACCACACAAGGAAGCATCAAAATATGAGATGCCTCCATCATTGGATCATACCAAGGAAATGCATCCCACGGGACAAGTAAGTGAAATCAAAGGCTTTTTGCGATCATGTGTAAAAGTATTAAGTGATCCATCATCTGTGAAAATATTGAAAAACATCCTATAAAAGTGTAGCAGGGAGACGAAAGGAAAGCTAGAACCTAAAACAATTAATCACCTACACACAAAAAGAAGAACAAAAAGGGAATTTAGACTGAATGCTAACATAGGGGATTTCAATATGGGAGACATTATACTAGATATAGGATCCGAAGTAAATGTATTACCAAAGAAGACATGGAAATGCATGGGAGAGCCCACATTAGGATACTCACCTGTTTAATTGAAACTAGAAAACCAACACAGAGTCCTACCAATAGGTAGACTGAAAGGAGTGACAGTAGATCTTGATGGAGTGCACACTAAAGAAGATTTCAAAGTCATTGAATAGTGGATGACACAAAACCTTACCCGACATTGCTTGGTCTGGATTGGGCATTCAAAAACCAGGCCATAATCAATTTGAAGATCAGGAAAATCACATTTGAGTCCAGAGAATATAGGGTCATCGTGCCATTAGAACCATCAGAAGGGGAGAGGTTTGTAGAATCTACTTGCCTATATTTAGAGGAAATCGACCAGTTGTACAGAACAACTGTGCGTGATGAGGATTATGTAAACCCAACTACAGATGGGGTACTTAGTTGGTAGAGAATTACTTCATGTGCAACAAACTCAGGCACCGGTTTATAGAACTAGCAGCAGAGGCTACATGAAGTATCCATGCAAATATGTGCAAGAATAGACTGCTCAGTAAGATGTATAGGCACAAAAATCAGATAACCACCCAGCTTCCATGGAATAAATGATTTGGAAACATTCTTGACACAGTACGAAGATGTAGTGTTAGAGAACTAGAGTCTGTTATCACTTGACTTAGCACTAAATGCCACACCAGTAAGATGGTGGAGCGCACACAAAGAGACAATCGCATACTGGTACCAATGTAAGCGGTTACTGTGCATAAGGTTCAACACAAAACATAAAAACAACAAACAACATAAATATGAAGGAAACGGAGCACCAACATAACACTTGGAGGCATGTAGAACATTATGGAAAATGACACCACCAGAGGAATGACCTCATCACTTCATACATACTCTAGAGGGAATACTAGTGAATTGGTATACGGACCAAGAATTGCGCAAAGGAACTATGACATGGAAAACATTGCGAACAAATTTCACAGTCACTTTCTCATTTGAGCATGAGAACCCCAACATAGATGCAGCCCTTAAACAGATCAGAGGACTAATATTCCTCAAAGAGCCAGAAATAGAATTTATCACAGAAGAGCAACAACGGAATAAAGAAACATTCAAGGAACTGTTTTCATGTTACCATGTACATGAGGAAGCATCAGACGAAGATGATTCACACGATATTCAGATCAAGGAAGTAGAAGGTGAAAGAGATGTGGAGGGCCCAAAAATCGAATCAGAAGTCATTTCTTCACCAATCAAGGTAAAGATAGTTAACATCGGGACAACCGAGAAACCCAAAATGGCTAGCATTGGAGATTACTCGGATGAGAAAAAAGTAGAAAGTATCACAGAGTTGTTATGCAAATACTCACTTTGATAGTTACACATCAAAATTACTCACTTTGATAGTGTCGCAAGTGTCGTCATTACAAAGGTCGCAAGTGTCGCATTTTTCTCACAAAGTCGCAAGTGTCACATGTTGCTCATAAGTGTCGCAGATGTCAAATAAAGCATATTGCCATGATGCCTATGTCATGCCTATAACAACATGAGAAAGACACTTGAAACACCTCAAACATCTAATTTGGAAGAGGAGAAATGAGTCAACAGGCTTGCAAACCTTTTTCCATCTGAAAGAACCTCAAAAACTGAGTTTTTGGAGGGGAGCGCTCCCCCTTACACTATCTTGGAGCACCGACGCTCCCCCTTACACTGTCAGGGAGCGTTATAATGCTCCCCTAGCCCTTTTAAGGGAGCGCTGGCGCACCCTAAAGCTTACTAGGGAGTGCTACAATGCTCTGATGGCCCTTTTGAGGGAGAGCTACTTATTCTGGGCAGTTGTTAAGCTATTGAGATGAATGGGGGAAGAATCCTTTCATTTGTGGAAGGAATTTGGATTCGAATCCCTAGTCCAGCCATGATCTTAGGGAAGATCCTCAACTGAAGGAGGAAAATCCTAAACTTCCCCAAGGATATATCAAGTGGTTAAAGCCTCTCCAAGGATATATAAGAAATCTTTCTAATGGTGAAAGGGGAATGGAAATGGAGAATTACACCAAACTTATGATCTCATAAGTGGTGCTGGAACAGAGCTGAGGGGGAAGAACTACTAGTATGAAACTTATGATCTTGGAGAAAACACACAGTCAACCAAAGGAGAGTGATCAGTGAAGCTACTTTTGTCCATTTTGTGGATCTTTCAGGCAAGGGTTAGATGAAGAGGACCCGACGAAGCTGTCGCATTCGCATCTATGATTGTAAGCACTGTTGTCGTTATTCTCATTAATATGACACACTTGGCCTGTTTATTTCTAGTTTGTGTCTAATGTTACATGAACCTATCATTAATTGATAGATCTGTTTTCAAGCTAATATCAATAGAGTAGGAAGTGGTCGTATCTTTTTTTTTCCACAGGATCCAGTGAGAAGCAAGGGATCGAAGCGCAACTAGGAGCGTGCAGGGACAAACGTCGATAAAGAGGTGTTTTTTTCATCCTTCCTTCTCATGTGTTAGTTTAGATAGATTTGAAAGGAAGTCAGTGACCATGTTAAGCATTTTCTGTCTAGAGTTAGGGTCAAGCTCTTAGAGGCGATCTACCTGTCCGCAAGGAGATTTTCATACAACACAGATCAGAGGACTAATATTCCTCAAAGAGCCATAAATAGAATTTATCACAGAAGCACAACAATGAAATAAACAAACAGTGAAGGAACTGTTTTCATGTTACCATGTACAGGAGGAGGCATCGGACGAAGATGATTCACACGATATTCAGATCAAAGAAGTAGAAGGTGAAAGAGATGTAGAGGGCCCAAACATCGAATCATAAGTCATTTCTTCACCAATCAAGGTAAAGAAAGTTAACATCAGGACAACTAAGCAACCCAAAATGGCCAACATTGGAGATTACTCGGATGAGAAAAAAGTAGAAAGTATCACAAAGTTGTTATGCGAATACAATGACCTATTTCCCACAAAATGCATAGAGATGAAGGGTATAGCCGGAGAATTGGGATAAATGAAGATACCACTTAGACCTGAAGAGATACCTTTTAGACAACGACCCTACAAAATGAACCCTATATATAAACAGAAAGTTAAATATGAGATTGATAGGATGCTTGAAGTCGGCATCATAGAACCAGTTGAGGAGTCAGAATGGATAAGATCTATGGTAGTACAAGGCAAGAAACAAGGAAGAGGGATCAGGATATGCATGGACTTGAGGAAGTTGAACGATTCATTCCTACACAACATGTTCCCTACACCATTCACAGATGAAGTCTTAGAGAACGTGGGTGGACATGAAGCTTACTCATTCATTGATGGATTCTCAGGCTACCACTAGATTAGGATAGCACAGGAGGACAGACACAAGACCACATTTGTGACAGAATGGGGATTTTATCAGTACACAGTCATGTCATTTGGACTGAAGAATGAACCGACAATATTCTCTAGAGTAGTCATTGTTGCGTTTAAGGAATTCATCCATCAATTTCTTGAAGTATACCTGGATGATTGGACAATCTACAATCTGTTGAAAAACCATGTGGAAGTTTTACGACTAATGTTAGAAAGATATAGATAGTGCCAAATATCACTGAATATCAATAAATGCATATCTGGAACACTGCTTGGGATACTATTGGGCCACATAGTATGCAAACAAGGTCTATTAGTAGATACAGCAAAGATCACAGTCATTGTTACCTTGCCAACACTAAAAATAGTCCGTCAGCCAAGAGAAATGTTAGGACACACATGATATTATAGAAAATTCATCAAAGGATATGCACAGATCACAACACCAATGGAAATTTTTTTATAGACAGATATGAAGTTTCAGTGGAATGACCAGTGTCAACACGGTTTGGATACCTTGAAGGAAAAGATGGTTACCATGCTGATATTAGTATTTCAAGACTAGGAAAAGACATTCCATCTGCATGTAGATGCATCAGGGATAGCACTCAGAGCTATCTTAGCACAGCCATGAACAAGAGACTTTGATCACCCAATAGCATTCACAAGCAGAAAGTTATTAGACTCAGAACATAACTATAACACGACAGAAAGAGAAGAACTAGTGTAACAATCCTGCTTGAATAGATGCATAGGGATTATTATTTTGGAGGGGGAAAGCATTTTTCAAGGGGACTGGATTTCTGTTTGGATATTTTTTTGGTGTGGAAGTTTTGATATAGGGAGTTTTTGGGTGAACCATCGCAGGGGGGCACCGGGTTGCTGGGGTTTTTGGGCATGAGGGCTAGGATATCCTTATGGTATCCTAGATCTAGGGAGCCAGATAGGCTACTCCTAGCTGGCAGGGAGGAAAGCTCAGTTTTGGGCAGTGTTTGGCACAATTTCAACTTCATCTTGGACCAATAGAGATCGGGGTTAGCATCAGGAAGAGGTAATTCATTTTATGTATTTGTTTTATGTATTATAAGGAATATACAGTGTTATGTTGTTGTTTGTAAGTGAATTAGGATCTATTCATAAATTTTAATTAAGCTGAATGGATATATGTTGGTTATGATGTCATGAAATGTTAGGATAGCATTTCCTTAAAATAATTTTTTTTTTGTGGTTTTATAAGGCTCTTTGGAACAGAACCTTACACATGGTATTGGAGCCCTGGTTCAAAATATGGAGCCAAGGGCCTACCCACCTACCCAAACCCTCAATTAGATATAAATCTAGGCCTGAGGGCCAAGCTCCAAGCTCCAACTCCAACTCCAGATCCACCTAACCTGCAAGCCAAAAACACAAATTTTTATTTTATTTTTACACAGATCTATATATAAACAATATGCCCAATTGAAAAGATATAATATTATACATTTTGAAAGTAAAAAAAATAAATATATATATATATATATAACACAAGAAAAACCTTCGGGACTAATATTAAATATTCAAGTCCACACAAGTTAAGCTCCCATAATTTCAATAGTACCGATGCTGGCCGCTTTGCATTTGTGTTAATGCCAAGAATAGAAGCTACACTGACACTAGTTGTTTGATAAAATAACACATCATCTTCTTTCCTTGATGCAGCTTCATACTCCTCATTTTCAACGCTCTAGAGAAAGTGAGCATACAAAATCAGGCTCCATACAGATATCAACCATGCCTTGAAACCTTATCAAACATCGACCCAGATAAACTAAAACAAAATTAGAATCATCCATTTGCAGTTGTCCTTAATGTATCCACTTAAGTACTTAAAAACATGCATAAAATCTTGGTTAATGGATCTGGTCACGTTGGAAACTTCATATTCAAAAAGAATCATTGTGTTTGAAACTTGATAAAGAGAATGACAGACTGAAATTTAATGAGTACTACCAAAACAATATTTTTTCCAAAAGAACAAAACTATGAGACCTAGTACTTTAGCACATAAAGCTACAACCCCACATCTAGAAATGAAATTCATGTTATATTTAGACCAAATAGAGCAATGCCCAAATTTATCTGATCTTATGCAAAATACTTCATAGATAGAGCTGCCAATTAGGAATATACAAATAGCAGCAATGAGTGACATAAGACCATAATGTGTACCTTGACAATTTTTCCTGAAGAAAATTTAATCCTTCCCCCCAAGTAGCAGCCACCATATTTTGGTCCTAAGGAAGGCAAGTTTAGACTGTATGATTCCTTCAACACTGGAAAAGAAAAGCCTAGGGTTGCAAAGGACCACCTTTCGAATCTGGGCAGGGGTGGTCAAACCACAACCATTTAACAACTCTAGGACTTCTACATTGCACAATGCATTTGGAGCCAACGCAGGTTAGCAACCACATGCACATCGCAAATCGAAACCCAAGGCCAAGCGCCAAAGCCACTTGCAGGAGGAGCCCACGAGTGGACTTCTACATTACACAGTGCGTCTGGAGCCAACACGGGTTAGCAACCACATGCACATCACAAATCAAAATCTGAGACCAAGCATCAAACCACAAGGGATGTGTCAAAGTGCACTACGCATCAAGTCAATGCTAAAACCAAGCGCCAAGCTCACGAGAACGTGCACTGGGTGAAGCACATGTAATAGAACACAAGTTCGCAGAGACCGAGCACACAAGCGCAAAGCATCAGGACAATTCACATGGACAAGAAGCCCAAAAGGGGGTACACAATAGTCAAAGTTGTCCAACGCACCAACGAACAGCTCCACACACCACCTGGACATAACACATTCAACGCGGGTTGTCCACACAATACAACGAAGGTTATCCACACATTTAACATAAAACCTAGCACCCAAAACGTAAAACCACTGGAACACAAGGAAGAGCACACCAAGGAAGATCCGGGTTATCCACACATTTAACATAAAACCTAGCGCCCAAAATGCAAAACCATTGGAACACATGGAACAACACACCAAGGAAGAGTCGCACGCTGCACATATAATTTTTTTTTTTATTAATACAAAAAAAAAAATGTAGGTGCAAGCCTGCAGACCACTCCCCAAAACCTAGTCTCCTCCCTCGACCTGCTACCAAGTTACTAGGGACGAATTGATTGCGTACCAATTCAGCGAGAACCACCAAAAAAGAAGGATGCAAAGGGAACGACCATGGCGGTCGACCGCGTAGCCAAAAGAAAATGACAGGAATTGTAGAGTTAGGGTTTAGTAAAGGAAGGTGGTGGAGGAAGCAAGGAGGGCACGTGGAATCCATGCATGCCCGCACTTGTTTTTGTTTATTAATTATTATTTTTATTTATTTTTAATATTTTATTAAAATTTTATATATTTATAATTAAATCTTGTGTGTGTTCGTATATATATATTTTTTATTATTTTAGTGTAAAAATAATTTAGTTTAATTTAGTTTAAATTAATTTAAAGTTAATTTAAGATAATTTAGTATAATTTTTTTTTTTTAAAGATAATTAAGTAACTTTAAAATTATTAGTGTAACTAATTATCTAAAAAAAATAAAAATTAATTAAATTAATTGTATATTTAGTGTAAAGTAAACTACATTAAAGTTAATTAAAATGTTAGAGGGTCCATGGGTTTTTAACCCAAGACCACCCACCAAGCGAAGCGCCTTAAGAAGAGCACTAACACCAATGTGCCACACATATCACTTTTACAAATAAATTCACATATAAATAGTTTAATTATCAATAGTAGCAAAGTACTATCCTGAATAATAATCTCTGATTATCCAAGCACCAAGCTCACGAGACTGTACACACAACTCATTGAGCCAAGCGCCAAGTCCCTCCACTCCATTCCACCAGTCAAATTCAAACACTAAGCTTCAAGGCATCTCCTCAGGCTCACTACATCATACGACCACAAGTCAGGAAGCAATACATAACCACAACACACAAGCGCTAAGTTCCAATGCCGAAAGCCACTCTACAATCCTTAAAGACTCACAGCTATAGACACTTAGACACGCAATTCAATGCATATGTACAATGCACCTAGGAAATCTCACGAGTCAAGCATCGAAGGATAATTAGTTGTAAGCGAAAAGTTTAAATGACTTAGACTAGGACAAGCGGGAAGGAGGCGACATACACACTAGGAGAGTAAGCTAGAGGAATTGGTGAGTATGGCGCAAGGCTAGCGTAGCTACCAGGCAAGGGAATCAATAGTTTTCTTAGGAAAAGAAATCAAGCTTAGACACTTAATCCTAACCCAACCAATCCCCTAAAGAGAGTAATGTCTATTTACAGACAAGTAAAGAAAAACTTACGCCTAACTCTGTTTCTAGTTTAAGTAGCACAAATTTGAAACGTCCTTGAACTCACCCTGACAAATTTGGTTGATGCAGGTTAAATCATATAGGATGGTTAGGACTCGAGGGAATCGAGGCAGGGGAACATCGTTGTGGGCACTGCCAACACCGCCAGTGCCGCCCCCACCATCGCCCAAACTAGATCTCATACTACGCTCGTTGGAGGCCATAAATGAGACTTTAAAGAGGCAACAACCAGCAGGGACCGAAGTGGAACCCCCACCATCTGGAACATGTAATCCAGAAGCGTCAATGGATTTGGGGGGAGGACCTCCACCCGAAGACATCACTCAAGAACTGTAGAAGATCAAACTTCCAGAGTTTGCTGGGGGTCACGCCAGTGAACGCGCAGAAGCATGGTTGGAAGGCATGACAAGGTGTTTTTCCTTAAGAGACTATGCATCCAACTTAAAGGCGAAGATAGCAATTTTTTAGTTAAGAGATAGTGCCTTGAATTGTGGGGAAACTTGGAAAGACAACTGCATCTTACCCGAGACACAGTATCTTGTGAACTTTTCGAGGAGAGGTTCCAAAAGAAATATATGCCAGCTTATTATGAGGAACAACAGGTAGGGGCTTTTCATTCCTTAGTACAGGGAAACAGGACCGTAGAAGAGTATGAGATTAGATTCATGGAACTGGTCAAGTATGTTTCATACATGGATAATGACCAACGACAGGCAGAGTTCTTCGTCTATGGATTGAACCCTAAGATAAGAGCTATGGTGCGGATGTGGAAACCGTCTTCGGTAGCGGAAGCTATGGAAAATGCGCATTATGCAAAGGAACACATGAACTTAACCGTTGGTACAAGATCGAAATCTCCACATCATCCTGGATTGGTGTGGAAGACCACTAGGACATTTTCCAAGGGAGGGGGCTCAAGGCCACCTCCATATGGTAACAGAGTCGCACCAAGGACAGTAACCGCAAGGATTTCAATGGCAGCGAGTGCAGCATATCGTTCTTCACCAACAATGCAGATAGGTCCATGACCATCTTACGAAAAATCTAGTAGGGGCAAGGGTTCCAGGGGAAGGAACTCGTTTCAGTGACAGTCACATAACAATGTGCAGGTTCAATCTCGTGTTACCTATTGGGGGTGTGGAGGACCCCATTACCAGCATGACTGCCCAGAGTTACAATCAAGATTCGCGCATAGAGAAGGAAAGGCCCCAATGGGAAGAGAAAGTAGCAACCACTAGATTTATGCAGTGGTTAATAATCGCTAGGCCGAACATCAATCCATGGTGGTGGAGTCATCAGGTATGCTAAATCATATCGATGTTAAGATTTTGTTTGATTCTGGTGTGATAGATAGTTTCATTTCACCATCTGCATGAGAAAAGAGTGGGTTGGCAACCTACGAGCACGATGACTTTAAACAAGTCGAGATGGCTTCGGGGGAAAAACAAGCGGTAGAACCTAGTGTTGATAATTGTATAGTAAACTTGGGAGTGTGTACTACCAGGTTGAAGGTATACATCACTGCTCTCAGGGCATACGACCTAATCATTGGAATGGATTGGTTAGAAGCTCATCGATCTTTGGTAGATTGTTTCACAAAAAAGGTGCTCTGTGTAGACGACAAAGGAAGGCTAGTAGAGATCCAGGGCGTACGGAGAAAAGTGTCACTACGCTTTATCTCAACTATGAAGGTTAAATGATGCTTGAGGCAAGGGTGTCGACTGTGAAGCTCTTCTTTTGGGTAGGCATGAAACGCGATGTAGTCCATTTTATCGCCAAATGCCTAGAGTGTCAATAGGTGAAAGCTGACCACCATCACCTAGCAGGCCTCCTACAACCACATGATGTCCCTATGTCCAAGTGGGAAGTCATATCCATTGATTTTGTTGTGGTATTGCCACTCACATCTCATAGACACAATTCCATTCTTGTGATAGTGGATAAGTTAACCAAGAGTGCTCATTTTATTCCAGTTAGAGACACTTACGATGTCACTGATGTGGCACGCGTGTTTTTAAGAGAGGTTATCCGTTTGCACGGGATACCTAAGAAGATCATTTCAGATAGGGACTCTAGATTCACTTCTAGCTTCTGGACAAGTTTACAGTCAGCATTGGGGACTCAATTGAACTTAAGCACAACTTATCATCCTGAAACAGATGGGCAGACTGAGAGAGTAAATCAAGTCATGGAAGACATGCTTAGGA